>JACEVL010000946.1:280000-589475 GCA_020284085.1 Aporrectodea caliginosa
CCTGGCTTGCCCTACTGTGGCGCCGCCCCTGATGAGACTTTATGACTAACAGCAGAGACCAGTTTATTATACAGAGAAGCAAGCAGCGTTTCTGGTGCCTGGTGTTTAGTCTTTCTTTCTTTCTCCTCCGTCAAGTATTCGCTGACGATGAGGCTCTAACAAAACTTCTCCATTTCGGTCGGTCTCTTGCGAGTTCTATTGCCCTTCTTAAGTCCCATCCTCTGTCTTCTATGTCCTCCAGTACGTTATCTATCCATCTCTTCTTCTGACGTCCTCTGCTCCTTGTTCCCTCCACCTCTCCGTGCAGCGCCTTTGCCGGCATTCTTCCGTTCTCCATCCTGATCACATGTCCATACCATGTTAGTCTTCGTTTCTTTATTCTTTCCACTATCGTTTCCTTCTGTCCCAGTTCTTCTCGTGTCACCTCATTCCGTATCTTTTCTCTTCGTGATCTATTCAGTAGTCCTCGTAGCCATCCCATCTCCGCCACCAGGAGTCTTCTCTCGTCCTCCTTTTTCATGCACCAAGATTCTGCTCCATACGTGAGGACCGGTATCACCAGTGTTTCGTATAGTTTGGTTTTTGTTCTTGTTGAGATGTTGCCTGATCTCCATAGTTTCCTCAGCTTTCCAAACATTGCTGACGCCAGCCCAATTCTTTTCCTTATGTCCCTTGTCGACTCCGCGTCCTCCGTAATTACGCCCCCCAGGTACACAAATTCCGTTACCTGTTCCAGCTCCTCTCCTTCCAGGGTGATGTTTATCTTTTCTTTTTCCTTACCAATTGTCATTGTTTTGGTCTTCTCTCCATTGATCTTAAGCCCGAATCTTTTGCTACTTTCGTGTACCCTGGTCGTTAGTTCCTGCAGTTGGCTTCCGCTTTCCGCCATCAGATCTATGTCGTCTGCAAATCTTAGGTTGTTGACTATTGTTCCATTTATTCTCACCCCTATTTCTGTATCTGGTGTTTAGTAAGACCAGTTAAACCATTTATAAAGAAACATAAGTAAATAATTAATTAACGAAATGACTGAAACTACATATAACTTACTACATAGATAAATAAATAACTAAGACTTAAGTATAAGCCTTTAATACGCCATTAGCAAACGCACAATGGGACATCAAAATTGAATATAAAATAAAACATAGAAGTACTAATAAGGTATAGTAATAATAATGTAATCACAAAGGTCAGGCTGGTACTGCAGCCATAAAAAGGCGCCAAGCCTTCGTCCAGGACTGTAGGAAGCAGCCTGTAAAGCGCCATCCGTCACTGATCGTACTCTGTCAGTGTCAGTCCCAAGCCTGGAAGAAGGAGGAGGGCGACGTTAATTATCTTTGTTATCACACTGCAGCGTCGTTAAACTGAAACTACTACTAGCCATGCGTCAGATTGACGATGGTGAGTGTTAGAGGTAGTGGTGGGTTCATGGGTGAAATAAATAAGTAAATAAATAACTAGTCTGAATCTGCAAATGTAATCAGTCGCAGTACCAGCCTGACCTGTTTGTCCTGTCCGCATCCGTTTGCGATGGATGGAATCCTTTTCTGCCTCAGCAGCCGCGTCTGTCGTCGGTGACACGAAGGAGCGCCGAAGTTGCTCGCTCGTCCAGGCAACCGGCCAAAGACAATGTTTGCGCAGGTCTTACAACATCTCAGAGAAGATGGAAGAGGAGGAAGGGGATGGAGAGGTTGCAGCAGCAGAGGACGGATGGGCGGACGGAGGACAGATGGCAAAGATGCAGCGGCGGCGGCATCAGCATCACTGCCACCCGCTGTTCCTGTAGCAGCAGCAGCAGTAGCAGACCTGGCGCCAGTTGCCCGAGATTCAGGCTGAGACCAGTGAGCGCGCATCGGTACATCAACCGCACACTCAGGCATTCAGTCATGAGAAGAGAAAGAGACAGACAGACAGACAGACAGATAGAGAGGCAGACTGAGAGGCAGAACGAGAGAGAGATGGCGAGCGAGAGAAAGACAGAGACAGAGGGAGAGAGAGAGAGAGAGAGAGAGAGTGAGTGAGAGAGAGAGACAGGCAGACAGACAGAGACAGACAGAGAGGAAGAGAAAGAAAAGATGGAGAACATAGTAAAACAGAAAGAAAACGAAAAAGAAAGAAAGGAAGAGAGGGAAAATTTTACAGATACAGATAGACAGAGAGACTGAGGAAGGAGGGAGAAAGGGAGAGAGGGACAGACACATACACACATACATAGACGGTGGCATAAACACGCACGCACACAGTGCGACACTCCGCCCCCCACCCACCCTCCCCCATCCGTCGCAATTCTATCCGTCCTTCTTACTTGCATCGGTGGCGCAGAAGTTCTGCTTTGAGTGAGAGCGAGAGGGGCAGCGATGGCGGACGAGAGAGACGCCACCATCACCATCACCACCATCACCATCATCATCACCATCAGCCCCTGTGCAGATCAGATGATGGCCTTGATGAATCGGTGAGATGCAGTCGGCGTGGGAGGGAATACACGCTCCGCTGGGTCTCCCACTGTTGCCGCTGATGCTGCTGCTGCTGCTGATGCTGCTGTCGCGCATCTACGAAAGAAGACGATGGCCTTCCAGCATCTTCTTAACCATCAACATCCTCTCCTCCTCCTCCTCTTCCTCCTCTTCCTCTTCTCCCTCCTCTTCCTCCTGCTCCTTCTGCTTCTTTTTCTTCTTCTCCTGTGTTGTTGCATCGATGTTCGTTACGTTGAGTTTAATGAAAGGCTACGCGAAGGACGGCAGAGAAGGCGGGAGGAGGATGAAATAGGAGGATGAAAGAGGACGAAGGAGGATGGTAGAGGCCAAGGAAGGAGGAAGAGGAAGAGGATGATGAAGGAGGATGAGGACGAAGGAAGATGCTGGAGAAGGGAGGAATAGCAAGAGGAGGAAAATTAAGAAGAATGGAAATAGGACTAAGAAGTGTGGAGCAGTAGAACAAAGGCAGAAGAGGGAGAGGAGGAAGGAGGAGCATGAGGAAGATGGAGGACGGGAGAAGAAGAAAGAGGAGGATCGTGGAGAACGGGGTAAGCGGAACAACAGGAGGAAACAAAGACAGACAACGAGAGGCAGACAGAGAGAAAGAAAGAGAGACAGAGACAGCAGAAGCAGGAGGAAGGACAGCACGAGAACAGAGGAACAAGAGGACAAGGAAGAGAATAAGAAGGAAGGCAGGAAAGAGGAGGAGAAAGAAGAGGAAGAGGAAATGTGGAAGAAGGAAGATGGCGGAGGATGACGGAGAAAAATCGACAACATGGACCACGTCCGACTATTTAAAAGAGAACGGATGGACAGATATTTAGGTAGACAAGCGAAGTCAGTGAGACAGACAAGGACGAAGAACAGAGACAGACAGGAAGACAGATAGACAGACGGACGTATAATTAAGGATAGGAACAGACAGACACAAACACACATTAAGAATTGACACCATAGAGGCATGCAGACAAAGACGAAGGATACACACAGCGAGTCAGGCAGGGAGACAAACAAGCATACAGAGAGGTAAATATCAGATGGACAGCTAGATAGGCACAGATAGGTAATCAGACCGACAGCCAAAAAGACATATATTTAATAAGGCACACACACACACACACGCGCGCACTCACACACACACACACACACACACACACACACACACACACACACACACACACACACACACACACACACACACACACACACAAACACACACATCACAAAGGCTTACATACGCACAAACACATGTATGGACATACTTTCGTACATACATACATACATACATACATACATGCATACATACATACATACATACATACATACATACATACATACATACATACAATTACATACATACATACATACATACATACATACATACATACATACATACATGCATACATACATACATACATACATACATACATACATACATACATACATACATACATACATACATACATAAGTGTGCTGTGTAAGTGCTGAGACACACATACAGACAGGCAAAAACAGGTAATCAGACAGACATATAGTGATATGAAGACAGACAGACAGGCAGATAATAAGCCAGACAAAATGGTTGGGCCTTGTGATGCTGCTGCTTCGATCTGGTTGTTCCACTTGGTATGCATCTTAGAGGAGTCGAACCGCGACACATGACAAAGGCAGGCGAGCACATAGTCATTCCGATCACGTCCGACGGCGAAAGTATACATCACGGATAATAGGAGATAATTGACAAGTCATTTGTCACACGCTGCACGATTCAAGTTCTCAGGCCCCAACCTTCGACTCATGTATGCGTGCATGTATGTATGTATGTATGTATGTATGTATGTATGTATGTATGTATGTATGTATGCATGCATGCATGTATGTATGTATGTATGTATGTATGTATGTATGTATGTATGTATGAATGTATGTATGAATGTATGTATGTATGTAGGTATGTATGTATGTATGTATGTATGTATGTATGTATGTATGTACTTAGATATGTATGTATGCTATGTATGGGTGTATGTATGTGTGTGTGTATGTATGTATGTATGTATGTATGTATGTATGTATATGTATGCATGTATGTATGTATGTATGTATGTATGTATGCATGCATGCATGTATGTATGTATGTATGTATGTATGTATGTATGTATGTATGTATGTATGAATGTATGTATGAATGTATGTATGTATGTATGTATGTATGTATGTATGTATGTATGTATGTATGTATGTATGTATGTATGTATGTATGTACTTAGATATGTATGTATGCTATGTATGAGTGTATGTATGTGTGTATGTATGTATGTATTTGTGTATGTATGTATGTATGCATGCATGCATTTATGTATGTATGTATGTATGCATTAAACATTTCAGAATGGGTGCTTGTGTGTATGCATGCATTTATACATACATCAGAATGGGTGCTTGTATGTATGCATGCATTTATGTTTGTACTTATGAACGTATTTATATATATGAATGTATGTATGTATGTATGTATGTATGTATGTATGTATGTATGTATGTATGTATGTATGTATGTATGTATGCATTTATAAGTGTATACTATTGCTTCTCACATACTTATCTATTTATGAACCTGTAGGACAAAGGACCATTATGTTCCGTGGCGTTTCGGAAAGTGACGCCTGTCTCATTGAGAGATTCATGAACGCTACTCGTTCCGCAACAGGAAGCCAGCGCATTGTTTCCGTAGCACAGTAGAGAACGGATTAGTGTCTATGGTGTGGTGTTGAATTAATAGATTTGCACCTGTTTACCAGTGTATATAGCCTATTTGTGGCCTTGAGACCCGGGTGGATCGGCAAAGTGTAGTGATTGACCTCTCAACCAGAAGGCGACCAGTAGTTAATTAAAATAGGAGCTGTGCTTTTATACACTGGATAGAAATCGTCTGTTTAGCCTTCTTGCACTTAGACTGCCATAGCCATTGTATTGTTTGGACTGACTTTGTTAATGTGAAAAGCTGAGGCAATGAAGGTGAGGGAGGTGGACATCTCCTTCCATCTCCCCGGATTCTCACCTGCAGGGCGGCTATTACAAACTTGATTTGATACAGGGGCCTAGCTCCGGTGGATAAGCTGGTCTCCCTGACGCGTCTTTTGTGTGGCCCTGAGAATTATTCAAAGATTTACGTTACATTACATATTAGGAACCCGCTTGGATATTCGATTGGAAAACGAATCGGAGTGCAGCATTCGATTCGAAAATGATGTCATTATTCGAAACTGATTAACCCTTTACGCGCTTTGTTAAAGTCAATGCAAGAAACGTTAGAGAATGTTCTCCGATTACGGAAACCGAAGCTACAACAATGTCGAGTGCAGACACTCACGTAGGCGTAAGCCTGATTATTCTCTGCCTTTTCTGTTTTAAAAGAAGAACTGGCTGTTCATTGGACATCTGGTGCTCAGTGTTTTCGTAATGAGCTTTTGCGTGAACTGAACACGCGATTGGATTTGTCCAGAGACTACCTGCCAGCAGCCATTGTTGTTGATCCACTAACTAAACTGTTCTGTTCACAGAATATCAAGCAAAGCAGTTGCTTACGTTGAAATTCTCGTTTTATCATGGTCTGCAGGAAGCGTGAGCAAAGATGACTGCGATGCGAAGTTCACTACCGACAGACTGCAGCCAGGTTGTGCAAAGATAGGCTACCTAAAATTGTTGGTATAGATTCAGTGTTGGAAAAGGTCAGGGATGGGCATGGGCGCATTCAGGGCGGGGTTTACGGGTTCAAACCCCCCCCCAAATAAGTATCAAGCAAAATACAAAAAAACTGAACTTTTGCGACCATTCTATGGAAAACCCCGCCGAAATCTTAAACCCCCAAATTTGTTTCTGGCTACGCCCATGGGGATGGGCAAAATTACTCGGAGAAATGTAATTGAATTACAAGTTACAAATTACTTTGGGACATGAAATATAATTTCAAATTACAGAATACATGGGAAATGCAATTGAATTAAAAATCACGTGATTTCAAGTAATTTCAATTGCGTAATTTCAATTTCTGCTCATCCCTTGAAAAGGTGGCCATTGCGCAGAGAGAATGTCTTAGTAGTAAAAGCCAGTCATCGTATACCGAGCAGCAATTTCAGAGCGGAGTCAGCGGGTGCTGAAGCAGTCTCTGAGTGAACGTGACAGCAATCCGATGCAGTATTGGAAGGAGAACAAAAGGATGCTCTCTTCCATTGTTGTCGAGAGTAGCGCGTGATTTACTTTGCTATTCAAGCCACAAACTGTTCATCAGGAAAGTCAATTCAGTTGGAGGACAGATAGAAACAGGTCTACGCTGCATCTTTCTAAACAGGGCCGGATTTAAGCAGCATGGGCCACATGGTCGCCAGCCCAGCGGCCCCCCCCCCAACACTGAAGGGCCTCGCCAGTTGCAATTTTATTTTTTTTTTGTCACTTCACTGCATGTATAAAGCTACCATCTGACCAGAAAGAAATTAAGTTACTTGATACTAGATCTTAGTGGTAGGTTTCTGGATGACCACTGTTACAGTAGGTATTGGAGGTGGGGGTGTCCCTGTTGGAGACTGCGCAACAACAAGGGCAACAAATCCGCTGCACATTAGGATCCCACCATATTGAGTGCCCATGGGCCCCACAACCCTAAATCCTGCCCTGCTTCTAAAACAAGTTCAGACACTTTGATTTGGGCACGACATAACACAAATTTGTTATTTTGACATTGAATAGACCAAGAGGCTTCGTGAATTACGTGTGGTTTAGGCATAAAGTGCGCCACAAAATTTAATGAACATGGAATAAGAACAGAGCATTATTACTGGTTTTGATTTTTACAAAATGATTTGTTATTTTAATTCTGTTAATTAACTCTTTATTTTTAAACTGCAGAACAGTCATTATTAGACCGACAGTGACATATTGATAACTATCACCAGTGCTATCAAAATATCAAATATCGCTACATGAATATCGAAATGGTATCCGCTGATTCGATTCGAGATTCCATTGGAATTCGAACGTTTACCTCCGATTCGATTCGAGATTCGATTGAAAGTGTGTGATTCGCAGGTTCCTAATACATTCATACATACATACATACATACATACATACATACATACATACATACATATATTCATACATACATATATACATGCATACATACATATATTCATACATACATACATACATACATACATACATACATACATACATACATACATACATACATACATACATACATATATTCATACATACATATATACATGCATACATACATATATTCATACATACATACATACATACATACATACATACATACATACATACATACATACATACATACATACATACATACATACATACATACATACATACATACATACATACATACATACATACAATATTCATGCATACATATATACATGCATATATACATACATACATACATACATACATACATACATACATACATACATACATACATACATACATACATACATATATACATACATACATACATACATACATACATACATACATACATACATACAGTCATACATACATACATACATACATACATACATACATACATACATACATACATACATACATACATACATACATAATATTCATGCATACATATATACATGCATATATACATACATACATACATACATACATACATACATACATACATACATACATACATACATATATACATACATACATACATGCATACATACATACATATATTCATACATACATAATTATATGCATGCATACATACCTAAGTGCATACGTAGTTGCATAGAAACATTGCATGCATCTTTACATGTTGAAAGTCCAATGAGAACATACGACCGTAGCGGACTGACTTTTCGGTCGCGCATTCAGAGTAAATCGAAGCAGGGGGAGGAATATAAGGAGGGGGAGGAATGGGACATGAACACGGAGGAGGAAGAGGTAGGAGAAGGAGGAGAACGAGGAGGAGGAGGAGAAAGAAGTAGCAGGAGGACCAGGGGCAGAAGGAGGAAGAGGAGGAGAATGTATGGCGATAGACAGCAAGCAAAGGCAGGGTTGCTAATAAAGCCATTCAGTCACATCTATTGCCTGTTAGTGACTGTATCGGCCAGACGCTGTCTGTCTGTCTGTCTGTATCCTTGCCTCTCTCTGTCTCTGTTTCTCAGTCTATTTTCTCTGACGACGCACAGATAATATGACTTTAACCTCTGCTCCTCTGCATCAGCAGACGAACAGACGCTGTTGCAGTTCCTGCCGCTGCAGGGAGAGAGGAAGGCAGAAGAATAAGAGGCTGAGGAGGAGGAAGACGAGGAGGAGAAAGAGGACGAGAAGGACGAGAAGGAGGAGGAGCAGGACGAGGAGGAGAAGGACGAGGAGAAGGAGAAGGACGAGGAGGAGAAGGACGAGGAGTAGAAGGAGGACGAGGAGGACGAGGAGGAGGAGAAGGACGAGGAGGAGAAGGAGGAGTAGAAGGAGAAGGAGGAGGGGAGAAGGAGGAGGAGCAATAGGATGAGCAGGAGCAAGAGGAGGAGCAAGAGGAGAAAGAGGAGGAGACGGAGGAGGAGGAAAAGGTGGAAGAAGTGGACGAAGAAGAGGAAAGGGAAGAAGAGGAAGAGGAGTACGAGGAAGAGGAAAGAGAGAGAGAGAGACCTGCCTAATGCAGTCTTTTGTACTAGAACCGAAGAGATTATGTAGGGAGATGTAGGGTGAAGAAAAGGAGAGGAGGTAGAGCAGAACGAAGAGGTGGAGGAAAAGAGGAGGAGGAGGAGGAAGAGGAGAGGAGAACAGGAGGAGGAGGAGGACAGGAAGAAGAAGGAGGGAGAGGAGAAGGAGAATGAGCAGGAGGAGGAGGAGGAGGAAAAGAGTAGAAGAGGAGGGAGAGAATGGGAAGAACACGAGGAGGAGGAGGAGGAGGAGGAAGGGGAAGGAAGAGGAAGATCTGACCACAGCCAACGGCGACCCTGCTATGGCAATTAAATGGCAAGCAGAGGGAGAATCGATAGACCATTGGCCACCCTCCTCGCCGCCACCCCATTCCTCACCCTATATATGTACACACACACACACACACACACACACACACACACACACACACACACACACACACACACACACACACACACACACACACACACATACATACACATATATATATATATATATATATATATATATATATATATATATAGCCGCTCTATAGAAATTGCGAACAGATGAGAAGGACCTACGAACGAAAGAACTAAAGGACAAAGAACGGACGGACGGACGAATTAACGAAAACACGGACGAATGGACGGACGGACGTAAAGTGACACGAGCGGACTAACAGAAGGACGGACAGACAGACAGACGGACAGACAGACAGACGGACTAACGGATAGACAGACAGACAGAGGAACGGACAGACAGACAGACGGACGGACAGACAGACGGACAGACAGACAGACAGAGGAACGGACAGACAGACAGACGGACAGACAGACAGACGGACAGACGGATAGACAGACAGACAGAGGAACGGACAGACAGACAGACGGACGGACAGACGGACGGACAGACAGACGGACAGACAGACGGACAGACAGACGGACAGACAGACGGACAGAAGGACGGAGACGGACAGACAGACGGACGGACAGACAGACAGACAGACAGACGGGCTAATGAACGGCTGTTGAACTCTGTCGATCGACTAAGAGACGTCGGAATGGCTGCAGTGAACGGAAAGACTGATGCCGCCGGCGGAGGAAATCCTATCATTGTAGAGATAATTAAATATGACGTAAACTTAAGCCTTCTCTGTCTTCCACGGGCGTATTTAGGCGGTGGTTTTACGGGTTCAAACTCCGCCAAATAAGTTTCCGAACAATTTTAAAAAAATGCTTTTACATGCGAAATACCCCAAAAACAACTTAATTTTTGCGACCGTCTCCAATGGAAACACCCCCGAAATCTGAAACCCCTCCGAAAGTTTTTCCTGGCTACGCCTCTGTTCTATGCGTTGTTTTCGTCTATATCTGAGACTGAAATCCTATATGCTGTGTATTCCGTGCAGGGCAACGACCTCTTATATATAGGCTAACTGTGTAGAGCATATATGTGTACAACACGAAGTTGGTGTATAGTTGCTGATTATATAGCTCATTTTCTTTGTCCTTTGGTCGTCGTCTTACTCGCAATCGTAAATTCATAATTGTAATCGTATGCGTTATTAACTCAAGAATGCTAAAGCGCTACATAAAGCTAGGCGCTGCATGTAACAGTTCGTTTACTGCGTCACGTTAGAGGGGTTGTCTGGGGAGCTATGTGAAGAACAAATCCAGATGCCGTTAAACACTTGAAACTATACCGTCACAATCTACTGATCACTTGCAAACCCTTAACTAACTCCGCTGCTGCTGTATACGGGTGGTGCCAGTCCAAAGCCTGGATAAAGGAGGAGTTACTGAAAAGAGTTATTGAAAAGAGTTATTGAAAACAGTTATTGAAAAGAGTTATTGAGTTATTGAAAAGAGTTATTGAAAAGAGTTATTGAAAAGAGTTATTGAAAAAGAGTTATTGAAAAGAGTTATTGAAAAGAGTTAGAAAAGAAAGAGTTATTGAAAAGAGTTATTAAAAAGAGTTATTGAAAAGAGTTATTGAAAAAAAGTGAGTTATTGAAAACAGTTATTGAAAAGTGAGTTATTGAAAACAGTTATTGAAAGAGAGTTATTGAAAAGAGTTATTGAAAAGAGTTATTTAAAAGAGAGTTATTGAAAAGAGTTATTGAAAAGAGTTATTGAAAAGAGTTATTGAAAAGAGTTATTGAAAAGAGTTATTGAAAAGAGTTATTGAAAAGAGTTATTGAAAAGAGTTATTGAAAAGAGTTATTGAAAAGAGTTATTGAAAAGAGTTATTGAAAAGAGTTATTGAAAAGAGTTATTGAAAATAGTTATTGAAAAGAGTTATTGAAAAGAGTTATTGAAAAGAGTTATTGAAAAGAGTTATTGAAAAGAGTGAGTTATTGAAAAGAGTTATTGAAAAGAGTTATTGAAAAGAGTTATTGAAAAGAGTTATTGAAAAGAGTTATTGAAAAGAGTTATTGAAAAGAGTTATTGAAAAGAGTTATTGAAAAGAGTTATTGAAAAGAGTTATTGAAAAGAGTTATTGAAAAGAGTTATTGAAAAGAGTTATTGAAAAGAGTTATTGAAAAGAGTTATTGAAAAGAGTTATTGAAAAGAGTTATTGAAAAGAGTTATTGAAAAGAGTTATTGAAAAAGAGTTATTGAAAAGAGTTATTGAAAAGAGTTATTGAAAAGAGTTATTGAAAAAGAGTTATTGAAAAGAGTTATTGAAAAGAGTTATTGAAAAGAGTTATTGAAAAGAGTTATTGAAAAAAGAGTTATTGAAAAGAGTTATTGAAAAGAGTTATTGAAAAGAGTTATTGAAAAGAGTTATTGAAAAGAGTTATTGAAAAGAGTTATTGAAAAGAGTTATTGAAAAGAGTTATTGAAAAGAGTTATTGAAAAGAGTTATTGAAAAGAGTTATTGAAAAGAGTTATTGAAAAGAGTTATTGAAAAGAGTTATTGAAAAGAGTTATTGAAAAGTGAGTTATTGAAAAGAGTTATTGAAAAGAGTTATTGAAGAACAGTTATTGAAAAGAGTTATTGAAAAGAGTTATTGAAAAGAGTTATTAAAAAAGAGTTATTGAAAAGAGTTATTGAAAAGAGTTATTGAAAAGAGTTATTGAAAAGAGTTATTGAAAAGAGTTATTGAAAAGAGTTATTGAAAAGAGTTATTGAAAAGAGTTATTGAAAATGAGTTATTGAAAAGAGTTATTGAAAAGATTTATTGAAAAGAGCTATTGAAAGAGTTATTGAAAAGAGTTATTGAAAAAGTGAGTTATTGAAAAGAGTTATTGAAAATAGTTATTGAAAAGAGTTATTAAAAATAGTTATTGAAAAGAGTTATTGAAAAGAGTTATTGAAAAGAGTTATTGAAAAGAGTTATTGAAAAGAGTTATTGAAAAGAGTTATTGAAAAGAGTTATTGAATAGTTATTGAAAAGAGTTATTGAAAAGAGTTATTGAAAAGAGTTATTGAAAAGAGTTATTGAAAAGAGTTATTGAAAAGAGTTATTGAAAAGAGTTATTGAAAAGAGTTATTGAAAAGAGTTATTGAAAAGAGTTATTGAAAAGAGTTATTGAAAAGAGTTATTGAAAAAGAGTTATTGAAAAGAGTTATTGAAAAGAGTTATTGAAAAGAGTTATTGAAAGAGTTATTGAAAAGAGTTATTGAAAAGAGTTATTGAAAAGAGTTATTGAAAAAGAGTTATTGAAAAGAGTTATTGAAAAGAGTTATTGAAAAGAGTTATTGAAAAGAGTTATTGAAAAGAGTTATTGAAAAGAGTTATTGAAAAGAGTTATTGAAAAGAGTTATTGAAAAGAGTTATTGAAAAGAGTTATTGAAAAGAGTTATTGAAAAGAGTTATTGAAAAGAGTTATTGAAAAGAGTTATTGAAAAGAGTTATTGAAAAGAGTTATTGAAAAGAGTTATTGAAAAGAGTTATTGAAAAGAGTTATTGAAAAGAGTTATTGAAAAGAGTTATTGAAAAGAGTTATTGAAAAGAGTTATTGAAAAGAGTTATTGAAAAGAGTTATTGAAAAGAGTTATTGAAAAGAGTTATTGAAAAGAGTTATTGAAAAGAGTTATTGAAAAGAGTTATTGAAAAAGAGTTATTGAAAAGAGTTATTGAAAAGAGTTATTGAAAAAGAGTTATTGAAAAGAGTTATTGAAAAGAGTTATTGAAAAGAGTTATTGAAAAGAGTTATTGAAAAGAGTTATTGAAAAGAGTTATTGAAAAGAGTTATTGAAAAGAGTTATTGAAAAGAGTTATTGAAAAGAGTTATTGAAAAAGAGTTATTGAAAAGAGTTATTGAAAAGAGTTATTGAAAAGAGTTATTGAAAAGAGTTATTGAAAAGAGTTATTGAAAAGAGTTATTGAAAAGAGTTATTGAAAAGAGTTATTGAAAAGAGTTATTGAAAAGAGTTATTGAAAAGAGTTATTGAAAAGAGTTATTGAAAAGAGTTATTGAAAAGAGTTATTGAAAAGAGTTATTGAAAAGAGTTATTGAAAAGAGTTATTGAAAAGAGTTATTGAAAAAGAGTTATTGAAAAGAGTGAATTATTGAAAAGAGTTATTGAAAAGAGTTATTGAAAAGAGTTATTGAAAAGAGTTATTGAAAAGAGTTATTGAAAAGAGTTATTGAAAAGAGTTATTGAAAAGAGTTATTGAAAAGAGTTATTGAAAAGAGTGAGTTATTGAAAAGAGTTATTGAAAAGAGTTATTGAAAAGAGTTATTGAAAAGAGTTATTGAAAAGAGTTATTGAAAAGAGTTATTGAAAAGAGTTATTGAAAAGAGTTATTGAAAAGAGTTATTGAAAAGAGTTATTGAAAAGAGTTATTGAAAAGAAAAGAGTTATTGAAAAGAGTTATTGAAAAGAGTTATTGAAAAGAGTTATTGAAAAGAGTTATTGAAAAGAGTTATTGAAAAGAGTTATTGAAAAAGTTAGAAAAGAGTTATTGAAAAGAGTTATTGAAAAGAGTTATTGAAAAGAGTTATTGAAAAGAGTGAGTTATTGAAAAGAGTTATTGAAAAGAGTTATTGAAAAGAGTTATTGAAAAGAGTTATTGAAAAGAGTTATTGAAAAGAGTTATTGAAAAGAGTTATTGAAAAGAGTTATTGAAAAGAGTTATTGAAAAGAGTTATTGAAAAGAGTTATTGAAAAGAGTTATTGAAAAGAGTTATTGAAAAGAGTTATTGAAAAGAGTTATTGAAAAGTTATTGAAAAGAGTTATTGAAAAGAGTTATTGAAAAGAGTTATTGAAAAGAGAGTTATTGAAAAGAGTTATTGAAAAGAGAGTTATTGAAAAGTTAGTTATTGAAAAGAGTTATTGAAAAGAGTTATTGAAAAGAGTTATTGAAAAGTGAGTTATTGAAAAGAGTTATTGAAAAGAGTTATTGAAAAGAGTTATTGAAATTGAAAAGAGTTATTGAAAAGAGTTATTGAAAAGAGTTATTGAAAAGAGTTATTGAAAAGAGTTATTGAAAAGAGTTATTGAAAGAGTTATTGAAAAGAGTTATTGAAAAGAGTTATTGAAAAAAGAGTTATTGAAAAGAGTTATTGAAAAGAGTTATTGAAAAGAGTTATTGAAAAGAGTTATTGAAAAAGAGTTATTGAAAAGAGTTATTGAAAAGAGTTATTGAAAAGAGTGAGTTATTGAAAAGAGTTATTGAAAAGAGTTATTGAAAAGAGTTATTGAAAAGAGTTATTGAAAAGAGTTATTGAAAAGAGTGAGTTATTGAAAAGAGTTATTGAAAAGAGTTATTGAAAAGAGTTATTGAAAAGAGTTATTGAAAAGAGTTATTGAAAAGAATTGAGAAGAGTTATTGAAAAGAGTTATTGAAAAGAGTTATTGAAAAGAGTTATTGAAAAGAGTGAGTTATTGAAAAATTAAGTCTGCAGAGGTGTGCACCGAATTAAAATTATTTCGAACGAATTTATGGGAGTGACCTTCTTGTGTATGGCCCTTTTTGCCCCGTGTAATCCTAAATTTTGGCAGTCGTATTTCTCAACCTAACACGACTGACAGGAAACAGGCCTCTCCTTCCCTCTCTGTTTCCTCATACATATATAGGTCATAGTGCTTTTAGTTTACTATTTACTAACTTTTCCACTACTATTTGATAACTTTGTATAACTTTGTATGTACTGCGCCGTGCGTTTGCAAGCGTTTAATAAAGACACACTTACTTACTTATTCCCACAGTATAAACTCTTTGGTATAAATAATTACTACAAGCTTAAATATAATATAAACGCGTAAGAGGTTAACCCTAGGGCTACCAAGCTTTTTTTGTAACACGGACTACCAAGGGGTGGTTACCACCCCCCTTGGATTTCGTGTTTGGTTTTACATATCATAACTTGTAATATAGCATTGGATTCAGCATTCATTTCTGCACAGAATGGTATATTTAGTTGAACATTATGTGAATGCACCTCGAAATTACATCACTTTTAACAACGGGACCCATTAATTAGCAATATTGTATATTATTGCGTACATTTTGTACTTTTTGGATAAACAAATATAAGATTATGTGTGTTTTGAAACTAATCTATGTATAAAAGATACACAAAATCATCCCTACACATGTTTATATAGTATAAATGTACATCCATACATATATATCCATACATATATATCGGTTTACGTTATAACGCTGTATTCAGCCATTTTCACACAGATTACGCGTATTATTATTTATTTTGATCACTTCCGGTATTCAAAAGACAAAGATGTAGGTACGCAAATGAAGCCCTTCATTCCCTCTAAAGAATGGTATCTTTGTTTCTCTTCCAGGAAGACAAATGAATACGCTACAGACAAAAAACTAAGGGGGAGTCCTTCCATTCAGCCATTTTTCACGCATGTTACGCGTATTATAATTTATTTTGAGCACTTCCGGTTGTCTCAGGTCAACTCAGTGACCATAGAAATGTAGCCCCACATTCCCTCTATAGAATGGTATAATTTGTGTCTCTTAATATTAAATGACGGATAAGATATAGTCGAAAATCTAGGGGGGTGGTATCCACCCCCCTGGTACCTCGGGTATATTGGGTATAACTTTTGAACGGTGTGAGATATCATCTCACATTTTACCTCAAAACGTGTGCAAATGAACCCCCTACAGCTACCTAAAAGGTCAAATTTTTATTCCATACGGAAAAAGTTTGAGATGAAAAAAACCTAGGGGGTGGCAACCACCCCTCTTGGTAGCCCGAGGGTTAAATATTGAAATAGTAACTATTTATAAATTATAGCACAGGCCACAGGGTACTGTGCTATTCGACCACATTACAACCGCTGATTGAGGTAAGGCGAGCTTCAGTGGCTCAGAATAGGCGAGCGCATCAATTTCAAACTCTGCATGCCTGCATAAAAGCATAAACAAAATTAATGAATGCGCACCACACTATCTCGCAGACAACAGCAGCAGGCGACTATCAAATGATTCCAACTGGTTGCGGCTGCGATTATCAAGATCCGCTGATGTTTTCGTTCCTGCTGCAACAAAAACTAAAGCGGGTGATCGGGCCTTTCGGGTCGATGGCCCACGTACCCGGAACAGTCTACCCGCAGCTATCCATGAAATAATTAAAACGCTCTCATGGTTAAAACTGTGGGCCTACTTGCTATCAAGCTCTTAGCATTTGTGCTGACAGTTGACATTGTGTATGTGTGTAAAGCATCCTAAGCTATATGTAGAAGTAGCTTGCTACCGACGATGCTCTAGAAATTGTCGTAATTACAATTACAATTACAATCGCTCACGTATTATTATTATAGCCTATAAAGTAGAGTGTTAGGTACGCTTTATCTATTCTGTGGTGTTAGCAAAGATGTTAGAGCCGTAGGCTAAGATATGACACTCCATGCATCTGAATGCACACCTCACCTACCTTGGGATGTGTGGCGCCACCAAACGAACGGATGGCCACGTTATCAACAACATGGCTTCGAAGCGAGGAGGGAATTGTTGTGCTGCAATTAATTGTAGCGTAAGGACGTACAATTCTCAAAATATTTCACTACATAGATTTCCGAAAGATGCCGCGAGGTATGTATAAAGTAACCTATCAATTATTTTAATAAATGGTTGCATGCCGACTGCTGTCGGTGATATAGGGTGCTTGACACACTTCTCAGGACTCGGTCCGCTCGAATAAATTATTGGTAAACAATTTTTCGGAAGCTATAAAAATACTAACAAAACTCCAGGGTGAAACTTTGCGTTGCTAGAGTGATGTTTGTGCAGTGATCAAATGCTTAATTCTGATTCAAGCTTGAAATGTAGCTTTATGTTCCCCAGTCCATTTATATAGGGCCTATACCTAACAACCAGCTCAGAAGCCACCACCACTTAGGGGCCCCACAGTTGCAATTATATTTTTTGTGTCCCTTCACTGCATGTGTCATCTGACTAGCAAAGAGATTCCAAGATTGACTAGTAACTTCTGAGTGGTAGGCTTCTGATTCTGAATGACCAATTTTGACCATTGTACTAAATAATCATAATTTTGAGGTGTGGGTTGTCTGTGTCGGAGACTGTAAATCAGCTGCACAAAAGGCACCATATTGGGCACCCACGTGCCACACCACGCTAAATTCAGTCAGAGCTGCTAATGTGGCACGGTGGCCGACTGGTTAGAGCGGTTGACCTGTAACGCGGAGAATACGGGTTCGATCCTCATCGATACATACGGACCATGAGCAAGTCCTTCGCGCACAATTGCTCTGCAATATAATTGCCTCTTCGCCGCCAAGGCATGTGCACTTCTGATATTTGGGCCACCTTTGGAAGAAGGGTGATATCAAAGGCAGTTAGTTGTATTGTATTGTAGTTACGGCAATGTGAAGTCCTGCGACTTTCCCGGGTCCAGAGGACCCAATAGTAACGGAAAAACTAACCACTGGCAGATCTCAGGGCCATTCTGGCCATGCCACCCCATGAAATTTTCAATACGCAACTAAATTTGCTTATAACATGCATTGCAAAATTCTATGATACGAACTGCATAGTTATATGCTGTTATTATTTTATTATGTGAGAACAGGTGTAAGAAGTGGAGAGTCAACACACGGCGTAAAGATCTGGACTGCAAAAGTGTTGAAGTGCTAAACAAAACCTTCCGTCTGTGCAGTAGGCATTTCGAAGATTCGCAGTTTATGAACTCTAAACATGACAAGCTTATATGGAATGCCGTCCCAACACTGTTTGATGTTCCAAATAAGCCAGCACCAGTCACAGAAAAACGACGACATGTTGTCAAACATGCACCAGAGCTGAATGCTTCGGCCAAAAGCAGCAAATCACCAGGACTTAAAAACATTCCTTCTGAACACAAGGACATTACTAATGAAGTTCTTGTTGTAAAAGAGCCTTTTTCTGCAGCTGTCACTGTCAGCAATGTTTTGCCTGCTTCATCGTCTGCTAACCTGGAACTTGTAAATGACCGGTCTGAAGGTTGCTCCAGGAGATTCTCATTTAACTCTTCAGACAAAAAGAAACTGAAGAATGAAATTGTCAGACTACGAAATCAACTGAGGAGACAAAAAGAAAAGGATAAACAGAAATCAAAATACAACAGTGGCTTGACACGTAAGCAAGAAGCTGCTTCCTGTGACCGTCTTATAGCGGAACTGTGCAACCATCTTCCCCCATCTACTGTCTCTTTTCTGAAGACTCAGATAAATATGGGTCTTGTTTCAAAACATGGTAGACGTTGGACAGTTGACGAAAAAATGTTTGCAATGTCTGTTTTTTACCAAAGCAGGAAATCTTACAAGCTGTTGCAAAATATTTTCTGTATGCCATCAAAAAGGACTTTGCAGCGAACGCTCCAAAATTGCAGCCTTTATCCCGGCTTTAGCAAGCAATTGTTTGATACCTTAAAAATAAAGATGCAGCAAGCCTCTGAGAAGGCTAAAGACTGTGTGCTAATGTTTGATGAAATGTCATTAAAACGAAAATTGGTATACAACAGGGAGCGGGATTGTATAGAAGGTTTTGAGGATTTTGGTATACTTGGAACTACTCAGTGTATAGCTGACCATGTTCTCGTATTTATGTTGCGTGGAGTTTCGGTTAAATGGAAGCAGCCTCTTGCTTACTTTTTTGTAAGTGGGTCTGTCAAACCAACAATTTTGAGGCAGCTTTTGCATGATTGTCTGGCAAAGTTGGAAGAAATAGAGTTACTTCCTAAAGCTGTTATATGTGATCAGGGACCCACAAACAGATGTTATATGGAAACATTAGAAAAAGTGTCTGTTTCTCAACCGTTTCTGTTTCATGGTTGCAAAAAAGTATATGTGATTTATGATCCACCACATTTGCTTAAAAACATACGAAACAACTTTAAAAAACATGACTTTGTATCTAGTTCTGGAGAAAATAGGCAAAATGTGTGTTGGAAGCATGTTTCTGAATTTTATGCATTTGACAGAAATCTGCCTATTAGAATGGCACCTCGTCTGACAGATAAGCATCTTGATATGCCTCCATTTACTAGCATGCGTGTTAATCTTGCAGCACAAGTTCTTAGTCACTCTGTGGCAGCAGGTATTGAAACGCTTTGTCATCTTGGAAAGTTGGACAGAGATGCAGAACATACTGCAAAATTTATTGATCTGTTTGACAAGATTTTTAATGCTTGTAATAGCCGAACAATAAAGAGTTCACAACCCATGGGCCATGCGGTTTCTAATGGTAGTGGTCATGATGTGTTCTTCCAAGACATACTGGCCTACTTGCAAGTCTTAAAACCTGCCAGGTCAAAGAAGGAACTGCCCTGCATTTTAGGCTGGCAGATTACAATAAAATCTATTATTGAACTGTGGAAAAATTTATGTGCAGAGAAGAAATATAAGTTCTTGTTAACATCTCGATTAAACCAGGACTGCATAGAGAATTTTTTTCAACGATCCGTGGTTGTGGAGGACACAGGGACAATCCTGATGTCACACAATTTCGTTCCAGTTTTAGATATATCGCTGTCAATAAACTGTTTGTTGATAATTCTGGACGTAATTGTGAAAATGATTTAGATAATGTGCTTCTGGATATATCGTCATTGTCAAATCTGTTGAAATCCAGGTCATGTGAAGATATAAATTGTGTGTCCACTTCACTTATTGACCATGAGATCACTTGTGAAATGACATGTGAAGATGACTTTGACCTTCAAGATTTATCAGAAATTCCAGATTTGCCATTGGAGATCGACAATGTTTTAGCATATATGAGTGGCTATATTTTAAGAAAGTGTGGCTTTAATGATGGATGTGGCATGTGCCAAACATGCAGTGATTTGTATACAAGTGTACACTTATTGCCTTATCCTCAGTTTTCTTTCTTACAGCAAAAGGCATTCAAAGACACTGGCTGTTTAGTTTATCCATCCATGACATTTCTTGCATTCACCAGGAAACTGGAACAACTGTTTCAGAATTCATTTGACAAATTGCAGCATAGTTCAGGTATATTAAAACGACTATGCTTATTTGCCCACGAGAATTTAGATATCACGTCATGTGGATCAGCAACATGTGGTGCCCGGCTGAAATACATGATCAAATTATATATGACAGTTCGCATCCACAGTAAGATAAAATTTCTTAACCAGCAATTTGAAAGCTCTTACAAACTTAAGATTAAGCGCAATCGTAAAGCAAAGAAAATTTTGCATGAGTAAGTTTCACAAGTAAATTTAATTTTTTCATTCCTATACCTTCTATTGTTTTGGTCATGGAAATAGACTTCTGAGCATTAATTGTTGACAATTTATTTCTTTTTTATGAAGATTACTGTAATAAATATTATGTCAAACTGTATAATACTGCTCAGGAGCATACATGTAGTTCATTGTTAATATGTAAATATGTATATTTGAATTATATAAACTGTGAATGAACCTTTGGTCATGGAAATAGACTGCTGAGTCTTAATTGTTGACAATTTATTTTTTCTGAAGATTAAATGTAATAAATATTATGTCAAAGTGTGTAATACTGCTCAGCTACATACATGTAGTTCATTGTTAATATGTAAATATGTAGATTTGAATTGTATAAACTGTGAATGAACCTTATTTGCAATAAAAATTTATTAACTTTATCTCCAGAGTTCTTACCAATCGGCTACGCTAGGCCTATGGGGTATTCATTCATTCGGAGCATTGATATTGCGCCCATCAAAGATATGTAATCAGAGACGTTTCAAGCCCAGCCTCGGCGAAATAAACATTTTCAAGTGCCTATGAATGGTACTGCAAAGTCCCTGATTGCAAGGCTATGCAGATCTATTGGTGTGCCGTTCGAGGTGGATGGCGCAACCACTGTAAAAGCACGACGGTGCATTTGCATTGTCGAAGTGCCTGTAAAAGCAGCACGCGTTATAAGCATAAAACTTATAATAAAACACATTACTATATAATTTGTATTTATTATTACTAAAATATTTAATATAATGTTTAAATGTGTTAGTTTACGGCGGCTGCAATTGTCCGGTATTTGTCGTAGAAAGTGAAATGCCGCGTCTATCGTTGCTAAGAAGCGGGCCATCCGGTCACTAGAGGCGCCACGGGTTTGTGTACTTTGACCACCACCCAAGCCGAATACACAGAGGAGATAGGAAGTGTCATATCTTAGCCTACGGCTCTAACATCTTTGGTGTTAGTAACATCAAAGCCCAAAGTGTATCGGAAGATGGCGCATATATTAGCCTTAGCGTGCATTGACGTCATAAAGTGTGGCAGCATCTTTGGTTTAATATTTCGTCGTTGTCAACATGATCGGTGTGTTTGCTTAAATGAATTAGCCCAGAGTACAGAGTCTGAAGTCGTTGTCTCTCTTTATGTTGTTTATTTAGTGTTGTTCGATGACAGCTTACTCAGAAATCTATCAGTTTATCGAGCTTACTGAGCGCTTTCCCGCACTCTAAGGTCAGATTGTTATTTGCTGTTTTGCATTGAACAGAAGGTTTTTCTGAGGAAAAGTTTTATATTGGAAGTAAGTAAGCACGTTGGCTTATATAGCGCATGCGTAATGGAGCACTGTTGTTTACGCATTGTGAGCAGCCTCACGACAAAAGGCTTTGTCCTCGGCATGTGAAGATGATTTCTAACAACAGTGTTTTACGGCACCATGGCCGTTCATCGGCATGCTTCATGTCTAGTTTCAGCGATGATTAGAAATGATAATTAGATTTTAAAAATCAATTCATTTATGTATGTATGTAGTGATTGATTGATGTATGACAAGTAATATAGCGCATTTTAAGCACCTCTCATACAATGTCATACATTTTAATGTCCTCTCATGCAGACGCAGGATGCAGCACTGAAGTAGCTGTCATCACATAACAGATCTTGCTAGCACAAGATAAACTTTGCATCATGGTATATAAATGTCTGAACATGGCACTGAGTGCCATGCTACCTCGCAGTTGACATCGGATCACTATCGGAAGGATAATACTAATAGGTTGTGACTGCTATTCAACAAAGTCTGCCAATGTATTCATACTAGTAATTAAACTGGGTGATCGGCTTTTCTGGTTGGTCGCTGGTCCACGTGCCAGGAACGGTCTTCCTGCACATATTCAGGAAGCCAAAAGCCCTGTTGTTTTTAAAAACTGTTAAAATGCACTTGCTATGTAACTCTTGAGCATTTGTATTGACAGTTGGCAGTGTGTGTAAAGCTCGCTACTGATTATGCTTATAGAAGTTGTTGTAATTACAATTGCAAGAAGTGAAATCAAGGCTGGCCATTAGATGACGGTTATGGTCAAATTGACGAAGATATGGAAGAACAAGTCGATCAGCAATGGTAATAAATTGTGGTTGATGAAGGCATTGGTGTGGCCAGTGGCGACGTACGGATGCGAGGCCTGGACGCTGAAGAAGGAAGAAAGGCGTTTTTAAGCATTTGAGAACAAGTGTATCAAAACTCAGAAACTATGATATTTTGGTCATATCTTCAGACAGCCGCACGACAACATTGAGAGAAGCCTGATGACGGGTCTTGTGGAAGGGGTCCGAGGACGAGGAAGGCCAAGAATATCATGGATCGACAACGTCCTGAACTGGACCGGACTTGTGGGTGCTGGCCTAATGAACGCGGCACGCGACAGAAGACACTAGCCGTGGTCCATTCATGAGCCAACCAAAGTTGTAGCCTATAATTAATATATAGCTTTTAAGCTTAGTCGAACTTGGCTGAGTAGGCCTTACGTACGATAAGTGTTGTTGAAAATATTGACACTGGACACATGGTAGTAAATAGATTAAAATAATATTGAAAACATAAGTCAATCCTGTACAACAATTATAGCAAATCCTATCTACCTATAGTGGCGTATTTAATCTACAATAAATAGATTATTATGAGGCTTATCTGATTCCCCATTACAAGTGCACGTGGATCCCATGTCGAAATTATCGTAGAAGAATTCTTGGATTGGTCTCACGTAGTCGTAGATACTCGAGGTTCAATCGCTGGTCTCGAATACGTACATCACTTCTCCGTCTTTGAAAGTCAAGGTAGCGTAGAAATATCCGAATCCACACGTAGGAAGATAGTCTCACGCTTTAAATTCCTCACAACTAACCGTCCAATTGGCTTGCAGTTAGTTCCGAATGACGATCGCTCCCAAACAACCTCGCAACAGTAATTCCAGTTGAATGTTAGTCTTTCCAAGCTTACGCCGGAACGAATGACTTAGCAATCACACTGTTTTACTCCGTTACACATCCACTTTCTCTCAACAGTAACTACAGCAGAACGACAGTCTTTCCTAACTTACGCAGGAACGATTGACTTCGAATCTCGCCGTCTTACTTCATCGAATAATGTCGTGGCAACGCCTCACTAGCCTACCACCGACGCTCGCAAGATTAAAGTTCGCTCGAACTCCACTTCGATCGAAACACTTTAAATCCTGGATTCACCGTGATCGCTCCTAATAAAGTCGATCCACGTATATCTCCGCAACTCAAACGATGCTGCTGTTTCCTTCCTTTCTCAGCAATTCCTTTCACCACTCTCTTCTCTTGAACTTACAACATCTCAACTGTCATTACCGGTCTTTAACCGTCCCTGTGTTTCTATTCACCTAGCGTCATTGGTCGCTTAGCAACATAGCACATCACGTGACATTTAAATTACGTTTAAAAGCCTCTTACCTAGTCTAATGTTATATTTATGCATCGCCACTACATCTTTTATATATCGCCACTGTAATTGACTAGCTTATACTAGTATTATATTAATTAATTAGTTAAACATGGCATTTGATAAGATTTAATCGCTACAAATAGGCCCCCTCTTAAAAAGACTGTTTACAGGCTTTCTATCTCTAACCTACTTATCAAATGACTTGTCATTCACTAATTTAAACAAGAATAACTATTTAAACATACTTACAAACAAACTATCTCATCTAAACTTAACATACTTCTACTTATTCTATATACATCTATATACCTTACTTTCTTACCTATCTTAATAAATCTTAATTCTAAACTGATCCTCTACTTAAGTAATCAGATATCACATTGTTACATCCTTTGATATAATTGATTTTGAAGCAATAATTCTGTAATGCAAGACTCCACCTCATCACTCTAGCATTCTTCATTCTCCCTTCCTTCATGTATTGCAATCCACAATGATCTGTTTCAATCACAAACTGTTTCCCAAATAGATATCTATCAAACTTCTCAATGCCCCACATTATGGCTAAACATTCTCTTTCTTCCACTGAATATCTTCTTTCTCTATCTAGTAACTTCCTACTTGCGTATGCAATAGGGTGATTTACATCCTCGTATTTCTGCATTAACACACAACCTATTCCTATACCAGATGCATCCGTCTGAATCGTAAATTCCTTACTTAAGTCAGGTAACCTCACTATAGGTTTACTTGCTAACGCCTCCTTCAGCTTTACAAATGATTTCTCCAGTATTGGTGTCCAATCTACTACGTTTGGTGACTGTTTCTTAGTCAAGTCAGATAATGGTGCCATTAATTCAGCACAATGAGGAATGAACTTCCTATAATAATTCACTGCGCCTAAGAAACTTCTCACTTGTTTCTTATTCTGTGGCCTCGGCATATCCACTATTTTATCTATCGATTCTACCTTAGGACTTATTTCACTACCTTTGAGTGTGTGCCCCAGAAAATCTACCTTCCCGTACCCTAATGAACATTTCTTTGGTTTCAAAGTAAGTTTAGCCTTCCTTACTCGTTTGAAAAATTCTCTTAACACATTCATATGATCATCCCATTCCACCGTATGCGCTAGTATGTCATCTACATAACTTTCCAGATTCTTTGTTCCATATAGGACCTTTCTTATCATCCTATTATAACTTGAAGCACTGTTTATTAAGCCGAATGGCATGACTTTGAATTTAAACATTCCATTGGCGCAAATAAAAGTCGTATAATCCTGTGAGTTTTCTGCCATTGGTATTTGCCAGTAACCTTTGCAAAAATCGAATTTACTGTATACCTTGCTCCCACTCAATTTATTAAAAACCTCTTCGTTTGACATCATGGGTTCCGGATCAAATACTGTTATCTTGTTTAACTGTTTGTAGTTACAACAGAGTCTATTCGACCCATCTGATTTCTTCACTACTACTAGTGGTGCAGCATATGCTGATTCAGATCTCTCTATTATCCCATTGTTCAACATTAACTCTATCTCTTTATCTATTTCTTTCTGTAAATGATATGGAGTTGGGTATGCTTTTGATCGAGTTGGTTCTGTACTAGTTAACTTAATCTCATGTTCAACAAGATCTGTCTTCCCTGGTACATCAGAAAATATATCGCTATATTCTTCTAATAATCTCATCATATCTCCTTTTTGTTTTTCACTCAAGTCTGGGTTTATATCAACATCCTTATAATTCTCCTTTTGTTTACTGTTATATAACTCTAGGATCTCTTCCTCTCCATCTATTCCTATTTCTCCATCATGTACTACCGCTGACACATAAGCAACTACTTCTGCTTCACCTGTTCTATCTTTTTCAACATTTGCTTTCTCCTCTAACATGTCTCTCCTGTCTATGTATTTCTTTAGCATGTTGATGTGGTATGTCTTAATCCTTCCATTCTTATCTTCAACTCTATAATCATACTCTCCTACTTTGTCTCGTACGATTAATGGACCTTGCCATTGCATAAGTAGTTTGTTGTTGCTGGTCGGCAATAACAATAATACTTTATCTCCAATTTCAAGTTTCCTATTTCTCGACTTCTTGTCATAATACTTCTTGTTCTTCAACTGTGACTGACTGATAGCTTTCTGTGCCAATGCACATGTTTCATCTATTCTCTCCCTCAATTCAAGTACATAAGTGTATGCATCTTTAATCTCCTCTTCTACAGTTCCATTAGTCCACAATTCCTTTAGAATTTTAACCGGACCTCGACATGATCTACCGAATACTAATTCAAATGGTGTGAACCCGTGGCTTTCGTGTACCGTATCTCTCAATGCAAATAAGAGAGGTGTTAAATACCTATCCCACTCTTTTGGTTGTTCACCTATCAGCTTTCTTAGTGTCGCCTTAATTGTACCATTAAGTCTCTCGACACATCCGTTTCCCATTGCGTGGTAAGGGCTAGTCATGGTGTGCTTGATTAGCAACAACCTGTTCACATCTGCCATTAATTCTGATGTGAACTGACTTCCTCTGTCAGTATGGATCTTTTGTGGTATACCCATTCGACAATAAACACTGAATAATGCCTCAACCACTTCTTCTGTACTAATTCCCTTTAAAGGTATGGCTTCTGGATACCTAGTGCTCAAATCTATTATGGTCAACACGTATCTGTACCCCCTGACTGACATTGGATTTACAGGACCTATTATATCAACACAGATATGGTTGAAGGGTACATCCACTATTGGTAAATGTCCCATCGGTGCCCTATAATTCACCTTCTTGTCTACAGCTCTCTGACAAGTATCGCAACTAAGCACGTATCTACGTACATCCTGATTTATTGACGGCCAATAGAAGTCATTAGTAATCTTACTCAATGTCTTCGTTATTCCTAGATGTGCAGATAAAAGAGAACAATGTGCGATCAACATTACCTTATCTCGAAGTGTCTTTGGAACCATTAACTGTAACTTAATTTCGTCTTTTAGGATTTCCTTGTACAGTCTATACAGTAATCCATTTTCTTTGACAAATCTTATCTTGCCTGTCTGCTCTTCTACATCTTTTGTCTGATCGGCTATCTCCATGTACTTCTTTAGAGTTTCGTCCTCCATTTGCAATCTTTTAATCTCCTCAGGAGTTACTTTAAGATCGGGTAATTTCGCGTATTTTAGAGGTCTAAACTTTTCGACTTTAGCGCTCGCCTCTCTCGTCTCAACAGCGGCCATCGTGAGTCGATGTTTACATTCTTCGATGACGTCATCTGTCGCGGTGACATCACGATCTATGTGTATATCCTCTTCTCTACTGCTTTCTGTATGCTTGTGTATCTCCGAGTATTTGTTTTGACCTGTGTTTGTTTCAATGTCAACCTCGGCTCTATTACACGTATCACTTTCCAAATTTACTTCTGCCGTTTTATCTTTTCCTAGTAAATACCTTACTCCATTTATCTTCCCTATTATAACAGGTTTTACAGGATCTTCCATTACAAGGGCTTCTATTTGTCCGGTGAAATATTCTCCCTCGATTATAACATTTGCTGTGGGAAATAACTTGGTACTTCCATCAATTAGTGTGCATAATGTTTCTTTACCCGTCAATGCTGAATTGTCTATCAGGCTTCTCTTGACAACACAACACGTAGCACCTGAATCGTATAAACACTCTGATTCTATTCCATTCAGTTTGACCCAGTGCTGTGAATTGACATTACTTGACCTATGCAGATCATGACAATCCATATCCATGACAAAAGCACTTGTTACTTTCTCACTTGCTTCACTTGTCCTAATCTGTGGAATCCTCCAATTATCTGATTCTGATCTACACATTACACCACATCTACCTCGACTATTCATTATCTTATGTCTACTGTTCTCAAACACTTGAATAGCTGCAGCTGTATGCTTAACATGACCTTTGAATTTATTTGGGCAGTTGTATGCCTTATGACCAGCTATTTTACAGACATAACAGACAATTCCCTTCTCATTGCTCTGTGTTCCTTCTTTGTGAAAATCTCTGTTATTTACCCTACTCCTATTGGTTTCACCATGCCATTCATTAGCAGCTTTGAACCTATTTGTTGCATTGGTAAACTTATCCTTGGTTCTTTCTTCAAATACTTTATGTTGGTCTCTGTCAAATGTGAACCTTGGTTTTACTCTCATACTGGTATCACCATGTTTGTACCCGTGAGCTTCAATGTATGCCTCCGCATGAGTTAACATGTCCTTGAGTTTAATCTTACCTTTCTCCTTAATAAAGATCTTCAATTCTGGTGAGCAGGTTGTGAAGAATTGTTCCTTCAATATTAAACTCTCTAACCCTTCAAATGTTTCCTCATATCCTGCTAAGGCCATCCACTGTCTAAGGTATCTCCTCAATCTTTCCAAAAATTGAGAACAATTCTCTCCAATTTCAATTCGACTTTCTCTAAATTTTTGTCTGTAACCGCCTTCTGTCAATCTAAACCTCTTGAGCAATTGTTCTTTAAGACATTCATAATTTTGTGCCTCTCTAGAAGATAATCTCTGGTAGACTTCTAAGGCTTTCCCTTCTAGATGTCTAGCTAGTGTTAAGGACCAAAGTTTTTGCGGAATCTCGTACGCCTCCACTGTCCTTTCAAATCTTAATAAATATGCGTCTAAGCAATCCTTGTTTTCATTAAAATTGGGAAATTTAATGTCTCTCATTCCCCTTCCATTATTTCCACTATTTCCTTCTTCATTATCATTTACAAACATTACATTACTGCCTCCATTTTGTTGACGATCAGCAGTCGCCCTTGCTTCAATCTCTTTGACCTTAAGCTCTATCTCAAGTTTCTTTAATTCTAATTCCATTTGTCTCTTCGCTCGTTCCTCCTCAGCTTGCCGTTTAGCTCGCTCATCCTCTGCTTGTCGCTTGGCTTTCTCTTCATCTATTTCCATTTGTCTCTTCGCTCGTTCTTCCTCAGCTTGCCGTTTATCTCGCTCATCCTCTGCTTGTCTCTTAGCTCGCTCATCCTCTAATTGGCGCTTACTACGAGCTTCCTCAAGTTCCAATAATTCTCTCGCCTTTTTATCTTCTCTATCTTTGGCTCTTTCCTCTCTCAGTTCAGCCTGACGCTCCTTCACGAAATTTTTCAGTTCCTCTGCTTCCATCCCCATCTCTTGGCCCATCTGTAACCACTGTTGGTAGTCAGTAACGGACATTTTACTTGCTTACTTTTGTTTCGGCTAAGTAATAAATTAATAGCTTTGTGCTATATAAAATTCTCGAATACTAATGACGCTCTATATGTAACCTCTTATTGATATGTACTCTATGGAATTACTACGTCATAAATTTAATATCTAATCGCACCGTTTCGAATGTCCTACAGATGCGTACCGTTATAATTCAAATTAAACTAATCAATCTACTACTATCCTAATGCACATTAACTAACGGTTTACTTAAGCACAATAAAGTCTCTCAAATCCCGGACGAGCCCCCAAAGTTGTAGCCTATAATTAATATATAGCTTTTAAGCTTAGTCGAACTTGGCTGAGTAGGCCTTACGTACGATAAGTGTTGTTGAAAATATTGACACTGGACACATGGTAGTAAATAGATTAAAATAATATTGAAAACATAAGTCAATCCTGTACAACAATTATAGCAAATCCTATCTACCTATAGTGGCGTATTTAATCTACAATAAATAGATTATTATGAGGCTTATCTGATTCCCCATTACAAGTGCACGTGGATCCCATGTCGAAATTATCGTAGAAGAATTCTTGGATTGGTCTCACGTAGTCGTAGATACTCGAGGTTCAATCGCTGGTCTCGAATACGTACATCACTTCTCCGTCTTTGAAAGTCAAGGTAGCGTAGAAATATCCGAATCCACACGTAGGAAGATAGTCTCACGCTTTAAATTCCTCACAACTAACCGTCCAATTGGCTTGCAGTTAGTTCCGAATGACGATCGCTCCCAAACAACCTCGCAACAGTAATTCCAGTTGAATGTTAGTCTTTCCAAGCTTACGCCGGAACGAATGACTTAGCAATCACACTGTTTTACTCCGTTACACATCCACTTTCTCTCAACAGTAACTACAGCAGAACGACAGTCTTTCCTAACTTACGCAGGAACGATTGACTTCGAATCTCGCCGTCTTACTTCATCGAATAATGTCGTGGCAACGCCTCACTAGCCTACCACCGACGCTCGCAAGATTAAAGTTCGCTCGAACTCCACTTCGATCGAAACACTTTAAATCCTGGATTCACCGTGATCGCTCCTAATAAAGTCGATCCACGTATATCTCCGCAACTCAAACGATGCTGCTGTTTCCTTCCTTTCTCAGCAATTCCTTTCACCACTCTCTTCTCTTGAACTTACAACATCTCAACTGTCATTACCGGTCTTTAACCGTCCCTGTGTTTCTATTCACCTAGCGTCATTGGTCGCTTAGCAACATAGCACATCACGTGACATTTAAATTACGTTTAAAAGCCTCTTACCTAGTCTAATGTTATATTTATGCATCGCCACTACATCTTTTATATATCGCCACTGTAATTGACTAGCTTATACTAGTATTATATTAATTAATTAGTTAAACATGGCATTTGATAAGATTTAATCGCTACAGGAGGGGGTCCGAGGACGAGGAAGGCCAAGAATATCATGGATCGACAACGTCCCGAACTCGACTGGACTTTTGGGTGCTAGCTTAATGAACGTGGGACGTGACAGAAGACACTAGCCGTGGTCCATTCATGTAGCCAACCATCGCAAAGCGACGATGGTGGTGTGACATGATATGACAAATGAAGATCTGATTATATACCGTAGTCAATATTGTCTTACAGTCTAACTTCCTTTGCAAGGACAATTGGACATTACATGTTAGCCAATGTGTTAACTGAAAGAATTGTGCAGGTTAGCCTTGTGTGAACCAGGTTTCTATTTTTGTTGCAAATGGGTGAATCATGATGGTCCGTTTTGTTTTGTCTGCATTTTAGATGTCCAACGATGAGCAACACCTGCAGCTTTCTGAGCAGCCGCAATCAGACGGCGTGGAGTCCTCCACTCCAAAGAAGAAACCTCCCAAGGATTTTCGTGACTCTGGTTGGGCATGGATGATTGTCGTAGGCAAGTCTGTCTCGATATGGTTGTGTTTTATACACCCCTGTGAAATTTCTCATTAGGAGAAAGTATTGTATGCAGGTTTTGATGATAGTGTAGTAGTTTGCAGGTGTGTATACTGTGACAATGATTAACAGAAAGAGAACTGCAGTATCTTTTTTATTCGCCTTACAGGTTGTACTCATTGTGTTTAAAAGTGCTAAGGAGAGCCTAGTTTTAAGTAAGGAAATTTAAAATAAACGCCTACAGGTGACAATAAACAGTGTACTACATGAGCAGTAAGTGGGTTTTAGAATGTGACAGTAAAATAAACTGCTATAATTGGTATTTTCCGATTATTGATACTAATTACTTCACAATGTCAAAGGACTGCTTTCATTCAGCGATTTGCATATTTTCTTTTAGCTGGTTACCTGTATATTCAATTAAGTTCAGTTTATTGATCCCAGAACCAAGACAAAAAAAATCAGACAGTAACACAATATGCAGATTTGAAGGGATACAATAGGAGACCCAGAAAGGACCCAGGTCGCGCTTTATTAGGGTCACCCATATATATGGGTTTATGTGTGTGGGTTTATGTGTTTGCCAGTCAGTTATGTGTGTGTGCAGGTTATATATGTGTGAAAGTACAGTATTGTTCCATTGTCATACTGGTAAAATAAACTTTGCGTTTTATGCATCATATGGAGTAACTTTATTCAAAACGGAAGAGCACTTAATACAAGTGTTAGGTGTTCTTCCGGTTTGAATAAAGTTACTGTACTTTCTTTGCGTATTGTGTATGTATGTGGACATGTACATAAAGCACTTGAAGAGCCTCTCAATAGTGCCTTGTGTCATTTTGTTCTCTTGAACTTAAAACTTCCTTTTTCAAATTGCTTATCCACTACTTGTGTTATGGGCCATGCATTTAGTATATACGCTTGAAGGGGAGGGGTTAACCCAGATGCATATGCTTGCGTTTGGGGGGTCTACTGATAATATACGCACACGTAGGAAACAGGGGAGGTGAAACCTCGATAGTAATTTTGTCTATTTTTGGCCTCGTTCAAGTGATCCACTGAACTGCTATCAGACAAGTACTACCGCGAAAAGTAGGACTGTGGGGGCGGTGTAACTTGTGTACCACGTTACCTCTGACTGCTGTTGACTGCTAAGCTTCTTATTATTAGTAATTCTTGATTGATTCTGCATGGATTAAATATAGACCGTTCTGTAGGATTGGGGGGGTGTGCGGCAAGCTTACGTACGGGGAGGGGTGTAAAAAGTACATGTGCATACAGGGAAGGGCCAATTTTCCCGGATTTGTGCGGGCATACTAAATGGATGGCCCCTTACTGGTGTGATCTTCTGGATGTTGACCTGATTATACGGCTTGGTTTTGGTGTGTCATAGGTTGATGCCTTGTGCATTAGACACCGGCACAAATGAAGTTACTATCAGTAATTACAGTTATCTAAACAGATGTGATGTAAGATTAGCTGAAGGCGTTATTAAATATTGTAATTCATGTGCAGCAATTTATTTTGCATTTTTCTATATTTTAGTTTGATTTAACAGTGTTACCGAATAACCTGTATTTGAAGAATATTGTATAATTACCTATATTTAAAGAATATTGTCTATTAACCTATATTTAAAAAATATTGTCTAATAACCTGCATTTAAAGAATATTGTCTAATAACCTATATTTAAACAATGTTGTCTATTAACCTATTCTCGTGTACATGTTAACCCTTTAACGACGAGCGTGTACTAAAATGTATGGGGGGGGGCATTCCACGTCAAATCAACACACTTTAAGAAAAAAATGGACGTCATCGTCACCGATTTTGTTGAAATTTGGTATGGTGATAAACCACTATGAAAAACTTTCAAAACCAGAATTTTAGATTTTTGGGTCAACCGGTGTCCGAGATATGGGTCAGTGAACTTGACCGAAAAGGGCCGATTTCTGCTGACCGGCCGATGTTCAAACTGCTGTATCTCAGCTTCTATTGCACCTAGAGACACAATTTTAATACCAAATTGAAGGTATTAAATAGCTCTATCTGAGCAATGCACTCAGAAATGTTCATATTTAGTAATAAAAAAATTCCCATGGGAAACCATAAGCAGCTCGTCGTTAAAGGGTTAAAGCAAATAATTGTAAATGATGAGTAATGTGGGACTTATTTCTGTGAACAGGTTGTTTCATTGTGAACTTCTTGGTGGTTGGAACGGCAGTGAAGTCGTTTGGAATTCTGTACGTGGAATTTCAGGAGAAGTATGGGACTTCCTCGGGTGCCACTGTTTCAATCGTGGCACTTACGCAAGGCCTCTGCTTAATGCTGGGTATGGCTTTTAACGCTCAGACGTTACAATGATTCTGTTAATCTGTTGAGTCTATTATTAAAGCTCTGCTCGGTCTAGAACCCACTGTGCCACTCCCGAAAACGTTAATCAAAGGAGACTTGCGTCGAGTTATGCAGCTCGCATGGTGTGTCATTGTTGGTGGTCACAGACTGTCGCAGCCTGTTGCATTTTGTATCCTTTGAGCATGATGGCACTGATACAGAGTGCTTCTTTGCTTGAGAGACCTTGTGTTGTCAAACTTTCAGGGCCTGTGTCGAACATGTTGGCCATGAAGTACACCAGTCGTCGGATTGTTATGATCGGTGGCATTCTCATGTGTCTTGGGTTCATTCTGAGCATGTTCCCAACTCAACTCATCTACATCTACTTCACCTATGGCGTCCTGATTGGTGAGTTCGATTTTACAACGTGTTTGATCTAACCGTTTTCTCTTGCCTGGTTGTTCTGTTAGATGACTTGGTGTTTTTGTGGGCCTGAAAATTAGATGAACCATATTCTGATTAATTGTAATGATTTTAAAGTACGAGTTGAGTAAAATGAGTATGTGTATACACTGAGCCTGAAATCTGTGCCAAAAACTGATCTTGATAGTCAGGCTATCGCGCCCGTCCCCCACCCTGTCGATGACGTCACCGATTGTGACGTTGGAGGGAGAGGGGAAGCGGGTTTGGTGGGAAGCTGTTCTTGATAGGCGACCATCGAAGGGTTTGTCAAACTAGGTCTACATTGAGAGGTTACCTGTCTATAACTCAAGGGAGGATAATCAGAAGCATAATTAATTCTAGGTTTTTCAGCAAGACGTGAACTTCGTCTGGGTAGCGCCATCGAAGTTACCTTTTCTTTGTTGGTATCATATTCATTTACAAAGTCCTCAGGATTTAAAGACCGATACCATATGTTCGCGCCTTCCGTTGGGATCGCAGCGCCCTCTATAGAGAGAACGGGGTTCGTTCCCGCCAAACCTTCTTCATTGTCAGATAGCATTGGGTAATTTGGCGCCAATCGGTGGTGGTTTCCCGCCAAAAGAGAATGTGACTCATCCAAGCATTCACCTATTCCCGCCCAACCTGGCAAAGTTCCCGCCAATTGGACTCCACGCTCCGAGTAGGAGCTGCCTCGCTTGTCATCGTGAGAACGACTTTTACCCGGGCTCTGGGATTCGAACCCTAATCTGGCAAATAGTTGTTCCATTCTATCATTGTGCACACTCTGCGTTTTAACTAAAGAATCAACCAAACTCTTCAATGATTCAATTTCTGTGTGCTCCACAGGTTTTTCTGTCATTATTAATTATTTAACAATTTGCAGAGAATTATCAAGAATTAATAAGGAAAACGTAAAAGATTACAATAAATTTCTATAGCGCCACTCGCGATAATAAAACGTACAAGATTACAATAAACTTCTATAGCGCCACTCGCTATAATCACCAATCTCCGTTAAACTGGCTATCTACAGCGTTCATACGATACAATCGTCCAATCAAAAGTCGTCGAAATTCGATCTAATTTCGATCTATTTTATCAATCATCTACTAATAATCACTTTCCGTCAGTTAAATCACACAAACTACTGCTAATTATCCCACCTTAATCGTCGAGAAACGCCGGCAAAGACCAGAAGTCGACACCCCGAGCAGAAAACGAACCACACAGGTCCCACAGGCACGACGAACAGGAAGCGACTCTGCCGAAAACCGCCAAGACGGGCTTATATAGCCAAAAAGCGCGGGAAAGTTCCGCGGGGTTTTCTACCAATCAACGATCATCAACAAAGACCGCCAAATGGCCTACGTGACTCGCATCACGAAGCCCACGCCGCCTGCATGCAGCGCTTGCAGGGAAAAGGCGATCGATAACGGGCGCCACACTTCCCTCACCTTACCCTAAAAATTTTGCCATGCAATGAAAATTTTTAATCAAGACAACAAATAGAACATTAACTAGACAAACAACTTAACAACCGATTCTACACTAAATCGTTTAGGTAAGAAAAACCCGTCGTTCGCTTAGGACGACAACTTAAAGCCAGAAACCGTAACAAGGTTTACTACATATTCATAACAGAGGACAACTCACACAAGGAGGTCCCACAGCCAACTTGATTTCCTCAAAGTGTACAACACCGCAACCATTATAGGGATTTTCCACTCCTGACCTTCGGAGTACGCCTTCAGGTCCTTGAGGTTGTTAAGGAAATCTTCCTCCAGGGGAACTTCTCTAGGCTCAAGGAAGCTCGACACTACCTCGCCGGCCATAGCCCAGGTCTCAAACGACCACCACCAAAATCCTTGCCAGGGTTTCAAATCCGCGGGGTTTGCCCTGGGTCCCACTTTCTCAATGGTAACCCTACAAGGGACGCTCTCCTCCCACCAAGCGAGAACCTGCGGAAATCTGGGATTCCTGGCCACTTCCTGTAGGACAACCAAAACGACAGGAATAAGCTCGGCCAAGCGCTTAACCTCGTCACTCGACGCTTCTAACTCTGCAAACTCCTTGTCGGACAGCAATAAGGTTTTCCTGGCGAAAAGGAATTCGAAGATGACTTGAATCACCCCCCGCAGCTTCAGTCTGGAGGTGCGTATGATTTGAGGTACCCGACAATGAGCGAAGGCTTCCATGTCCTCCTCCGAATCATGGTCTCCAGGGGGTTCCTCTAGCAATTGTGCGTCCCGAAGGTCTACCAAGCGCATCTCACGGACCGGTTGTTCGAGAGTCTCCCGTTGAATCTTCACCGTCTGGCATAAATTCAACTGCGAGCAAGGCACTGACATGTCATCTTCCGACGAATCAGACAGTTCCTCATGGCAAGACAGAAGATCCACTAAGGCACTATCAGTCGGCAGAAGTTCCTTAAGTCGGGGAGAATCACCATCTTCTTCCATCCCGAGGCAGAAACACAGCTTACCCTTAAAGAAACAACATATTTAACTAAATACACAAAGTAAAAAGAACATTGACAAAACAAGAAAATTAGTCTCTGAATCTGGCAGGTTTTATAATCTTACGCTGCGGTCTCAGTGAAGAAGGGTCCAATGGTTGATCTCCCTCAAAATCTGCCCAATCGGACGGCGAATTGTCCTTAGGGAAATTCCTATTGTCCCCCACAAATTTCTTTAATTTGTCCACATGAACATTCTTAGCCTGGGATTTGGGAGTTTTCCTAATCCGGTACAAGACAGGACTTAAACATTCTTCAATTTGGTATGGCCCCGTGTACATTCTGACCCATTTATCTTTTAACCCAACCTTTTTTCGTGGGCAAAAATACCAAGCCAAATCTCCTGGCTGAAAAGAAATTGCTTTCACTCTTAAGTCATAGCGATGAGACCTAGAAATAGCTTGCTTTTGGGAGAATTTTCGGGCTTGTTCAAAATCTACTTGGATCCTCTCCACTTGCGACCAAGCAAAATCGTTAATGCCAAGCGGATCAGGTAACACAAGACTATCTCCTAACACAAGGTCTATAGGAAGGCACAACTCGCGGCCCAGAAAAAGGCGGTTAGGGGTGAAACCAGTGCTTTCGGACACACTGGCCCGATAAGCTGCGAGAACGAAGGGGAGGTGAACATCCCAATCACGGTGGTTTAGAGACACAACTTTCGCAATCATCGAGTTGAGCGTACGATGGAACCTCTCGACGGCTCCGTTCGTGTTCGGGCGATAAGGTGAAGTGCGAATCTTGTCGATATCCAGTAGATGGCACAAGTCGTGAAACAGCTTCGACTCGAAGTTCGGGCCCTGGTCGGATAAGATTTGGCGAGGGCATCCGAATCTGGAGATAAATTCTTTCACCAGCACGCGCGCGACGGTCGATGCCTCTTGATTTCGAATGGGATACGCTTCTGCCCACTTGGAAAAGTGATCCACCAAGGTAAGTATGTATTTGAACCCGGAGTTAGACATTGGGTGTGGCCCTGTGATATCAATTCCGATTCGTTCCAGCGGAGCGCCCATGGTCATGTGTTGCATCTTTCCTTGTCGTGGAGGTTTTCCTCTCCAGAAGCTTGCGCAGACAGGACAGCTGAGAAGAACGAGACGCACAGTCTCTCGCCAACCAGGCCAATAAGCCCTCTTTTGGAGTTGAGCCATTGTTTTCCTTTGGCCCAAATGTCCACCGGACATTCCTCCGTGTGCTAGTTCAGCAAGAGAACGTCTCCGGCCTGCCGGAGGTATCAGCTGTAACCATCTCACAGTTCCAGCTTCTGGATCTAACCATCGTCTCATTAGCAACCCATTGTTCATGACGAGTTGTGGCCATTGAGCCATTAATGTCTTCACCTCGGCACTCTTTTCATGAAAAGTCTCATGCGGCGGCATTTCATTGGAATGTTCTAGCCGTTCGACAACCCATTGCAGATTAGGATCCTGACGCTGTTCAGTTCTCATCGTGTCAGAACTCCAGTCTGAAGTTTCTGTTGACGAATCGCAGGCTATGTTTTCTTTCACCATCTTAATGTCTGCCAGAACCGGTCGACGGGATAAAGCGTCAGCGTTTCGATGAGAGGACCCGGCTCGATGTTGTACCTCGTAGTTGAACTCCTCAAGTGTTGACAACCACCGCGCCTGTTGTCCTATTGGGACAGGTGTACGGCGCAGCCATTGTAGCGCCGCGTGATCAGTTCTTAAAATGAAATGTCTGCCCAGCAGATACTGGCGATAAGACTTCAGAAAGAAGACGATAGCTAACATTTCTCGTCGCGTAACATCATAGTTCATCTCAGACGGAGAACACACGCGGCTTCCGTAGCAGATTACCTTCTCTTGCCCGTTTTGTACTTGGGAAAGCACAGCTCCAATTGCAAATTGAGAAGCATCAGTGTCTAATATGTATAAATCGACATCGTTAGGCAAACCAAGAATCGGCGCTTCGGTCAACCGTTTCTTCAATTCATTGAAGGCCTCTTCACATTCAGGTGTCCAGTGAAATTTCATTCCTTTCCTTGTTAATGCATGAATCGGTCGAGCAATCTTAGCAAATTCGGGGACAAACCGGCGGTAATAAGAGCTTAAGCCGATAAATGATCTAGCGTCTCTCAAAGATGTGGGTGTTGGCCAATCCTTCACAGCTTTAATCTTGTCAGGATCAGTCTCGATCCCATCAGGACTTACTTTGTGACCCAAGAACAAGACCTGTCTCTGGAGTAGGTGGCATTTGGAAGGCTTTAGTTTGAGGCCCACAGACATGAGACGGTCGAGCACCATAGCAATTCTAGCGAGATGAGAGTCAATATCTTTCGCAAAGACAATGATATCGTCAAGATATACTAAGCATAGAACAAAATTTAAGCCAGAGAGTACCAAATTCATCATTCTAGAGAAAGACGCTGGGGAGTTTTGTAGCCCAAAAGGAAGCACTTTGAACTGAAAGCTCCCTCTTCTAGTGATAAAAGCCGTTTTATGACGATCTTTGGGATGGACTTCAAGCTGGTGGTATCCGGCCCTTAGGTCGAAGGTACTGAACCAATTTGAACCAGTGAGCGCGTCAAGACACTCGGCGATTAAAGGTAAGGGGTAGGCATCAGGACGGGTTTTAGTGTTGAGTGCGCGATAGTCCACGCAGAATCTAGGCGATCCATCTTTCTTCTTGACTATGACGACATTGCTCGCCCATTCTGAAGCGGAAGGTTCAATGATCTGAAGACGTAACATGTTGTCTAACTGTTCATCAATGATTGGCACGACGGACAATGGTTGACGACGTAAAGATTGTCGGACGGGTTTTTCAGTACCAGTGTCTATTTCATGAAGGAGAAGGTTTGTATGGCCAAGGTCCCATTCATGTAAAGAGAATGCATTTTGATATTTCAGGATCAACTGTTTCAGTTCTTCTTTCTTTTCTTCGGGGACATCCTCTGCGACATCATTCCACAAAGGAGCAAGAACCGAGTTAACGTCTGTTTTGACAACAGCTTCAGGTTGTTCATTCACCTTCAGGCATTGCGTCGCACGGTTCATGGAATCAGTGTCTTCTATGATTATTACATCATCGGTTATGCAACTGACTCCTTTTCTCAGCCTGACCACGCGGTTAGTCGGGTTCATCACACGAAAAATTATGCCAGAAGCACTTTCTTTCAAGACAGTTCCTGCCACTAACAGACCATCATTTAGTATTTGAGGCTGTGTAGCCCAAGGTCCTATGGAGACATGGAGGTTAGGAAGAATCGCAAAAGCCTCGACGTCCATCTCAGACATAGCTGGAACGGAAACATCATGGGCAACCACGATCTTTCGGCATTGTGTTTGTCCAGGACGACTCACTATCGGCATAAAGTGTCCTTGAATGGTTAAACCACGTTCCCCAAAGTTCCATTGTCCTCTTTGTTCTTCTAACCAGGACAATCCGAGGATCATCTCGGTGATTTGTTCGGTTACGAGACAAGAAACAGCGAAAGTATAGTGATTGGCTTCGCAGTTCACGACAGTCTCACCTGTCACTTGTATGTCCGTACCATTGGCTGCCTTGAGTAGTTGTCTTGATTTGGTTATGCGATCTGGATTTACTAGGGAAGCCGGGACCAATGAGAGTTCACAACCCGTATCAATTAAGGCAAATGTCTTCTTCCCATTAATTCGGATCGGCAAATATGCATTGGAACTGCCTATCACATGATTCATACCTGAGACCATTGGCGTAGCTTCATCAGTCTGGGAAGTTGCGACCGGCGGATTTCGTTCTGGACAGTTCCTGGCTAAGTGACCAATTGTTCCGCACTCATAGCAGGCTTTGGAAGTTGAACGAGGTTCAGAAAATCTCGGTCTTCGGTTAGCTGGATATCTTCCTGGCGGAAAGTTAGGTGAGGAGTGAAAGTGTTCATTCGCAGCCGAACGTGTATTGGCGTTCCACGGAGGTCGTTGAGAATTCCAGCTGCGTCTCTGGGTTTCTAGCGCGTCAGAAATCATTTTCTGGACCACTTCGAGAGAAAGTTCTGGCTCACGAACCATCTTGGCACGCGCAGGACGACGATCAGTGTAATCGGGTCCACTGCGTTCCGCTTTCCGGTAACCTTCGAACCTCATCGCAAGGTTGTAGGCCTTGTCCAGAGTGGCGGGTTCATGTTCTCGGACTTTCATCGCTATTTCTTTATCATATAGAGCGTCGATAAAGGCTCTAATGGCGATAGCCTCACTATGGACGGTGGACGGACCCGGAAAGGCAAGAATCATCAGACGCCGGACGTCCTGGACCAGAGTTCCAAGATCTTCTCCTTCACGCTGCCGACGAGTGCTCAGCTGAGTCTGGTATAAGGTCGTTTGGTCCGACCCACCATAGCGAGAACGAAGTCGTTGCACCAAGTCATTCCAGGTGACCACGGCGGAAGATTCGAACTCCCATAAGAGTTGATTGGCCGGCTCTGTCAGGGCGCAGATCAGTTGGTTAAGCTTCTCCTCGTCAGTCCAGCCGTTATTTTGTGAGCAGACTTCAAACTTGCGTATGAATGCTTCGACCGCCGTACGACCATTATATGAACCCAGTTTGATCCATTGTTTAGGTTGTCGGGTCTGACCTGAATCTGCGGAGTTATTCTTTCGTTGTTCCGAAGGTTGCACGTCCATCTCAGGGATTCTGGGTTGGCTTGAGGTTTCACCAACACTCGAAGTAGCTGGTTGTCGCAGTTCTTTCTTTTCATCGTCAGCCGAATGCTGTCGGTCTCCCGGATGCGATGTCGTTGCAGACGATGACGTCAGAGATGAAGATTGCGGTAGGTGGCACGAGCATTTCTTTTCAGCAGCAGAGACGCTGATCGGTTCACATGACATTCTTATCATGGGACTTGACGAAGCACTCGGTTGCATCAGGCGTTGAACCCTGGACTCATCTTCGGTGTTCATTCGAGGCTGCCAGCTGCACATCACAGGTCGCGCGTCAGGAGGTTGTCGGTAGAGTGACGATGTATCGTGGTACCATGGTGCCATGACATATCCCGGATATGTGGCGGACGATGTGACAGCATGTCGACCAGGTCCGTCGGTTCCAGAAGAAGGTCGACCTTCTTTGAGTGCAGATGGGAGGCTGAGATAGCGACTGGGATGTTCACCTGACGTAGGGGTCGAGAATCTGACCGAACGATGCAGCGGTTCCTCCTCACTTGTAGGATAGCGGACGAATCGATCTGCGCTCCCCAAACCTAAAGACTGTGAGTGTCCTGCAACTAGAAACTCAGTATTAGACATTGTAACCCTTTCAAAAGGCAGTTCTGATACTCTAGGTTCTGACCACTGTGGTTGTTGAAAATCAACTTCATTTACTTCAGCCCTGGTTTTACTTTTCAAAATTTCCTTTCTATAGTAATCTTCACCCTCATTCATCATTCGTGAAGTATGCGCATACTCGGTAAACATTTCGGGTGTATCTGGTTCTTGACCATAATTATCCAACCCTGTACCTTGGTCCTGACCTAACAAGCGTAACAGTACCCCACTTCTGGTACCAGTTATCGCGCCCGTCCCCCACCCTGTCGATGACGTCACCGATTGTGACGTTGGAGGGAGAGGGGAAGCGGGTTTGGTGGGAAGCTGTTCTTGATAGGCGACCATCGAAGGGTTTGTCAAACTAGGTCTACATTGAGAGGTTACCTGTCTATAACTCAAGGGAGGATAATCAGAAGCATAATTAATTCTAGGTTTTTCAGCAAGACGTGAACTTCGTCTGGGTAGCGCCATCGAAGTTACCTTTTCTTTGTTGGTATCATATTCATTTACAAAGTCCTCAGGATTTAAAGACCGATACCATATGTTCGCGCCTTCCGTTGGGATCGCAGCGCCCTCTATAGAGAGAACGGGGTTCGTTCCCGCCAAACCTTCTTCATTGTCAGATAGCATTGGGTAATTTGGCGCCAATCGGTGGTGGTTTCCCGCCAAAAGAGAATGTGACTCATCCAAGCATTCACCTATTCCCGCCCAACCTGGCAAAGTTCCCGCCAATTGGACTCCACGCTCCGAGTAGGAGCTGCCTCGCTCGTCGTCGTGAGAACGACTTTTACCCGGGCTCTGGGATTCGAACCCTAATCTGGCAAATAGTTGTTCCATTCTATCATTGTGCAAACTCTGCGTTTTAACTAAAGAATCAACCAAACTCTTCAATGATTCAATTTCTGTGTGCTCCACAGGTTTTTCTGTCATTATTAATTATTTAACAATTTGCAGAGAATTATCAAGAATTAATAAGGAAAACGTAAAAGATTACAATAAATTTCTATAGCGCCACTCGCGATAATAAAACGTACAAGATTACAATAAACTTCTATAGCGCCACTCGCTATAATCACCAATCTCCGTTAAACTGGCTATCTACAGCGTTCATACGATACAATCGTCCAATCAAAAGTCGTCGAAATTCGATCTAATTTCGATCTATTTTATCAATCATCTACTAATAATCACTTTCCGTCAGTTAAATCACACAAACTACTGCTAATTATCCCACCTTAATCGTCGAGAAACGCCGGCAAAGACCAGAAGTCGACACCCCGAGCAGAAAACGAACCACACAGGTCCCACAGGCACGACGAACAGGAAGCGACTCTGCCGAAAACCGCCAAGACGGGCTTATATAGCCAAAAAGCGCGGGAAAGTTCCGCGGGGTTTTCTACCAATCAACGATCATCAACAAAGACCGCCAAATGGCCTACGTGACTCGCATCACGAAGCCCACGCCGCCTGCATGCAGCGCTTGCAGGGAAAAGGCGATCGATAACGGGCGCCACAGGAAGACCTTTGAGCATAGTCCTGAGGTTGAAGCATCATTTGGTCGAGGTGCATATCGTGACCTCGGTATTCCAAGCACCATTAACTCCTGTTTCTAATCTTTCAACTTAGTCCAAGTGCCTCAACTCTGTTTCTAATCCTTCAACTTGAGTTTCTGTTAAGTTTTTGCTTTTGACCTTGTATAATTCGTCATTGTTGTTTATCGGTTCTTTGTTTGTTGACTTTCAGGGGTAGGCGCTTCGTTCGCTTATTCTCCAAGTATTGTCACAGTCGGACAGTATTTCAATAAGTATCGTGCTCTTGCTAATGGTCTCTCAGTTGCTGGGAGTGGATTGGGAAATTTCGCTGTTCCACCGCTGATTCGACACCTTGTGGATCATTATGGATCTGTGTCTAGTGCTCTTCTGATCCTTGGTGCGATCACGCTGAATGTCTGCTTTGCTGGGTCCATCCTGAGACCGCCACCCATGGGTGGACATCACGGACACTCGCACGGCAGCAAATCTCCTGCAAAAGATGACCGGAATGTCGTCGAAAGTACAAATGGCGTTTGTTCGTGTTGCCGTACTGTGTGTGCAGGCAGTTTTCTGAAACTGCTTGATTTGACGCTGTTCAAAAATGCCGTCTTTCTCCTGTACGCCTTCTCGGTCATGCTGATGTTTTCTGGATATCCGACGCTGTACGTCATTCTACCAGACCAGGCCAGGCTGCTGAAGATTGACAAAAAGCATGCTGCATTTCTGGTTTCAATTCTTGGCATCACGGATCTCATCGGTCGCGTCTTGTTTGGCTTTCTTGCGGATCTCAACATCATTCAGAAGCGTTTCATATTTATGGGCTGCACGGCGATGTCTGGAATCGCCATTTGCATCATGCCGTGGATGAAGGGTTTCGTAGAGTTTGCCATTCTTGGTGGTATTACTGGACTGTTTGCTGGTGGATTTTTTGCGCTTATTGCTGTTATGTTAGCGGAGAAGCTTGGAGTTCATCGTCTGCACAGTGCTTTTGGTTTGGTTGCAATGTTCATGGGATTGTCCTTCCTCTTCGGTGCACCTATTAGCGGTAAGATCAAAGTTTCTATCCAGAGTTCTTAGCATTTAAACTTAAATTCTTAGTTGGATGTATGTATCTGTGTATGACATTGTATGTATGTATCTGAACTCTTATATATAGCACATTTTAAGAATGTCACACTGGCACTGTAAGACGGCTATCTAGCCGATCTAAAAGATGCATCTTAAGATGAGCTGAAATGTCTTCTGAGTTTCTTGCGGTGATAGTTCTAAGACTACCATGAGTCCATGAATGACCACTTGGTGCCCTTGGTGTGTCATTGGCAGATGCAGTGCTGTTATGCCCAGACAAGCCCAGTTAGTATTTGAATAGGTGATTGTGTGGAATACCACATGGAGCTGGTGCCCACTGGGCCCTCAATTCTTTTGCAGAAGGTAAAGTTTTGGAGGTTAGTGCCCTGTCAATGGATTGCTGTTTGTGCCTCAGCTGTATGATCCGTCGACTTTGGAACCACGTGTCTGAGGAGTTTCAATCATGTTACGTTACATGGATTTTTAATAATTTTAAATAATTCATATTTCTGAAATGTTGTTCTAGGTGTCCCTAGTTAGCGGGATCTTGATCCCTTTTGGGACTCCTCTTGCGGCCAATCCTGATACTTTATGTTGAAATGTTATGTGTTTTTCATTTGGCTTCAATAAAAGAGATTTGATTGATTGATTGATTGATTGATTGATGGCACTAATTTCTGAGTTTCTCTTTTAACTGTTTGAAATTAAACCGATTCAAATGCAGATCTTGTGTTAGCTGTGTTGTGTTATTTTTTTCTCGTGATAAATCTGGCCATGCACTGGAGGCTTCTATGAAGATTGGTTATAAATCCTCGTAAATCTTAATAACAGATTTTTCTGCAATGGGTTTTATAAGTTTGTTTTAAATGTAACTTAGGTAAAGTTCTCGACTCTTTTTGATAGCAGTTTGCGATAGACTCATATTAGTTCATTATTCTTTTAAGTATTCTTGAAACTGATGAATGACTGTACTTAACTGTGTAGGTTTACTGAAAGATTTCACTGGTGAATGGAAGTCCTCCTTTCTCTTCTGTGGATTTATGATGTTATGCGGCTCTGGGCTTCTGCTTCTCGAACCTTTAGCTGTTAAGTATGAACAGAAGAAGCTTGACGTCAAATCGAATGATATCTCGGCAAGTTAAATGTTGTGACCAGTAATACTTATGTACGAAGGTGGATATTTTTGCTTATGTACCTTAATGCAGGTATCTCGTCGTAGCGCATGTGGAAAAGATGCCCTGTTGACGATCCTGATCTGAGTCCAATTATAATATAGAGATCTAAAGTGTACAATTTTGAAGCAAAGTTTTTCACGTTTTTTAGGTGCGTTGATCTTTCTGGTGAAATTAACAAATTGTTATTTGTTAACCAACCCAAAAATTGAAACTGTTCTTTGCTTCTGAATTTCTTTGTTTGCTGAAAAACAGCGCTGGTTATTGATGAAGTTGTCGTTTTGAAACAGGTTGACTGTTAATTTTTAAAACCGTTTGGTACCGTTGAATCTTATTTAACCTGGTATTTCAGAAAACGTTTTAACTGTTCATTTACGTAGTCGTAATAATTTTGCACCAGGTATGGAACGTTGCTAACATCTGTTATGAATTATTAAATTGTTTCTGCATTGACCTTCTGAATGTGGACTTGCAATGTTTAGCATGATATTAAATTGTAGGCAGTTTTTGTTGTCCTAATGTGAAACGTTTCTTTGTTTAATTTGGGATCTTCGTTAATTCAGTAGTAGGTCTCTTTAGGCATCGGGAGGTTCGAGCACCCATCCGGAGACGGGTACTCGGGCCGTGAATCTAGCACCCAGTCGTTTCTGGAAATTACTTTTAACTATGATGACCCAGCAGGCGACGGTCCTGGATACCAGCATACAGCAGCTGGGCTCAGGCTGGAGCGACCACAGGCCTGCCAGTACCCGTCTATTCTAACGGTGTCTATGGTCTTCGAATGGAGGGACACAATTACCGTAATTTATCTGTGGTCTGGTTTCTTCATCACTTATAGGAGTATTAACTTTACGGCTATGGCCAGTTCACCTGCTTCGAACAACTCTGCCTCTATTGAGTGATTTATAGTCGAGTACTAGCTCAGAAGTAATTTAAGTGTAGGATCGTATTTTACTAACATTTGACATCTCTGATGGCGGTTAACAACTAGCAATTGACTGTGCATAATAGCATGTAAATATTTCTAGTGTACATTAGAGTGACGAGTAGTTGGGTACTCACTCGGAACGTTCTTGGGTACTCGGACTTTTGTGAGATTTTTATACACCTACTTACTAGAAATGATTTGGACTTTTGAATAGCTTTGTTTGAAGCTTAATGTTATTTGTTAACCTGTTAGATTCAGCAAAGATTTCTAACTTACTTAGTGTTAAAATGTTTTATGATTTGTGTATCAGAATGTTTTCATATTGTTTTTATGATGATACATGGTTCAAGGATACTACTTTTCGATTCTGTGTACCTGAATTTATAAGTGAATGATTTGCCAGGTTTTCAAGTTTTGCAGATTATTTTTGTGTGATAACAATTCATATTGATTGTTTCAAGAATTTGGGACTAGTGTGGATATGATTCTTTCTCGTTATTTTAGTAAATATTTTATCAACATTTAATCATGCCACCGTCTTAAAACAATAATTTCATTTTTGGGCATGTTGCTCATGCTCCAGGAGAGCCGTGTGGGCCACAATGATCAAACCTCAAGGGATTGGAGAGGACCATGCGGTTGACCTTGGGCTAGAGTCATCATGCAGAAGGATCTGTAAGAGCTACACTTACACTGGCTACACTTTGTACAGAACAGCTTGGCATCGCACATTGGCCATAGCTATGCTCAGCTGAGTTTTCCAGCAAGCGAAAATTGTTATCGCAGAAAAACCAACTCATACACTGAAACTTGCTAACTTTGGAAATCATTCACCGTTAAATACAGTAACGCGGTTGGGCAAAGCAAGAGAGATTTAGGCAAATGCTGTAAGCATTTTCATCTCCATCTTTCTAAACTCGTGAGTGTATGCTGACCAGGTGCAGTTGGAATTTTGTGAAGTTTTGAAATGGTCTGTTTAAGTGCATAAGCAAGGGCTGAAACTGTTTTATTATATGCAACTGATATTATTTTTGTTTTGACTGATTATAATTTTTACAAATGAATCACAGATTTGCGGAGATTTTAATTCTTGTCCATGCAGCATTTCAAAGCAGCTTGTCGGATTTTTTTAAATACACTATGTTAAATAAACTGCTAAATACACTGTGTTACAACTATGTTTGGAGTACAGTTACAGCTGTGCTATGGCACTATATAAATCATCTTATTATTGTTATTATTATTATGGTGTTTCTAATCTCTTTGCTGGAATGTAACTTTTTGTATTTTCTTGTTTTGCTGATACAGACGTTTTGCACTGTCGTATAAGGTAATAAAATGGAGATGTATAACAGGAGTTTGGGACTACTTTTTGGAGACGTGCCAAAGAGCATCACATTTAAAAACAGACTATGGAGACTGATGTATTTTGCAGTAATTTATCAGGGTATTACATATTACGAAACATTTAAAAATAGTGTTCTAGTAGACTTTATAACTTACCTCTTTGCATTTCAACTCTTAGTTAACAATTTTTAGAACTTTCCGTATCTCAGGAATAGCAGAAACAGGATTGTACCAACAGTTAAATCGAATTACTAGCAGCATTTTTTGCATTTGTCAACTTTGTCATTCTTAACATGTAAACATGGTTCAGGTACACATAATGAAATGTGTGGCAAATCCTTTGTGAGGTTACTTTTTAAATATGAAATACATGCGTATACCATTAGTGTTGCTTTCTGCTGAATTGATTTGCCATCCAGACTGAAAATTACGTATAGGAAATGATTGAAAATTTGCCCTTGCATGCAGTTTCTCAATGGGTGAGCTGTGCAGAAGATTGGTGAAATCTACTCGGCTGTAATCATTTTGCAAGAGTGTTTGAATATGCATTGCTGTGCATGTTTTCTGTGCATTGCACAATTTCTCTGTTTCAATAATTTGTTTCTAGCAATGAAACCAGTTGCTTTTTATTGATTGAATACTGAGTTTTAAAGTTTACTTATCGATTCTGGTTTTTGCATCACTGCTTTTGTCATGGATATGGACTGTATTCATAGGGAGGTCTTTATGTATTGTTGAGTATATATTTTTTGCTTTCATGAATGTTTGTAAACATATCATGGATATAGCATGATCTAGTAGTTCTCACATCTGTAATCGTGAACTGTTGCTTCCAAAGGCTAGCATTGTCACCCAATTAGCATTTTGACATTATGTAATAATGAAGGGACACTGTCCTAATAAGCGTTTGTGTTATTTTCATGAGACTGTACATTTCTGTATCCATTGTGTAATAAAGAGGTAGGAATTATGTTGGAACGCTTTATTTACCTGTACATACTAGACTGCTTTGTTTTTGGGAACAAGAATTCGAACAACTGAATCTGTTATCCCAGGTTTTTTTCTTACTCGTGTGAGAACCAGATTAAGGCAACTGGAAGACCTCGTTTAAGTCGCCAGTCGATGTAACAAGGCTTACTCAGCAGTGGTTAATAAATTTAACTATCAGCCTTTCAATGACCTCTCCTTTGTTAGTCCGTGTGGGTAACCACTAGGCTCTCGGTTTCTTATAGGAATTTATTTTTACAATACCATATAGACGTCGAGGGTTTGATTGTACCAGTTCGATCTTGCGTTGCCTCCTCCGTCCCGCACCACTGGCTCTGTGGCGGAAGAGTTGCATATCCGATAATGCTCCGAGCACCGCCGGAGTGGGTCGTCCTGGTTGAGAACGGGTCTTGTAGCCTATAATTGCCCCAGACTGTAGACACGTGCGTTCATCTCTCCGCCTGTAAGCAGTGGCGGCGCCAGACCAGGGCCGGATTTAGGGTGGTGGGGGCCTTTTCTGCAACGAATTTTTGCGTTTGTTGATGCGCAGTTTCCGACAGGACCAACCCCATACCAACAGTTATAACATATCATACTGACTCATACAAACAAAGGTGCTATAAAGGCAATGTTTAGGCCTATATTGTTGACTTATTGTTCTCCGATTTTTAAAAATTCATACAAACAAAAATAAATTGGGAAGATCATTTTGCTGATAAGGTTAAATTAAAAGCATTAAAGAATTTCTCAAATACAAACAAAGAGAAAAGCTTTAAGCTTTTTATCCAGTTTTTAATAGAAGTCACTGATACAGACAATTTTAAAGAAAGAAAGTAAAAATAGTGAAAAGCTCCAAATTAAAAACAGATAGCTTGAGTCAGTAAATTAGCTCAGTTTGGCTTACAGTTAGGTCTAGATTTGAATAGGCACAATAAAGACTGTGTGCACTCTTATACTGGAAAAGTCATCAGTAAACTGATTAAAATCTTATTGGCGTAGAATATCACTCTTATAGGCCTATGCAAAAACACTGCAATGTGTCTAGAAGTCTCTCATGTGTCATACTTGTGCGAAGCCTAGCTGTGCTTCATTATTTTCATCTTAGAAAATGAGCGTTTAGCACTAGAGTTTGTGACCATTAGCACCAAGTACATTCTTAGCATAATTTCTATTGTCTGGCCAATTCATTTGGAAGTGAACTTTCAACACTTTTGTCAAGTATTAATTGGTAGGCTACATGAAGTGCTCCTGACTTATGCTGAGGCCTGCGCTACATGTCTCGTCTTTAAACATTTTGACAAAATAAGAAAACTGCACGAGGTCATATCCAAGGCTTTCATCGAGGTCATAGCCATATATTGCTACAAGGTTTTTCGCTGAGTTGTGTATTTCTTCATAACTACATGATTCAGGCCTAGATAGAAAACCAAACCTTGAGCAGGGTAGTTCGTATGATGCTAGCCTTTTTGACAACTCGGTTGTGAATTGATCGATGACGATAGCAAACTGCAATCTGAAACTGCTGCGAAGCTGAGAGCACAGCTTCCGACACTCGTCCATAGGCCTAATCTAATGGTAGGATACGTACTTTTTGATGATGTGTTCTTCTTTGCACATATTCTGCCGTTCCACAAACTTCTTGGCCCTTGTTCTCAACCTCTGAGAAATGATCTAGTTTCGGGGTCGTTGTTGAACTGGCGTTTGTTCTTCAACAACTACAGCATCACCAGAGACACCACTGCAGGCTCAGATAAGCCTGCATTTTGACCATCATCCACGGTGACAGCAGATGCACTTATAGCTGTTGCTTCAAGGAAAGCAGTAATACGATGTGTCTTTGCAAATAACTTCTCATTTTTTAGATGTTTTTTCTTTACTTAACGCGTTTTCGACAGCCACTAGGCCGATTAGTACCCTTTTGCCGATCACCAATTCGGTTCATCTCTGTCGGTTGAAATTACTTAAGACTCTTCAAATTATATTAAGTAATAGGCCTACTGATTTTCAAACTCAAACTGTGTTGTATGGCCTGATACAATGCATACATAGGCTAAAGGTAGAATCATATAGGATTGCGTGTCTCAAAGCCACTACCAGCACAGAAATGATAGCATACAGCTGTGTTCGATACTGCTACAAATGTTCACTTAGGGTCATTCGAGGTCAAAAGCAACAGCGGAACGGAACGCTGTAGCTAAGACAGAATACCCATCTCGGCAACCCTTTCACCCCGAAACACGGGTGGAGCTCAGGACGCTGGCTTGTTCACGGGTCACTTCTTGATCCGTTCGCTGTCGGCTGCATGCAGAGTTGCAGACCAAGCCCTGGGAGATATTTCTTACACTGTATCTGCCTACATCAGTAGACCTCAGCTTGAGTTAAAAGTAAGATAATCTGTCAACAGCTGCAGATGCCACGCGCTTAAGTTGTGAACAATATTAACGGGATATTCAAAATTATGCTTGTATAGCATAGTGGTCATTCCGAACCCGACCACTAATGCACTGATTCAGATCCACTCAATAGTCACTCTTAAAATCTCTTCCTTAGTCAGATAGCAATGAAGAAAAAAATACAATTGCAACTGGTGGGGGCCCCTAAGTGGTGGGGGCCCCTGGGCTGGAGCCCGTGGAGCCCATGCTTAAATCCGGCCCTGCGCCAGACATTTTTTGTAACCAGGGCATTTGCCCTGGCTTGCCCTGCTGTACGTAGTGCTGCCACTGCCTGTAAGTACGCGGTGTCGCTCCAGTAGATCATGACGAGTGAGGCCAGCGCTCGTAGGCCCTCAGTTTGAAAGTTCGAATTTCCAAAGTTGCTCAAATAGGCCTATTATTCTGAAAAAAATCAGTAATTAGCTAGTTGCTCCTCAATAATTTTCCAGGTCTCACCAGTGCGTATTTTGCACCTTAATTAGGGCCTAATCAGCGAGCTAGATCTAGCCATTGATGACGCCTATCATCGTCGATATGACGGCGTCGTTAAATAGATATTTCGGCTAGATCCATTAAGATATTATCTTAAATGGATCTAGCCGACTTTGCAGCTGGTATCCTGTACTAGGCCTATTTGAGGTGTCAATGCCCTAGAAATGACTCCAGTTCTCATCGAACTCGGAAAGCAGACGTTTACGCGGGTAAATAATCGTGACGTTGCGTTCCTTTTTCAGACGACCGACTTAATTGGAGGATGATGGAGGACACGATCGAGAGGGTAAGTGCAAACACTTGGAAATGCTTGTACAACTTGATCGTTTAAATGTTTAGACGAGATAGCGAGGCACATTGTTTATTTTAAACGGCCCCCCCCGGGGTCGTGCTAAAGGTATAATGTCTTAGTCCAGACTTTTCATTGTTGAGTTGGCCTTGGGCTGAGTGTATGCTCGAGCTGTTAAAAGACGAAGCAAGACCTTTGCCAAGTCCAGTGGCGTAACGAAGAGTTTGAGCGCCCAGGGGCAAGGGCTGATGACTGTGCCCCTTTTAATGTTCTTGTTGACTTTTAATCGTTCTTGTAATAGTACTATGTACCACTGAAAGCTAATTTTGCGCCCCTCTTGTGCTGCGCCCGGGGTGGGGCGCCTGCCCCTCTGCCCCTTTCGTTACGCCACTGGCCAAGCCACAGAAAACGTAAGTTGTGAATTATTCGGGCACAAGAAAAGAATAATATAATAGGCCGAATCTTCGTTTATTTTCAAACTGACACCACAATATGATTATAATTCATAGTATGAACGGATGATCACAAGTTATTACAGGAGTCGAATTTAGGGGCCGTCCATAAATGACGTCACGCACCTAGGGGAGAGGGGGTCGGAAATTTGTGACGATATGTGACATGGGGTGGGGGTCTGAGAGGTGTGACGTCACACCAGGTCTATGTAATTAAATTTAACAATTAACAACAATTTAATTTTAACAATAAAAGCACTAATTGTGAGTATTCAATTTTCATTATTTTTTTTATTATTTTAATGTATACGGGCACCATTATTAATAATTTTCTAATTATTTCAATATTTGGTCACCGTTAGATTTTAAAATATGCATACTCTCCCTATTTGTTCCACGAAAGAGCATTTTGCTTCGCCATGGAAATTTGGTTTTAGGGGTCAGAGCTTTGTGACGTCATTTTTCAAGGGGTGTTACTTTTTGTGACGAAGTGTGACGAGAGGGGAGAGGGGTTCAAAATCGGCAAAAATTGCGTGACGTCATTTATGGACGGCTCTTAGCTGCTTGGCAGCCATGCAAGGCGTCCATCAAGTCCTACTGCTCATTTTACCAACGCCCGTGGCGCATTGGATAACATCTGGCACAGTGACCGAGAGGTACCGAGTTCGAGCCCCGTTGGGCGGATTTGCTTTGTAGGCTGCTATTAGCGCCGTTGTATTACATGGCTGTCTGTTCTGTTAGTAGTTAAGATTTCAATTGCATAACATGTAAATGTACAGCGCAGTGTGTTTGTCAGGCGCTTATTAAAGAAAAGATATTATTATTATTATTATCTGACGAATGAAAGACTGAGTCGACAACATTAACTTTTACAGCAATTAACGACTTCAGTAAAAGACTAGGCTAATGCCAAGTTTGACTGTGCCATAAATATTACATTGAGATTCTGTGGTTGTAAGTTGATTAGTGGCTTTGTTCATGTTCATTCTGCAAACATTGTGCATCCTATAGAGTAGGCCTATAGACAGTGACGTTAGCTGGGTCGTAAATTTAGGTTTAAGTTACCGTTGTGTAGTTGTATGTAATCATATGATAGGTTGCATTGGGGGTTACAACAAGTCGATAGTCCGAAGGTTCGATAGTCCGAAGATTCTGTAGTATACGACATTAATCGACATAAAATCGTTGCATGAATTCAACTTCTACTTGCACTGCGATATCTTTTCATCATTCCAACTTTCATTTAAGCAGGGATTATTCTCATCAATCCAACTTTTATTTAAGCAAGAATTCTGTTAATTAATCCAACTTCTACTCATTGCAAGCAGGAATTATTTTCATCCGTCAAGCACTCAAGCTACTACGAGTCTTCGGACTATCGAACCTTCGGACTATCGAACCTTCGGACTATCGTCGACCTGTTACCGCATTGGGCTTCCCAGCCAGTGACGTACGGCCACCAGACGTGCGAAGTGGGTCGACTCTTTGGTTCCAATGAACCGTAGGCCTACGTAGGCCTACGGTTCATTGGAACCAAAGAGTCGACCCACTTCACACGTCTGGTGGTTGAGACTGTGGTGCCCAATCATCGTTGATATGGCAGAGATGTTAAGTAACTGCTATCGAACACAGACGAACATGGTTATCAGAGAATTTTACTAGATTAGAAACGATTTGGTGGATAGAAATCGGTCTTTTTTCATACTGTTTGGTAGTTCAACTGTCTGAAGGTCGGTACAGTGTTCTGGTTTCCTACTGATAAATTAAGTGTGTGCCCTATAAATTAATAATTATTAATTAGACAGGACACAATAGGCCTAATTATGTTGTGCCCTTGTTAGGTTACGAATTGCCAATCTGCGGGTAAATACAAAATTAATGTACCTCGATCACGTTTACCTTCACCAACGCTGGCCGTTTGAATGTGACAGTGTAATTCTCGTTAGCGATAGCCTAACGGTAACGAAAAGGCAGGGACGTCATTTGGGGGTGGGCAGGGGCATAGGCGTAGGGGGAATTTCAGTGGTAGGGGGGCAAGATTTTATTTTTGCCCGAAAAATATAAATAACGAATAACTGGTGTCTTGCATTTATAGTCGCTCACGTCTCTCTAGAACACGATAGAGTTTCTGTTCTCGCGTCTAACAAGTCTCAATAAAATGTCTTTCATCTGCAGTTGACCCCAGTTGTAGTTGCACGTTCAATGTTGATAATCAAACGATCATTGAGCCTATCTTGAGTCTTGACCCATGGTTATGGAGAGGCCTATAGTAGAAATTCTCGAAGTCATGGAAGCCGTAAAGTCCGTGATTTTCGGCATTTGCCGTGATTTTTCCCAAATGCCGTGAATTGCCTTGATTTTCTGAAAATTTTTTGACATAGGCTATGCGTCGCAGTTTCACATACGAGAACTTGGCGCTACGTGTGTCTACAATTGCAGAAACTATATGTGCCAAACGTGTCGACTGACACTTAGGCCGTTAGGCGTAGGTTTAGCGTGACAATACACGGCAACAGCGCGTCGCTGCTTGATCTATGTTATAATTATTAATATGATTAAGCCTACATCGATTAGATCTTGGTAAATACAAGCATGATTTGAAGGAATTGAAGCAGGGCGTTTCATAGCGAAGCGTTCGTTTCTTTCTTATTTACGTTATTGTTTGGTCGGATCATAGCAAAAAATGCGTTAAGCCTTTTTCATGCCCTGAATTTGCCGTGATTTTCGCCCGTTTTTACAAAATGCTACCGTGAATTTTGAACTTTTTTGCCGTGAATTTCTACTATCCCTACCCATGGTGCTGTGCAGATATGTTTTCATCTTCCGAAGTCCACTGAACGCCCGTTCTAAAACGATCTGAACGATCGTTCTGAAACTATTTGAACCATCATTGGAACGATCTGAAATTTCTGCACTCAAAATTTGGGGGATCCGGCCGAAATTCGTTTTGGGGATTCGGGTTTTGGGGATTCGGGCAGCACCCGAGCCAACATGTTTTATGCTATAAGTGACTAGCTAATTATTCAGTAGCCTACACCAATGAATAAAGCTGTAAATATTATGGTGGTTTGCGAGCTAGGCCTAGTAGTTATTGTTGAAGTTCACTTTAGTTCTTTAGGATTATTTAGATATAGAACTGATCAGAGTTTAAACATTTTAATTAGCACAACGAGCAAAGAAGAACGTAAACCGGAAGTAGAGTACATAGAGTACTAAAGAGTCCTCTTAGCACACCACCTATTGTCCAGAATGTGTATAACACAGGCTTAATTCCAACACCCCCACTTTATACACATTCTAAAAATAGATCAGAGTCTTATTTCAGAAACCCCATGCCTAAGATGCATTTTGCATGTACATCTTTAAACAGTCCCTTTGTCAGACAGTCAGCAACCATGTCTGTTGTAGCTATCTGTTCAACACATATATCTCCAACAGTGATTCTATCTCTAATAAAATGATGTTGGATAGCAATGTGCTTGGTCTTGGCTCGATATCCAGGATTTCTTGCGAGATCAATTGCACCTTTGTTGTCACAGAAGATCTTCACAACACTAGAGGCTTGAGGAACTAGTTCTTGATGAAGTCCCTTCAACCATACAGCTTCTGCAGCAGCCATGCTCAGAGCCATATATTCTGCTTCAGTGGTTGACTTTGCAACAGTTGGCTGTTTCTTAGAGTTCCAACTAATTGCAGCACCACTCAACACAAAAATGTATCCTGTAGTTGATTTTAGATCCCTTTTGTCTCCACCCCAATCAGAATCACTGAATCCAGCTACATCTTCATCATTTTTCCTGTATATCAACTTTAAGCTTGCAGTTTGTCTTAGATATCTAAAGATTCTTTTAACTGCAACCCAATGGGCTTGGCCATAGTTGTTGTTGAATCTACTCATGACCCCCACTGCAAACGTAATGTCTGGTCTTGTAGCTTGTGCTGCAAACATTAAGCTCCCAACCGCTTCTTGAAAAGGAACCTTCAGCATATCTTCCTTTTCAGCTTGACTGTTTGGAAGAAGTTCTTCCCCGAACAAGTCTTGGTTTGGATCAAGTGGAGTTGATACACCATTACACTCATTCATATTGAAACGAATCAGCATTTCTTCAATATATTTCTCTTGATCAAGTGAAATTGTTCCCTTTTCACGATCTCTCTGAATATGTATGCCTACACAATAATGCGCTTCTCCCAAATCTTTCATCTTAAGACGTTTCATCAGATCCACTTTCAGTTTCTGTTTCTCTTTCTTATTGTTCGAGAAAATCAAGAGATCATCCACATACACAGCAATGATTAAGATCTTTCCATTTTCATTCTTGTAATAAATACATGTGTCGAAATTTGACTGCAGAAATCCAAGATCTTTCAGCAACTTGTCTAGTTTCTTGTTCCAAGCTCGGCTGGCTTGTTTCAGGCCATAAATTGACTTATTCAACCGACAAGTTCGATTATTTAGCCGATAACCACTTGGTAATTCCATGTAAACTTCTTCTTCTAATTCAGGATTCAAGAATGCCGTTGTGACATCCATTTGATCGATGTCCAAGTCATACTTTGCTGCAAGTGCCATTAGAAAACGGATGGATGTGTAACGTACAACAGGTGCGTAGGTTTCCTCATAATCAATGCCTGGCTTTTGTGAACAGCCTTTAGCCACCAAACGAGCTTTGTAACGTTCAACTGTACCATCTACTTTCAGTTTCGTTTTGAACACCCATTTGCTTTTTATAGCTTTCCTACCATCAGGTACATCAGAGAATGTCCATGTATGATTTTCAACATGTGCCTTGATTTCTTCTTCCATGGCATGTTTCCAATCATCTGCATTCTTAGAACCGAGGGCTTGTTCAACTGTTAACGGATCGATGTTTCTGCATAAGGTAGCTTGATTTACCACAAAGTCCTCATTAAATATCCTCTTATTCGGAACATGAGTTCTTTTTGGCCGTCCATCATCCTCAGAAATATTTGCATTGCTCAGTGGAATATCTGCTGTTGTATCATCAACGAAATCAACATTGGAATCTCTCAACTCTTCATTTTCAGTGCATGCGCCATCAGTAATGTTAGTCTTTGTACTGGTAGACTCCCCCACTTCAACAGGAGCCTGGATTAACTGGAACTGCTGTTGAGGAGGTATCAAAGAGTCTGTAGGAGAAACAATACTGTCATCAGAAATAACTGGGAAAGGATCGAATGAAGATATCGGTCGAACTGAGAACTGAGATTCGAAGAAAACAACATCCCTTGATTGAGTGAGTTTCTTGGTAAATGGATGAAGAAGTCTGTATCCTGTGGTGCCTTCTGAATAACCAACAAAGATATACTCCTTTGACTTTGAGTCCCATTTTCTGCGAGAATTTCCAGAAATTTTTGCCAAGGCTTTGCATCCAAAAACACGAAGATGACTAAGATCAGGTTTTCTTCCCGTCCATGCCTCTTCAGGTGTCATGTTTGGTAGAGCTTTTGTGGGTGAGCGATTCTTCAGGTAGTTGGCAGTGTTAACTGCTTCTGCCCAAAAGTCTGTGCTTACATTGGATTCCATTATCATGGATCGAGCCCTTTCCACCAAAGTTCTATTTAGACGCTCTGCGATTCCATTCTGTTCTGGAGAATATGGAATCGTCGTCTCATGTCGAATTCCGCAGCTTCGTAGAATGGTCAAAAAAGCATTATTGACATATTCTGTACCATTGTCTGTCCTTATAGCTTTAATACGTGCACCAGTCTGGTTTTCAACAAGTGCTTTGTATTCCTTGAACTTGTCGACAACCTCAGTCTTTGACTTCAGAAAATAGACAACCGAGTGTCGTGTGAAATCATCAGTGAAGGTAAGAAAATACCGTGCACCACCAACAGATGATACTTGCATAGGACCACAAAGATCAGAATGAATAAGCCCCAGAACGTGTTCTGCACGTTTGACTCCTGTTTTCTTAAATGGTTTCCGATGCTGTTTGCCTTTCACACATGCTTCACAAGGAATGCTTGAGACTTCGTCTAATTGAACACCAGACGACATCTTAATTTGCAACAGACGCATCGAAGGACGATTAAGATGTCCAAGACGACGATGCCACAAGTTCACAACGCTTGTTGACATTACTGCAAACGAATGTGATTTCTGGCGATCCAGGCAATATAGTCCATTAACTGCTGTGGCAGTAGCAATGACATTCTTTGAATTGACCTTCAACTGTTGGTTGATTATACGACAACCCTGTTCGTCAAACAAAACAGTTTTACCTTCCTTTGCTATCTTGTGAACTGCTAAAAGATTGATTGCTAAATCTGGAGCATGAACCACATCAAAGGCAGTCATTGTTTCTTTTGACGACAATGGAATGGATATGTTCCCTGTTCCAGTACTTTTCAATTTAGTTCCATTTGCAATTCCAACCTGTTGACTATCATTAGGAGTAAAACTCTCAAACCAGTCAAGTCTCGATGTTAGATGTACTGTAGCACCAGAATCAAGGTACCAGTCATCACCTGTCGAAGTGGTGGAATTCTCTGATGAAACAGAAAAATTCGTGTGTGCTGACAAGGCACCAACATGTGCACTAAAAAAAGGTTTATTTTGTTTAGCACTGATCCTTTTTGAAGATTTGTATTGATCGCACTGTGGACGAGTATGCCCATACTGATTGCATTCAAAACATCTTGGTCCTTTTGGTTTACCCTTCTTTTGGAGTCTGGGCATGGAGAAGGCAGACTGAGTTGCACTTGCACTTGCACTTGCTCCAATATTCTTAATGCCATCTTGTAGCAAAAGACCTTTTACAAACTCCACTGTTGTGTCTTGTTTTGACCCTTGAATACCCAATATCAGAGGCTGAAATTGGTCAGGAAGGCCACCAAGTATTATACCTCCCACAACATTCTCCGGAAAGGGTTGACCAATCGACTCTAACTGTTCAGCAATTGATAAAATGTGATCAACATACTGTTGCATCGAAAGAAAATTTTCGAAACGTGTCTTGAACAAACTCGAATATAAACCAATTAGGCGAACCAAAGCAGTGCTTTCATATTCACCTCTCAATGCATCCCAAGCAATTTTTGCAGTTTGGCATTTCTTTGTGATTTTTGCCGCGCAAGGCTTTAGACTGAGATTGATTTTGGCTAACGCTCGTAAGTCCAAATCCGGATCAACAGACTGACCTTCTTTTGGCAAAATGCAACACCATAGACCAGCGTCTATCAAGAAATTTTGCATCCAGAACTTCCAATCACCATAATTCTTTCCATCAAGATGTTTCGCTTCCGATAACCCTCCAAGTGAACTTGAAGTTGCTCGAATGTTTTTCAGGCTAATCTCCGTCTGAAGTTGCTGCATTTGCAGTTGTAATTCTTCTAATGACGACATGTCGGAATGAACACGCGGTACAAAGAACACAATAAAAACAGCTTCTGTCGACACTGATAAGAAACGATAAATCTCGAAAAATATTAGTCGACACGCAGTAAACAGTTCTTTACAAGTCGGCCTGGGCCCATAACCTGTTGAAGTTCACTTTAGTTCTTTAGGATTATTTAGATATAGAACTGATCAGAGTTTAAACATTTTAATTAGCACAACGAGCAAAGAAGAACGTAAACCGGAAGTAGAGTACATAGAGTACTAAAGAGTCCTCTTAGCACACCACCTATTGTCCAGAATGTGTATAACACAGGCTTAATTCCAACAGTTATAAGTATTCCGATTCAGGCAAGTTGGAGCTGGCAGATCGCGCTGTGTGCTACCGATTGCTGAACTTCTAATTGTTTGTTCAGCATTTACCCTGGCACTTCTTGCCCAAAAAACAGGAATGCCCGAAATTTGGGGGGGGGGCATTTGCCCCCTCTGACCCCCCGCCTCCTACGCCTATGGGCAGGGGGCATTTGACCCCTCCCTGAAAAATCAGCTATAATGTATGTCAGTGCATTTGATGAAATAATGTAACTTTATTCGTCACTAGGAGTCTAGGACAGCAGCCCTTAAAAACATCCGCTTGTGATTTTCCAAGTATAATTTTATTGCTGTTATTGTGTACCTCTTCGTATACATACCTCTTCGTATGCACGTAGCCTGAGGTACGGACTCCGGAGATAGGTAGACAGTCAGACAGATATATACGAATAAATTAAATTTGTAGTTGGTCTATTGATACTATAACTACTATAGATGTAACTGGAGACAGGCAGGCAGACGAACAGGCATCTAGCCTTTCAGTCACACAAGTTATCGGATATATGACTGGCTGGGAGAGCCCACGGTGAAGGCTTAGCCTAGTGGTAAGATTTATAGTACCCTGATAGCCTCTACATGATGTAGGTCATGGCTCAAGCTTTCTTCCAAATAGGCCCCACTCACTATACGCACCTTATATGACCCATTTCCAACATCGCCAGCTTCAGCATCAAACTAGCCACCCACCCACATTCTGGTTCTCATGTATGAGAGCCAGAATGTGCAGCATATCAAATTTCTAGCAGCGTACCGTATTAAATCAAATCACAGACGCTGGATTACCGTATATCTACACCAAGGGCTCCGTGGCCAAATCAAGCTGTGGGATAGTCTATGCAGTTTTAGATTGTTTTTCTCTGCGCGTTTCGTTTGGATCGGGCAATGCAGCTAACGTATAAAATTTTTATGACACGTAGGGCCTTGGCCTACATGTAGGTTTAGATGTCAATCTCAATATTAAACTGACCCATGTGAAGGTAAGCTAATTCGCTGTTCATCAGTCTTACATTATAGTCTAGATCTTAGTTCACAGTCAGAGTTTTTCTACTTGGTGCATATTTGATTAAAATCTAGCTGAAAGGTTTGATAGCCTATCTTGTGTAAATATCTAAACACGTCTGCAATTGTGATTTGGCAGAAAAAGCTTTAACTTCAGCAAAGCGATATCGTGCTGACCTCAATAGTCAGGATTTCATAACAGAAATGCAACATTTACCCTCTATAAATGAAAATTTTGGATGTGCCCATTTAACACCACTGGATCTGTTGAATTTTTCTTAACACAGTACAATCCTTCAAAGCTATTTCCAAATTTTGGCGTCAGCTTACGTATACTGGTGACAATTCCATCAACAGTAGCCTCTGCAACTCAGGATGATTAAGAATTTTTTAAGGTCTATAATGCCTCATCAATATCTTCTGGATTTGGCTTGGCTGAGCATTGAGTCTAATATTGCAAGAACAATTGATTTTGACACTGTCATCAGAAATTTTGCTGAAAAAAGGACCAGTAATGCTCCTTTGTTGAGCAAATAAGCCTATTAAGTTTTTTTGAAGCATGATCATAGTCTTATTTGTGACAGTGGCTTGGTGGCTTCCGAAGTTTTTTCTTTTCTTTGAGTCATCATAATTTCATTTGAATCTCTGATTGAAGTGAAGGCACACAGTGACAGTAGGCAGTTGGTTGACAAAAGCTGCATTGTAGCATAACAATTTAAAAATTGTGCTCTGTAGACTTTGTATTGTGTGTGTGTGTGTGTGTGTGTGTGTGTGTTTGTGTGTTTGTGTGTGTGTGTGTGCGTGCGCGTGCGTGTGTGGGTGTGGGTGTGGGTGTGTGTGTGGGTGTGGGTGTGGGTGTGTGTGTGGGTGTGGGCTTTCCCCCAATAAATAAAAATAGCCTAATAATAACTATTGCCTAGTTCACGCATCATGCAATATTGCTTTGTTAACTGTTATTTATGACAACAAATGTTTTTTTTAAGTATTTTAGCATTATAGTTTAAAGTACAAATACTCAAAAAGTATTTTAAGTAAAAGTATTGCCTAAATGCCAGTGCATATTTTAGCTGTTTAACTACTGGGACAAATGTCCCAGTAGTTTTAGGATTTGCCCCAGTAGTTTTAGGATTTGTCCCAGTAGTTTTGATGCTTTTTCCCAGGTGACACTCTACTTTCAGTGTTAGTTTTCAATATTGAAAGTAGAGTAGCAGAGTTTGTCCCAGTAGTACAAATCCGTTAAAATATGCACATTACATTGTATTTTAAATACAAGTGCAAAAATACTTATAGAGAGTATTTAAAGTAGTATATTAAATAATGTATTTAAAATACTTCCCATCACTGAATCAATCATATTAAGAAATAAATAAGAACAAGAAGGAAGCATGTTAAATCATTTAACCACATTGTAGACTAAAAACAAAGCTTAACAAGCTGGCCAAGTTTTGTTCCCTCCCCGAAATTTGTTTCCCCGCCCCTGAAAAAACTGAAATGACGTACCTGCTGGGATCCCAATCATCGTTGATATGACAGAGGGGTTAAGTAAATTCTATCGAACAGCCGAACATGGTTATCAGAGAATTTTACTAGATTAGAAACAATTTGGTGGATAGAAATCGGTCTTTACATGGCCTACTGTTTGGTACTTTAACTGTCTGCAGGTCGGGAGTATAGAGTTCTGGTTTCCTACTGATAAGTTAAGTGTGGGCCCTACAATTAGACAGGACCTGCTGTGCCCTTGTTAGGTTATCAACTACCAATCTACGGGTAAATGCAAATGTAGGCTCAGTGGCGTAACGAAGGGTTTCAGCGCGCGGGGGGGCAAGAGTTGATGACTGCGCCCTTTTAAAATTTTCTTGTTGACTTTAAATTGTTCTTGTCATAGTACTGTGTACCACTGAAAGCTAATTTTGTGCCCACATTGAGCTGCGCCCGGGGGCGGTTGCGCCCTCTGCCCCCCCCTTCGTTACGCCACTGTGTCGGCTGCACGTTTATCTATAGCGATTGTATGGCACAGAGCTCTGGTATGGCTTCAAACTCGACCTTGCTAGTTTGTTAACGAATTGATCTGGAGAGATCCTTGACCAGCGCTGTCCGTTTGAATGGGTATCACGCCATTTACATGATGGACACTGGACACACCGTGTCCATCATGTATGGACACGGTGCTATATCGAGATTCGAATCGCTGAATATAAGCTTAAGCCACAACCGGTTTACGAACGGGCTTCCTGAAATACAGAGGGTCATAGGACTTGCGCGCTAACCATTGTTACAGTAGGCTCAGTAGCTATCAGTTAGCCTAAAACCGATAACTGGGCGGCTGGGCCGTTGTCAGATCCAGTGCAGCCAGGTTTTTAAACCAGCTTTTATCATTTCTCTCAGATGCCTCTGCTAGAGAGTCGTGAAATGGAGACTGCTGATGAATGCCAAAGTCAGAATCCTTTCTCAGATGAAGAAGCGGCCATTGCAGGAGAGAATTCGACGAAGAAAGCAGAAACTGCTCTGGATAATGGACATGAAAGCAATATTCCTTTTGATCGAGGATGGGCCTGGATGATAGTTCTAGGTATTGTACTTTAAAAAACGGTGCCATCATTATTTGTATCATTGTTTTCTCGATAGTGGCGCTATATAAATCTCAATGTAATTTTCGAAAATTATACATTTTTGTTTTGTACTCAAGGTAAGTGTAATCCCTCAGGAACAAAAAGGTATGCCAGAAGTTTATTAGATCCTAATAGTGAGGTGGAAAGATAATATCCATATAGTTATAGCCCAGTTTTAACATAGTAAACTGAGGAGTATAAAAAAATATTTTAGGCAGCCTATTGTAGCATTTTTATGTATAAAATTGTGAACTTTGTAAGTTTTCATGTTGTAGGTTCCTTTATTGTGAATTTCCTAGTCATAGGAACGTTAAATGCTACCTCGGGAATTCTTATGACAGCATTTCAGGCCGAATATGAGTCGTCATCCAGTGAAGTGATGGGCGTCATTGGTCTGGTACACACCCTCAGAAATTTACTAGGTATCCAGCCTAACTGTTTTTGCACTGGAATTTCTTGTTTACAAAGGGGTGGTGCTATGTAAACATCCCGACACACAGACATACATGAGTGCATACATAGGTACTATGTACATAAATTATGTACTAATGTATAAATATGTACTTATATATACACATTCATGTACAGATATTCATGCATACAGACATCGTACGCACATGCACCCGCATGTATGTGCATACATACATGCTGGTACATACGTACATACAAATATACATGCAAACATGTATACATACGTTCACCTATCTCAGATGCATGTGCACGTGTACATTTACCTACCTACTGGTACACACACATGACACATATCTACATACATGACAGCCTACATACGTGCACATAATGCAAGCGTAGGCCTATACTTACAAAAATGCTTACATAAACACATGCACATGCATGCGCACATATGCAATTTATCAGGACAGTGCAGCTGAGCAATTGAAGTGTATGCATTGCCCTAGTTGCTAAGCGGCCAACGGCCTAGACTTCCAAATGACTGTGAATATTGAAATGAAGCCTTTGCTGAGTTATTTTCATACACTTGTAGACAAGCCTGCCTATTGGTATTAAATGCCATTTTGTGACAGCAGATCAATCTGATCATGGAAAGGAGTGTAATATAGCAATTTGAGCAATTGCTATAATATCGCAAAGTTTAAAGCAAAATGCCACATATATGTAGGGACCAGGTTGCACAGCAGGTGGCTGATTAACAACAAGGCTTTTACAAGCACATGTGACGACTAAGTGATGAGTAATGAACAACGATATTTGCAGCCTGTGCACTGGGTAATTTATTAGTTCAATAAAGGAAGAGGGTGATTGATGGTGTAGTGGTTGGCATGCTGGACTGTCAGTCGAGAGATTGGGAGTTCAAATCCCTGCTAGGGCAGAAATTTGGTTCAAGATTTCTGCTCCACCTGTGGCCAGTGTTATTTCAGTTATGGTTTTTCAGTTACAGTTACAGTTAAAGTTATCTAATTTATGATTTTTCAGTTAAAGTTATAGTTACAGTTAACTGAAATCAGATTTTTCAGTTAAAAGTTATTTTTTTTATTTTTCAGTTACAGTTTAAGTTATTTCTCTTTATTTTTCAGTTATAGCATCAGTTATTTTTTCACAAGTCATGACTAATGACACACTGACCACAAGTATTCTGAACAGTTACCAGAAATATTTACACAGCAAATCAACGTATTGTCGGTTTACTTTAAAAGAAAACACGACGTTCCAGATTAACACTTGCTCTGTTTCGACAATTAGTGTGCCACACTCGTTGTTTTCAGCATCCTTTAAAGCAACAGTGCGAACACATCGACTTTTGTCGTCTGCGGCTTCATAAACAAAATGTTTCCACATGCCACTTTCTACTTTTCGACCACTACTTGGCTTTAACATTATTCTCGTAGTTGTGGATTGTTTTACGAATTTACGGTTTAGCGCCAACGACAACATAACGAAAGGAAAAGGAACCGGAAGTGAAACGAATATAGAAAACTGAAAAGTAACCAGAAGTGACTAGCTTAGACGACTGAAAAGGAACCAGACGTGAAACTAGCATAGAAAACTGAAAAGAAACTAGAAGTGAAATGAGTATAGAAAGCTGACCGTAGACTAGAGTAGGATTACCATTCAAAAAGTAAGTAAGAAAAATACTCATGTTTTATTTTTCTGTTAACTTTTGTTATTTTTCAGTTATACAGTTTTCGTTTTTCCGTTACTATTACAGTTTCAGTTATTCAGTATTTTTCAGTTTCAGTTACAGTTACAGTTAACTGACCAACATTTTTCAGTTATTTTGCTATTTCAGTTACAGTTACAGTTAATAGAAATAACACTGCCTGTGGCCCCTCGCCAACTCAGCTGTAATGATTACACTGACCATACACTGTCATTAGGAAGATGAGATGGCGAGGGAGAGGACCCTGCCCTCATATGCCGAGGCTAAGGAAATGAAGTTGCTTACAGTGTTCATACTCATAGCTGCCTCTTGGGCTAGCTCAGGAGACTGCTCTTCTTCTTCTAAAGGAATTATATTAACATTAATTTTGGTGGATATAAAGTTTTAATCAATTAATATTCAACTTACTACTTGTTTACTTAAGTATTGAATTAATGAGCCATAACAGACAGCATGCTGACAGCACATTTACGAGCATTTAGGCCAGTTTTTCAGATGCTTTAGGCTAGGGTCAGGGTTAGGATTAGAGTCGTGATTAGAAAAAGTGGTTCCGTCCGGCGTCCGCGCAGCATGCCCAAAGATACTGTATAATCCTTCAGACCCTTCAGACCCCGATACTATAAGTTTGCCACTACAGTTATTCCACTGTTCCTGTGCATGTTTGTGACTGTGTGATAGTTCATGTTTCATATCAGGATGTGCACTTGTGCAGTAACAGAAGCATCTTTAAAGTCGCTATAAAGTTTATACTGTGCATCCATTTTATGGGAAATATACTAACCTAGAATAACCTTTAACCTTTTTTGGCTGCACACTGGGGTTGATTCGGGTATGCCGCAGAATCCACTAGCCTAACTATGTGGACTAGTCCATAGACAACTTAAATGCTATGGATACAAGTTTAGACTGAAGTTGGTAGGCAGTGCATGTGAAATAACTGTGTACCAAATTTGGTGCGGACGTCCGCACTGGTCATAACCCCCTCCCCCTTGTCCGCATTTGGATGACTCCTCCCTTCCCCCTCAGTGCGGGCGTCCTTTATGTATGCTCCCTAATTTGTTGTAACTGGTAAACTAAACACGCACAGGCCTACTTATATATGGCATCTCTTAATTACCAGTGATCTGCAGCCATGTAAGGATGACATTGAGATACATAGTTTTGTAAGGTCGTATGGAGCACAGGCAGCAGTGTTATTTCAGTTATGGTTTTTCAGTTACAGTTACAGTTAAAGTTATCTAATTTATGATTTTTCAGTTAAAGTTATAGTTACAGTTAACTGAAATCAGATTTTTCAGTTAAAAGTTATTTTTTTTATTTTTCAGTTACAGTTTAAGTTATTTCTCTTTATTTTTCAGTTATAGAATCAGTTATTTTTTCACAAGTCATGACTAATGACACACTGACCACAAGTATTCTGAACAGTTACCAGAAATATTTACACAGCAAATCAACGTATTGTCGGTTTACTTTAAAGAAAACACGACGTTCCAGATTAACACTTGCTCTGTTTCGACAATTAGTGTGCCACACTCGTTGTTTTCAGCATCCTTTAAAGCAACAGTGCGAACACATCGACTTTTGTCGTCTGCGGCTTCATAAACAAAATGTTTCCACATGCCACTTTCTACTTTTCGACCACTACTTGGCTTTAACATTATTCTCGTAGTTGTGGATTGTTTTACGAATTTACGGTTTAGCGCCAACGACAACATAACGAAATGAAAAGGAACCGGAAGTGAAACGAATATAGAAAACTGAAAAATAACCAGAAGTGACTAGCTTAGACGACTGAAAAGGAACCAGACGTGAAACTAGCATAGAAAACTGAAAAGAAACTAGAAGTGAAATGAGTATAGAAAGCTGACCGTAGACTAGAGTAGGATTACCATTCAAAAAGTAAGTAAGAAAAATACTCATGTTTTATTTTTCTGTTAACTTTTGTTATTTTTCAGTTATACAGTTTTCGTTTTTCCGTTACTATTACAGTTTCAGTTATTCAGTATTTTTCAGTTTCAGTTACAGTTACAGTTAACTGACCAACATTTTTCAGTTATTTTGCTATTTCAGTTACAGTTACAGTTAATAGAAATAACACTGACAGGCAGTTACGTATCTTAAACTAAATTCATCTTAACATGGGCAACCAGTAGCCTACAACTCATCCCGTATGCAGTTGGATACTTGACAAATCTTTGGAATCTCACCAATGAGCAGCGTTTAAAACAGACTGTAGCTGGTGGATATGAAAAAGGGTGGTACACCGTGGTAGGCTTCCATAATGACATTACCAATGCATTGAGTTTACCGCTGTCTACACTTGCATATGAATGCATGCACCAGAGCCAGGCGTCTAGTACAGATTTGGGTAAGCTAATAAAGGCATGTGTGAGTCAGTGTAACATGATGTTTGTTACATGGTCTAGTGTCATATATTCAGGTCACATGGGTGTGACGCAAGACCATGGATCCCTTACGATTCTTGGATTGAACCCAAATGGGGCGGGGAGATGGTTGAATGGTAACACACTGGCACAAAGATCAGAACGATGCGGGTTCGATACCGGCTAGTCCATAAGGTTGACTCAGCCTTCCACTCCCTAGGGACGACTTAAAATGAGCAGCAGGACAGATGGGCGCCTTGCAGACTGACATACAGTTAAATTGTTAACTTGTTATCATCTGTTACTACTGTATCATGTAATCTTACTGCATACTTGTCAGTTTCAATTAATAAATGAATATTATTATTATAAAACTTTGAACTTTGGCCAACCGCATTACTTAAAATTGGCCCTTATTCTGCACACTTACCACCCTACAGGTAAATGAGGTCATCTGATGAGGTCATCTGATTGTCGTTATCTGGTCATGAAAAGGGAAGTGAGGGGAATGGGGCGGGAAGTAGGACATTGAGGGGAATTGGGAGAGGAGGGAGGGAGAGATGGGGATGGGGATGGGAAGGGGTAGGATGGGATGGGGAGGGGAACAGGCATGGAATGGAAGGGGAAAAGGGAAGGAATGGGAAGTGGAGGTGGAGGGGAGGGGCTGGGGAGGGGAAGTGGGGGAAAGGAGAGGAGGGCTTATTTTAAGTGGCCCGCTTGAGGTCACTAAACTAACCGTCCTAGGACGGGCAAACATCTAGTTTGTAATGATGATGCATTTATGCTGTGAGTATGAGATACAATCCATCCATAATATTTCGAGAAACATTTTCAGCTTCATTTGAGTTGGGCCTGTGTAGCTGATCAGGTCTGCAGACAGATAGCCATGTTCACAATGTTTCTATAAGGGGTTATGCATATATATATATATATATATATAAATACTTATTCAAAACACGCATAAGCAACACATGTACGTATTATTGCTACTTGTAGGCCTATGCATATATCATATGCCTAGGATAGGATACATACATGTACATGTAATACATACAGACATATGTACATTTGCTTCTTGCAGGTCCAGTAGCTGGAATGCTGGCCATTCGAATTTCAATTCGTAAGACCGTGATGTTGGGTGGGCTGTTAATGTGTCTTGGTTTCATTCTGACCATCTTTCCCACCAAACTCTTCTATTTGTATTTAACATTTGGTGTTCTTGTTGGTAAGTCTCATATTTCCTTGTTAATTATTATAAACTGTGCGTGTGTTTGTGTGTGTTTGTTTCTTAGTGTAGGTGTGCGTATGTTGTGTGTGTGTACCAGTCATTCAGTCATTGCTATGAGTATTTAAAATAAACTTTGTCTCTGATTGACCCCTCTGTTCCTAACACCATTCCACCTGTGGTCAGTGCCCATGTGTCTTTGCCTTTTAGAGACGTGTTTCTGCTTGGTGGTCTTTGGTACAAGGTCTCATTTTCAAGAAAAATAATTTTTGTCTCTTATTAATTTGTTTAATTTCTGAAGGGTCATTCCTACTTTGTGTAAAACTGGCAAAATTAATTTTATTTCAAGATGTGTATGTCATGTGCAAAACAGGAAATCTTGGATTCACTCAGGAAAACTGACTGAGTTTACGTGGATGCATGTTATTAAAAAATTATAAGATCAACATGCAGTACATATTGACCAAATCTTGCATGTTTTAATTTGACTTGCTTCCAAGTCAATATTACAGTGCAGTTTCAATAAAAATATACCTTGAATTATATTATGTGATAAATTTGTGCAAAATATTTCTGTACAGGTATCGGTTCTGCATTCTCGTTTATACCAACGTTAGCTACGATTGGACAGTACTTTCGAAAACACTCTGGTTTGGCCAATGGACTGGGCGTTTCTGGCTGTGGAGTTGGACTGTTTGCCTCTGCTCCATTGACTCGATATCTGTTTGACTATTATGGGTCTTTGTCTTGTTCATTACTGATACTTGGTGGTATCATGTTGAACATTTGTTTTGCTGGCTCACTCTTTAGGCCAATTGCGTCATATACCAGATCGCGGCAAATTCAAAAGCAGAGCAAGAAATTACATTTGCCAGGTAATGTTTCTGAGGAAACGAATAACGACATTTGCAATGCAACAAATGCAAAATCAAGGAAAGGACTTTTGATCTGTGGTCAAAAATCTGATAAAAAGTGTCCGATGCTTCTGGATCTGACATTGTTCAAAAGCCCTTTGTTTCTTCTCTACAGCATATCGATAATGCTCATCTATCCTGGATTCCAAACATATATTGTCATGATCTCAGATCACGCAGAGCATGTAGGTGTTCCAGTCCAGCAGGCTGCTTTTCTCCTCTCAATAGTTGGAATTACTGACCTAATTGGTCGAATTCTCTTTGGTTTTGTTTCTGATCTTAAATTAGTACAGAAACGCTTTCTATTTGCTGGTTGTACTACTCTGGGTGGTACTGCCATCTGCTTTGTTTCTTGTTTAAGTAACTACACTGGTTTTGCCATGATGGCTGCAGTAGTTGGGTTGTTCAATGGTGGCTTTTATGCCCTTATACCTGTCATTGTGGCTGAGAAATTTGGCATTGAACGCTTCGTCAGCTCAATTTCAATCGTAGGTTTTTTCATGGGGACCGCTGTTCTAATTGCAACACCTGTAACAGGTAAGGCATATGATTTTCTGTGTGGCATGATTTCGAGTGTAACATGATTTGCAATGAAGGATGATCTCCAATATAACATGATTTCCAAAAAGTGTGCCAGTAGCTTCTGTAGTAATATTTCTGTTCCTTAGGGATCCCGTCCAGCATAGGTAAAATAATAATAACTGCAAAAACTGCAAAAGACCCAAATGCAGAAACAGTGATATCCAGCAATTCTTAAAATAAATTCTATGCGTGAATCAGAACCATTGTCAAGATCTCATCTGTATCATTCTTGTTGAGTTTTTGATTATAGTCAGTCATTCAGGTACAGTGTTTGATGATGATGATGATGATGATGATGATGATGATGATGATGATGATGATGATGATGATAGCTATGATGAGGATGATGCTAATTGTAATAATAATAATGATAGTAATAATATTATTATTTGTAGGAGCCTTGAAAGATTTAACTGGAGAATGGTCAGTTTCATTTATAGTTCTTGGATTGTTGATGCTCGTTGGCTCTGGTCTTCTCTTCCTCGATCCAGTGGCCACAAAATGTGAAGGGAAAAAACACAATAAACTCTGTTGCTATCAGAGATGAGTAACTAATTGATTAGATTCTAATCGATTGGCTAATTGATTAGATAAACAACTAATTATAATTCCAGTCGATTAGCTACCAAATTTTGCTAATTGTAATTCTAATCAATTAGCAATTTAACTCATTCTTGCCCATCTCTGGTTGCTGTAAGGATGATGATCTTGACGTAAAGCATTCTGCCATTTAAACTCTCAGTGTGCAATATTCATTCACCTTAGCAGCTTTAGGCTTTCAACTGTGATGATTTTTGGCAGAATTGTCAACCGTATCATAAGCACCAGTGATTTTTTCAACTTTTCATAGGTCAAGTTTTGTCGCAGTAAAAAATATTCTTTTATAATTAATAGACTCGTGCAAACTTCTGTGTGGCAGCTGGACTTCAGGGTCTTATTGGGACACGGTCGCTGATTGGTTAGAGGTCGTCCACAAAGGACGTCCCCAATGAGGGAGTGAGCAGTGGAGGCGCCAGGATTTCAGGTTTGGGGGGGGCTAAAGCCTCAAGCCCTTCCCTTTTGTCCCATCCTCCCTGTGATTTGCAGTGATTTCCCACTTTTGGGGGCTGAGCCGCAGTTAGGGGGGCTAAGCCCCCTATCCCCTCCCTGGCGCCGCCACTGGGAGGGAGGGGTCATTCCAGTGCGAACAAGGGGAGGGGTTATGACCAGTGTGGACGTCCGCTTCTCAATTTGATAGTTTTTTCAGTACAACCTGTACCTTAAACACCAACTTCAGTCAGATGGTAGATGTATGTATGTATGTATATGGCCATTTATATAGCGCCTTACAAGAAACTCACGAAGGCGCTAGATAGTCTGTACTAAACGGGTTCGTCATTAGTAATGTCCGGTTGCAGACAGCTCAATAACCATTTCATCAGCATGCACAGGAAGTTACTGTGGAACAATAGTAAAACGAATGATGATGACATTAAAAAGCGGATTCGAGTTTATAGGCGTGCAAAAACAGCGGAATGGAAAAGTTTGTTGATGGACATAATTATGTGAGTTCGTGACTTCGTTTTGCGACACTGTAGGAGTCTGTCTTGTAGACAGTCGTACGCTGATGCGGACGTCCGCAAAGTTAATACAAAATGCGGACAAGGATGGAGGGAGGGGTCCAAAGTAGGTCATTGTTTGCGGATGTCCTTATATGGACGACCCCTTACAGCAGTCACATTGTAACGTGGTCAGTACGGGTTAGAGAATCCTCTGAGATGGTTACTGTGTAGGGACCTTGAGCAAGTCCTTCCCTCACAATTGCTCAGTGCCAACAATTGATGCTTGGTCATTAGCTAGTGTCACATCATAAATGCATAATAATAATAATCCAGCATTTTGTGTGCCAGACTTGCTGTGGTTTGAGCCACATTAGTATTTTCATCAATGGACACTATAAGTGCAGTGTGTATTATGCAAGACAATGGATGGCTTATCAGCTGTAAACAGTTTTGCCTTTTACTGGTTGAAATGAACTTGTGTGCCAAGGAAAAGTGAAGATCAGCTGTTCAGTTTAAACTGCTTTCAGAATTTCTACATAACATTAATCAGGTTTTTCCTACCTTTATTTGTACACTTTGTCAACACTTTTCACATGTTTGCATCTATGTCTGTCTTGTGTAACTTCATACCGGTTGTTTAATAATTATTTATTAAAATTTGAAGTATATTCCAATATATAACTTTCAGTTTAAGAGCGCATTCACGTTCATAGGTCGGGGTGGATGATGCTGGTAATAATGCAAACTCTTTCACAGAATCTGTCAAAACTTACATTCTGTATTTAAAATGGAAAAAATGCTGGCTTATTAGTAAACTAATTAATGAGTTAATTACGTGATGACTGCATGAAAATACAAATTACTTGGATAATAGTTCGATTGAATGGAGACAAATAGCCTACTAGCTATTCTGGTGCTGAATATCTAAGAATTACACACACTACCCAGATACATTTGAAGAAATTTTATGTGTTGCTCAAGGAATCTGTATTTACCCATTAAAACCTAAAGAAGCAGCGCGATCGATCCTAGACTACAGTCACTATGACCTGTGCTAGAGGCTTACTCCGACAATTAACGGTCACAGCTGATCGAGTATTTTCAGGAGGCAGTTGTCAGAATTGGTGGAGAGCAAGTCTCGTGAAGTTTCAAAAGGTTTTCTAGACTCCAACAGACGAACAACACAACAGAATGCAAACTTCAAATCAAACGCTGATCTTAAAATGACAATTACTGAATGACTATCCAGTATTGAATTGTATTGTTTTTCGTTTATTCAAAACTGACTGTCATAACCCAGCCAGCAACAAATGTGCGTTACTTATGGTTATAATTAAGGAGTTTATAGTAATCAGAAACAATGACAAATTTCCTAGTGTCTAACATAAATATTGAGGCAAGGTCGATTCCAATTAGCGACACTGTGTGATAACAAAGATCATTAATGTCGCCCTCCTTTTTATCCAGGCTTGGGACTGTCACTGCCACTACGAGAGTAGGCTACGAACAGTTCCTGTGGCGGAGTTGATACAGGCAGGCTAGTTCTTGACTCTTTAATTGCTCATACGCATTACATGCCTCTCAATTTCAGCCTTCTGTTTCGGACGATATTCTCGGCAACCTCTTCTCCTCTCCAATCCAATAGTTTTTATTCAATATTTTATCGAACCACGACATCAATTGGCTTCCTTTCGCCGTCTGGAATTTTCCACTTCCAGTTATTTCGTGTTTTCCAATCAGTCATTTTGTCAGGTCTATCAGTGCACATTGAACAGGCAGCGTAATCAGTGCGGTCTAGATCGAGCCAACTTAACTGTGTAACAAAAGACTATTATGCCAAATAATTTCTGCCGACTTCAACGACCTTTGTTGCTATAAGATGTTGACATCATGTTGTTAAACTCTGGACCCATCCAGCTGTTGTCCTCCTGAACGTACTGTTTGATTCATATATCATTGCCCTAGAATTAATAGAAATGCCTGTCCAATTTCTATCGCGTGTCTTGTGGAACTTGGCCAGCAGACCTTTATAGGCCTAAGGGGAATAATCGTTACGTTGTGTTCATTTTTTAGGGGGCCGACTTCAAGGTTATGCCTAATCCTAATGCAAAACAGAATCAAGAGTTAGGTAGGCCTAGTGCCTACAAACACTACGAAACCTTTGTACAACGTGATCGTTAAACTGTTTAGACGAGATGGCTATTGGTTCGGTAGCACATTGTTATTTCATATAGGATCATCCTGAAGGTACAGGCCTAAATTTCGTAGTGCAGACTTCTTCGTTGTCGAGTTGGGTTTTGGCTAATTTCCTAACTATCCTCGACCTTCCAATTCTCGACCTAAACGACACCTACCTTAACATCTACTCTGCCCCCGTGATCCTCTGGAAACTGGACTCGGATCTCCTTCGGACTATACCCTCTGAACAATCCCTCGGAATCGACAACTCGCTCGTGAATAAGCTGATGCCCTGCGCTTGGCATTCGAGTTTCGAGTGGCGCTTTAGAAGTTCGGAGATTACGATAACGAAGTTTACGTTCGACTTGATAAAACGGAAGCAAGACCTTCGTCAAGTCACAGAAAATGTAAGTTGTAAATTGTCCGGGATTGTAGAAATTATCGGATAACGAAATTAACATTATTTAACGTAACGGCTTCAGAAAGAGACTGACGCCCAAAAGTTTGACTGTGCCATAAATATTACACTGAGATTGTGTTGTTGTAGGCCCTATATAATCGTGTGATACTAAGCTATAGGCCTAGGTTGAATTGACCATCACAGATATATATAGTTACGTACTACGGTTCATTGAGACCAAAGAGGACCCGCTTTGCCATTGGAACCAAAGAGGACCCGCTTTGTACCTCTGGTGGCGATAGTAATAGTTACTGTTGCGAAATTCGTAATTGGCTGGGCACTCTATGGAGCGCTGTAGTATTAATTTCAAGGCACTTCCTATTGAGCTGATACGGTTAGATAGTTGATTTGGCACTCTATGGAACGCCAATGTTTGATAATTGTATTGGTGCGATTTCTTGTTCTGTACCTGTTGATATTGACACCGAGAGAGCTGCAAACTGCACCGGAGCCATTTTAGGAAATGTCCTGTGCTTTATATATAGCAATTGCTGGTGAAACTGCACCGGTGCCATTATAAGATATATCATGTGGTTTACATATAGCACTTGCTGGTAAAACTGCACCGGTGCCAATTTAAGATATACCCTGTGGTGAGTAGGTAGCACCGGCCGGTAAAACTGCACCACCGGTGCCCTTTTGAGATATTGCACCACCGGTGCCATTTTGAGATATTGCACCGGTGCCATTTCTAGTTGCACCCCATGGGAAAGGTGTTGGGGCACCGGGGTTTTCTGCACCTCTGATAGGTATATAAGGCAGAGGTTGGCCATGGGACAGTCAGTCTGGAGAAGACCGCCTGAAGATTCGGCCTCGAGCTTTGCATCGGCCTCGCAGTCTTGGTGGAGTCTGAAGAGGACCTGCCGTCGATCTACGGACCAGCCATCCGAGACGCTGTCGCTAGAGGGCCTGCTTGATGATAGGAGTGACGAGGAAGCAGATGTGCAGTTCTCTCTCGATGTCAAGTTGCCTGTTGATGTGATTCTGTCAATCGTCGATGAGAAGAACTATTAAAGCGGTGTTCTACGTGTGTGAGTGTGTCGCTGGTGATCAATCCAAACCTCTCGATAGACCACGAGAGTCGGACCGGTCAACCTTTGTTGAGGCCTGGGGTTTCGGCATCCTGGTAGAGCCTTGAACCACTCAGCAAAGAAGACGAACTAAGAGAGACGACCCCTGGTTTCCCGACATTACGCAATCTGGATTTTTATTTTGGTTAGGACCTACTATAATTATGTAGGCCTATACTTAGTTGCAATAACTTCATAGCGAAATTGCCAAGGCCTACAGACGCAGCAGCAGCTGCTGTCAATCCTGTCATATTACGACGCGATGCACAATATGCTTAGAGGTTCGAAAGGCTTTGAAGAAGTGATGCATTCAGCTTCATGAATGTACGACGCTCCAAATTCACCGATGATGTCGGCGACATCCGATTTCATTTTCCACTACATAGTTCCCTACGTAGCTTACACTGAACACTCTTTCACAGTTCACAATACGTTCTCATGCTTGTCGATATTGCACTTTTCATTTTTATTTTTTGTAACTAAAATAAAGATGAACTTTATTTTCGTTATAGTTATACTTAATGATTTTTTAGTTACAGTTAGAGTAATCGTTAACGAAATCATTTTTTCGTTAACGAACATTTTAGTTACCGTTATCGTTAACGAGAATCACACTGATGTGACGTGAGCGCTAACCATTGTAGCTATACCCTCGGGACCGTTGGCAGAATCGGCGCGACCAAGCTTTAAAGTTTAAACCTAGCTGCTTTGGTCATTTCTCTCAGATGCCACTGACAGAAAGTCATGAAACAGAGACTGATGTATGCCGAAGTCAGCATCCCTTCACAGATGGAGAAGTGACTATTGCAGAACTGAATTATTCCACGAAGGAAGAGGAAGATGCTCAGGATAAACGACATGAAAGCAATGTTCCTTTTGATCGAGGATGGGCCTGGATGATAGTTCTAGGTACGGTATTTGGCTTTCAAAAACAGTGCCATCATCATCTGCATCATTATTTTTTTAAAGAGTGGCGTTATATAAGACTTAGATACAACTTTCAAAAATTATACATTTACATTTTTTTTACTTGAGGTAAGTGAAATCATTTATATATAAGAGGTCGTTGAGTATAATCCCTAAGGAACAAAGTGAGCTAGTGGTTAATGAAAATAATAATAATAGGCCCTAACAATAAAAATAACATTATTATTAATAATAGTAATAGTAATAATAATAATAAACGAATCGTCTTCTGGGCTAAATAACATTACTCATGTTATGTAAATTACGCAAAGGAATGACGTGTGTTAAACAAATATTCTGATTAGGGGAAATACATCATAATAATAATAATGTTAATTATTAGGCTATTATTCATAATTATTATTGTCATTGTTGATACTCTGGATCCTAAGTGCAAATCCTTGAGAATAGAAAAAGTTGCTAGGACCTAATGTCATTTTTACCACAGATGGGAATATAATAGGCCAATTCATATAGGAACTTCTGCGCAATGTTGACATAGTAAACTCAGGAATATAAAAATATTTTAACAAGCCTATCGTACCATTTTTCTGTATATAAACTGGTTTTATAGCGAATTTTTAAAGGTTTTCCTGTTTGTTGCAGGTGCTTTCATTGTGAACTTCCTAGTCATAGGAACGATAAATGCTTCCTCAGGAATTCTCTTGACAGAATTTCAGGCCGAATATGAATCCTCTTCCAGTCAAGTTATGGGCGTTATTGGTCTGACACACACCCTGAGAGGTTTGCTAGGTAGCCAACCTTCTTGTTTCTTCACTGGAATTTCTTGTTTACAGAAAGATGGTGTTATGTAAACAAAGAGATACACAAATACATGAGTGCACGCATATGTACATTTAGGTACATAATAATAATTATTGATGTTCTAATATATACACATAATGTACAGACATTCATGCATGCATGCATCATATATTTATGCATGCACCCATTTACATGTGTATACCTATTTTTAATTCAATTCAATTCAATTCAATTTGTTTATTGGTCCCAATAACAAAAAGCAAAACAAGTAATATTTAACAGTAGTTAGACACAAAGCATAGTCATTTAATATACAATTATCACAGCATAAACAATTAAGGGAGCAATAGGCTCACCCGAAGGGAATAATCCCGCTGAATGGGGGCCTAATTGCAAAATAATATCAACAAATCTTAGTAGTGACAAGTACTTAACACAGTGGCAGTAGCTTGGGAGCCCAGAAATAATTGCGTTGAGGTAGCTTCCCTCCGCCTTACGGTAAAACAAAAGACAATAAAACCAAAAAAGAACTGAATAATTGCAATGTTATTTAACATTTTTTATTTAACATTTCTTATTGTGTGTGCACGGATTTGAATTTTAAATGAGGCTAGACTCATGGCTGCGCGAACACATTCTGGTATGCTATTCCATATGAGGGGACCCTGGTATTTGATAGAAAACTTTCGGGTATTTGTTCTGGCAAATATGCTTATGTAGACTCTATAACAAATACTGTTTGATGTTTAACAAATTTCTTCACTCTGAAGAACTCATTTGAAACAAAATCCAAATAAAATTTGTTTGGATATTGTTTAATATTTTACATTTAAAAACCTCTGAAAAATACCCATGTTCTTAACTTCCTGTTTTGCATTTTTCAAGCTCTTGCTAAAAAATTTAAACATGACCATTGTATTTTACCCCCTCCTGGAAAAATATTTGTGGGCGCCCATGCTTATAGGCAGATTCAATGTCCTGCGTGTGTTATTGCTACAGGCCTACATGCATACATGCCTAGGATAAGCTTACATGCATACGTGTAGTCGTGTACATGTAATATATACATTAATGTGCACATTTTCTTCTTGCAGGTCCAGTGGCTGGGATGCTGGCCATTCGATTTTCAATTCGTAAGACAGTGATGCTCGGTGGGCTGTTGATGTTTCTTGGTTTCATTCTGAGCATCTTTCCCACTCAACTCTTTTATTTGTATTTCACATTTGGTGTTCTTGTTGGTAGGTGTTTCTTGATACTTATTAGGCCCCATAAATTGTTTGCTTGTGTAGGTAGTGACTACTGGGTACAATGTAGGCCTAGGTGTGTTTATGTGAGTACCAGTCATTCAGTCATGTCTTTGAATACTTAAACAGGTAATAAACTTTGTCTTTGAGTTTGATCATTAGCGGTCAACAGTCTAAAAAGCTTGACTCCTCTGGCCCAACATCATTCTGCCCGTGTTCAGTGCCCAGTGCCTTTGCCTTTTAGAGGCGTCTTTCTGGTTGGTTGTCTTGTGTACAAGGTCTCTTTTCTCAGAGAAATCATTTCTAGCTCTTATTAATTTGTAGTTTATGAAGGATCATTCTTACCGCGTGTAAAACTGGCAAAATTAATTTTATTTCAAAATGCTTGTGTCTTGTGCAAAACATATAGGCCTAATATTGGATTCACTCAGGACACTCCGTTTCACTTATTCAACTGTAACGACGAGCTACGTTGGTTTCCCATTTGCTTTTAGGCCTAGTACACTCTCATCATTTAGAGTGTTAAGTGGAAGGATGTTATTAAAAATTGATTACAAGATCAATAGGCAATAACAATTGACCAAATCTTGCATGTTTTAATTTGACGTGCATCGACGTATAGGCCTATTGATATACGTCGATGTTGACGTGCTTCCGGTTCACCATTATTACTGCAACTTCAATAAACATTAAACACTATGAACTATATTATGTGTCGAACCATTGCCTTCTAGATACCTAGAAGGCAATGGTCGAACTGAATTTGTGCACAATATTTCTACACAGGTATCGGTTCTGCATTCTCCTTTACACCAGCTTTAGCAACGACTGGACAGTACTTTCGAAAACACTCTGGTTTGGCCAGTGGACTGAGCCTATCTGGCTGTGGGGTTGGAATGTTTGCCTCTGCTCCATTGACTCGATATCTGTTTGACTATTATGGATCTATGTCTTGTTCACTGCTGATACTTGGTGGTATCATGTTGAACATTTATTTTGCTGGCTCACTCTTTAGACCAATTGCGTCATATACCAGATCGCGGCATGTTCAAAAGCAGAGCAAGAGTTTGCCAGTTAATGATTCGGATGAAACGAATAACGAAATGTGCAATGCAACAAGTGCAAAATCAAGGAAAGGATTTTTGATCTGTGGTCAAAAATCCGACAAAAAGTGTACGATGCTTTTGGATCTGACATTGTTCAAGAGCGATTTGTTTCTTCTCTACAACATATCAGTAATGCTCATCTATCCTGGATTCCAATCATATATTGTCATGATCTCAGATCACGCAAGGCACTCAGGTGTTCCAGTCCAGCAGGCTGCTTTTCTCCTCTCAATAGTTGGAATTACTGACCTCATTGGTCGAATTCTCTTTGGCTTTGTTTCTGATCTCAATTTAGTACAGAAACGCTTTCTATTTGCTGGTTGTACCACTCTGGGTGGTGCTGTCATCTGCTTCGTTCCTTGTGTAAATGGCTACATTGGTTGTGTCATGATGGCTGCAGTAATTGGATTGTTCAATGGTGGTTTTTATGCCCTTTTACCCGTCATTGTGGCTGAGAAATTTGGCATTGAACGCTTCGTCAGCTCAGTTTCAATTGTATGTTTTTGCATGGGGATCTCCATTCTAATTGCAACACCTGTAACAGGTAAGGCATATGATTTTCTGTGTTGCATGATTTCCAGTGTAACATGATTTCTAGTGTAACATGATTTGCAATGTAGGTTGATTTCCAATATAACATGATTTCCAAAAAGTGTGCCAGTAGCTTCTGTAGTACCGACTACCGGGTAATGTTTCTGTTCCTGATTGATCACGTCCACCACAGGTAAAATAATAATAACTGCAAAAAATTGCAAAAGACCCAAAATACAGAAACAGATATATCCAGCCATTCTTAGAATAAATTCTATTGATGAATTAGATTCATTGTCAAGAGTTTCATCTAGGGCTTGTATCACTCTTGTTGAGTTTTTGGTTATAGTGGGTCATTTATGTACAGTGATTGATGATGATTATGGTGACGATGATGATGATGATGACGACGACGACGATGATGATGATGATGATGATGATGATGATGATGACGACGACGACGAGAATGATGAGGATGCTGCTTGTTGTAATAATATCAATATTTATGATGATGCTGATATTATTATTACTTTTATTATTATTATTATTATTATTATTATCATTATAATTATTATTATTATTATTTTTTTACCCGAGGTATCTATAATCCCTCAGGTGTCAGATATTAATAAGCAATGTTTACTCTGGAGTGGCCATCCTTGTCAAGATCTGGAAGAATAAAAGTGCTGTGGAACGCAACAGCGTTGAAACGTTGGATTACAACGGACAGGCGCTGGAACAAGAAACTGGTTTCTCTTGGGTCGCCCGAAATTTGGCCCAAGAGACGACCCAGGTCGGCAAGAAAGGCCAGACCCTTGGCGTTAAGTGGTCCCATGGTTTCAAAAGCCAATGGGACAAAGTGGTAGGATTGCATCAGTTGGCTGTATTTAGCATTTTTTCTGGCTTCAGCCAGTTCAGCAGCTCCTTATTATTAAGGATTATTATTATTATTATTATTATTATTATTATTATTATTATTATTATTATTATTATTATTATTATTATTATTATTATTATTATTATTATTATTATTAGATGCCTGTACACCAAAGTGTGATTAGCAATTGTTTACCCTTACTTACATTATTTTGCAGGAGCCTTGAAAGATATAACTGGAGAATGGTCGGCTTCATTTATATTCGTTGGATTGTTGATGCTCGTTGGCTCTTCTCTTCTCTTTCTGGATCCAGTGGCCTCAAAATGTGAAGAGAAAAAGCGCAAGAAGCTCTATTGCCAGAAGGATATTGATCTTGACATAAAGGAGTCTGTCATTTAATTAAACTCTTATCCAGTGCTTTTTTTCTAGAAAATAAGGTTCCGGAACTCAACAAATTCAGAACAATCATAGGGGCATATTTTATGCTAATATTTCTGTTTCATATATATCAGTATCAATAAACAATGAAAGCACTTTACATTAAATTAAAGTATCTAAATAATTTTATATAATTTTTATTAAAAATTTTAATTAAATAAATTATTTTTTTAATGGCTGAAAAAAGGTCCCGGAACGCCGTTCCGGACCGCTCCGGCTGAAAAAAAGCACTGCTCTTATCGAACAATACTTCATCCATCTGAGCAGCTTCAGGCTTTCAACAGTGATGTTTTTTGACAGAATTGTCAACAGTGCCATAAGTAGTTTTTTCATTATTCATAGGTCAGGTTTTATCGTAGTGAAACAAATATTCCATTATGATAGGCTTATGCAAACTTCTGTGGTGACTGGTCTTAAGGGGCTTATTGGGACACGGTATACACGATTGGATATATATAGGGGTCCAAAAACGCTTTTGCAATGAGGGAGGGAGGGGTCATTCCAATGCGGACAAGAGCAGGGTTATGAGCGGTGCGGACGTCTGCATCTAAAATTTGAGGGTTTTTTCAGTACAGCCTGTGCCTTGAACATAAACTTCAGTCAGATAATCGATAGTCTGTACTAAACGGGTTCGTCATTAGTAATATTCGATAGCAGACAGCTAAATAACAATTTCATCAGCATGTCCATGGACTGTGGAATGGCAGTAATGGGTATGATGACGACATTAAAAAGTGGATTCGAGTTATGCGTGCAAAAACAGCAGAAAGGAAGTTGGTTGATTGATATAATTATGTGAGTCCGTGTTGCGACACCGCAGAAGTCTTGTAGACACTAGACAGTCATCCTCTAATGTGGACGTTCGCAAAGGTAAGGCTAAATGCGGACAAGGGTGGAGGGAGGGGACCAAAGTAGGTCATTGTTTGCGGATGTCCTTAGAGCACTCGCTTTTAACGTGGACAGTAGGCCTACGCGTTGAGCCTACTCTGAGATGGCTACTATATGGAGACCTTGAACAAGTCCTTCCCTCTCAATTACCCAGTGCCAACAACTGATGCTTGGTCATTAGATAGTCTCAGATCATAAATGCAGAACAACAATAATCCAGCATTTTGTGTGCCAGACTTGCTCTGGTTTGAGCCACGCTACACTGTAAGTGCGGTGTGTAGACCTATTTTGCAAGGTGCTGGACGGCTTATCAGCTGTAAACAGTTTTGACTTTTACCCGTTGAAATGAACTTGTTTGCCAAGGAAAAGTGAAGATCAGCTTTTCAGTTTAAACTGCGTTGAGAACTTTTACATAACATTAATCAAGTTATTCTTCCTTTCTTTGTACATTTTGTGAACACTGTTCACATGTTCCCATCTATATCTGTCTTATCTATCTTCATACCGGTTGTTTAATAATTACGGTATTTATTAAAATTTGAAGTGTGTTCCAATTATAACTTCCCTGCTGTAAAAAATTAACAGTTAATTGATTCAGTGAACTTCTTGAGGTGTTTTGTGTTGTGTACAATATTAGGCCCTATTGTTGATAACAGTGAGTATTTTTTGTTGTTGGCCCCACTGTTGACCCATCATGTCTGCCCCTCGGAACTTGTTCACTGTAAGAAGCGAGCAGCATAACTCTAGCTGGGATCCACTTGTTTTGATCGTCACTATAGGCCCCTAATGAACAAGACGCGGTCATTAAAGGCGCGGTTTTGTGCGCGCGGTATTTAACGGCGCGGTTTGGAACGCGCGGTTTTAAAAGTAAACCGTTCTTGCTGCTGTGAAAGATCTATCAGCGTGTCGAGAAGGCTAAAGACTTTTCTGAGAACAACATCCGAAGAACGACTGAACGCAGTGGCACTTGCCTACATACACAGAGACATTTATGAAGATTTGGACAGAGTGCTTCAGACGTGGGCTGGATCTGGGCATAGAAGAATTGATTTGGCTTTTTCGTCAACCAAAAACTGTTGAACACGGTTAGGCCTATAGCCTAGTATAGCAGTTGAACAATGCACATAAGTAAGAGACTAAAATTAACATCTCTGCAATAAAATAGTCAGTAGATATAACTTATCAAAAATTGGCAAAGGCTTCAATGAAAGACACAATGAACTGGTAATTTATGCAAATTTCTCAGTGTTCCATGCTCATAAAATCATTACGTGTACATATTGATGTTCTCGACGCTTAAAAATCGTTGGCGACTGGGGCTTCGCCACTATTAGTATCAGGCAGGCTGAAAAGTAAGTGACACAGACCAGTGCATATTTTAACGGCTTTCGACTACTGGGACCAGTGGCGTAAGTAGGGGTTCGTGCAGCCGGGATAAGTAGGGACGGCCGGGATAAGTAGGGGTTCGTGCGCCCGGGACAAGAGTCCGGAAAATGTTCTTCTGAGTCCGGAAAATATTTTCTTCATTCCTCCAAAATTTCTGATGACCTTTTTATTTTGCTTTTCCCTCTTTTTTCCCCTCGTTTATAATAATGTAATGTTATCAGTAGCCTACTTTTGCGCCCCTTTGTGTGCTGCGCCCCCCCTCGTCTCGTTACGCCACCTGACTACTACTGGCACAAAGTCTCCTACTGTCATTCCAATGTTATTGGAAACTAACATGAAATTAGAGTATTACCTACGAACAAATCATCAAAACTACTGGGACATATCCTAAAACTACTGGGGCAAATCCTAAAACTACTGGGACATTTGTCCCAGTAGCTAAACAGTTAAAATATGCACTGACACAGACGTGAATGATGAAACACGTAGATTTAGACAGCAGATACAGGGCCACAAACTACACTAAAATGTATGTAAGGCCGATTGAGATTGCAGCAATTTTCCGTGGGTTAAACCCCTCATCCCAAGGGTACCCATCCCCAAACCCCACTACATCTGGGTGACTCCCGGAGTTGCCTCCTCTTGAATTTAAGTCTGGCTACGCCACTGGGTCTCCTCTTGAATTTAAGTCTCGCTACGTGCCTGCTCCTCTCCTATAGATTTATTCAATATTGCATCGAGCCACGACATGAATTGGTCAATTGGCTTCCTTTCGGCCGTCTGGAATTTTCCGCTCCCAGTAATTTCATGTTTCCCCCTCAGTCATTTGTCAGGTCTATCAATGCACATTGAGCAGGCAGCGTAATCAGCGAGGTCTGCCTAGATCTAGCCAATGTAACTGTATAGCAAAAGACTAGGCTGTTATGCCAACTTCAACGACCTTTGCTGCTATAAGATGTTAACCTCTGGACCAATCCAGCTGTTACCCTGTACTGTATGAGGTGTCATTGCCCTAGAGTTACTAGAAATGACTGTCAAATTTCTCGCGCGTGTCTTATGGAACTCGGCCAGCAGACCTTTACACGGGGAACTAGCAAATAGTCGTTATGTTGCGTTCATTTTTTAAGCGAACAACTCAGAGGGTAGTGCAAAACACTACTGAGAGTTAAGTAAGGTTAGGCCTAAACACTACGAAACGCTTGTACAACGTGATCGTTAAAGTGCTTAGAGATCGCTAGGTTCGGTATAGGCTATAGCCTACTTGTTTATTTTTAATGCTGAAGGTCTTAATCCAGATTTCTTCGTTGTCGAGTTTGCTTTTGGCTTTCCTATTAGTATCCTCGACCTTCCAATTCTCGACCTAAACGACACCTACCTTGACATCTACTCTGCCCCCTGTGATCCTCTGGAAACCGAACTCGGATCTCCTTCGGGCGACCCTTTGGACAATCCTTCGGAATCAACGCCTCGCTCGTGAATAAGCTGATGCCCTGCGTTTGGCTTTAGAGTTCCGAGTGGCACTTTAGAAGTTCGGAGATTACGATTACGAAGTTTACGTTCTACTTGTTAAAACGGAAGCAAAACCTTCGTCAAGTCACAGAAAATGTAAGTTGCAAATTGTCTTGGATAAAAAAATTATCGGTCAACGAAATTAACTTTTTACTTATAAACCCGTTATGGTTAGGCGGAGCCTACTGAATTTTTATTTAGGTACTAGGCCCTAGGTCTACTTAGTTGCAATAAGGCTAGGCGAAATTGCCTAGGCCTACAGACGAAGCAGCTATCATATTAAGACGAGTTACCCAAATTTTGCTTAGAGGTTCGAAAGGCCTTGAAGAATGGTTGCATTCAGCTTCATGAATACACGACGCTCCAAAGTCACAGAGATGAGATTTCGTTTTCCACTACCCCCAAATAGCCCTAGCTAACACTGAACACTCTTTCACAATACGTTCTCATGTTTGTCGATACTGACACCTTTTATTTTTTGTGACTAAAATAACGATGAACTTTCCTTGGTGTTATTTTCGCTTTATTTATAGCTAATGGTTTTTTATTTACATTTAACTTAATTCTAGTTATCGTGAACTAAAAGTTTTCGTTGGCGAACTTTTTCGTTACCGTTATCGTTAACGAGAATCACACTGATGTGACGTGAGCGCTAACCATTGTAGCTATACCCTCGGGACCATTGACAGAACCAGCGTGACCAGGCTTTAAGTTTAAACCTGCTTTGGTCATTTCTCTCAGATGCCACTGACAGAATGTCATGAAACAGAGACTGCTGTATGCCGAAGTCAGCATCCCTTCACAGATGGAGAAGTAGCTATTGCAGAACTGAATTATACCACGAAGGAAGAGGAAGCCGCTCAGGATAAAGTACATGAAAGCAATGTTCCTTTTGATCGAGGATGGGCCTGGATGGTAGTTCTAGGTATTTGGCTTTCAAAAACAGTGACATCATAATTTGCATCACTATTTTTTAAAGAGTGGTGCTATATTAATAGACACAATTTTAGAAAAATAGACTTTTTTACGTTTTTACTTGAAGTAGGCTAAGTGAAATCATTATTTATAAGAGGTCGTTGAGTGTAATCCCTATGGAACAAAGCGAGCCATAGTTCTTAATAAAAATTATAATAACTATAAATATAACAATAATAAAAACAATAATTATTAGGCCCTAGTTATTATTAGTTATTATTATTATTGTTATTGTTGATACTCATGTCATTTTTACCACAGGTGGAAAGATAATAGGTCTATTCATATACTTCGACCCAATGTTAGCATAGTAAACTAAAGGAATATAAAAATGGTTTTTCAATTTAGTAATAGTTATAGTTAAACTTATAAACCAGTTTAACAAGCCTATTGTACCGTTCTTCTGTATGTAAGAATTGTTTTAATAGCGAATTTTTTAAGGTTTTCCTGTTTGTTGCAGGTGCTTTCATTGTGAATTTCCTAGTCATAGGAACGATAAATGCTTCCTCGGGAATTCTGTTGACAGAATTTCAGGCCGAATATGAATCCTCTTCCAGTCAAGTTATGGGCGTTATTGGTCTGACACACACCCTGAGAGGTCTGCTAGGTAGGGACCTTCTTGTTTACAGAAAGATGGTATTATATAGGCCTATGTAAACAAAGAGATAGGCTACAGCAATACATTAGTGCACGCATATGTAGGCCTACATTTGGGTACATAATAATTGATGTTCTAATGTATACACATATATGTACAGACATTCATGCATACAGGCATCATACAAGCATGCACCCATGCATATGCATGCGTATGTACTATGTATCCTACATACATACTGGTACATACAAATATACATGCATACAGGTCACATACATTAATTATTCACACATTTTTATTATTATTATTTTCTGACTAGCAAAAATAATTACAAGCCTATGTTACCAGTGATAATTTGTTGTATTCAACCGCAGGGTTGCGCCTGTTTCTAAACTACATTTAATTATTTTTTAAATAATTCCAGGCGTATGTTGCTAGTGATAATTTTTAAAACATTTTTGAATTCAAAAGCCGCAAATGTTATGACTCTGCCATGATTCTGCCATCCAGCTGTGGCAGCCTTTAACTTTAAGCAGGTTCACGTTGCGACACCTAAGTTGCATGGGAATTAACTAAAATAAAAATCCAATAACTATAACTATAACTATAAATAAAAAAATAATACTAACCATAACTATAACTAAAATAAAAAACCATTAACTATAACAGTAACTATAACTAAAATAAAATCTGTAAGGAGAATCACACTGACCGATAGAGTATAAACCAAACCGATAGTGTACGGAGTTAGTCTGGTGCTGCGTTGCGTGTCCGCATCTTTACACCCTTCTCGAGGTGCTAAACTCGAGCGCCCTGGTTGACTAGACCAGGCGCCTTTCTCTGGACCGGGGTTTGTCAGTCCCCATTCGACAGAAGGCTCGACAGTATTACTTGATCTATTTATCAGCGTGGATCCTACTGCGATGTCCTTAGCTTCATTTAGGGCGTGGTAATTAACCTTAGGCAGGCCTTGAAGCCTAGCACTTCTCCTTGGGAGGAAAGTTACCACCCCGTCACTTTCCCTAGGGTCATCCGCAGCTCCATCGACCTGATACCTTGCTTTTGACGAGTGGCCCGAGTCAGGCGCGATAGAAGTGCTTTCTATAACCTGCGATTCTACCAGGTCAGGGTTCAAACAGTGGTCCAGTCTTCCTACATCTCTCTCCCTTTCTATTTCGTTTAGGCGATTGAACACTGAAGTCATCGTCTCATGCTGTCTCTGGTCTGTCTCTAACTGTTTCTGTGTTGTCGCATGCAGTTGTCTAATGAAATCTAAGATCAGTTCATCAGTCCGTCCTTGTCTCTGATCCATTCGTTCAAACTGATAATCCATTTTGTCCAACACGTCAGTCATTAACAAATTATCAGACATTAGTGAGTCTCCTCTACATGAGTCTAAAACTATCCTCCTTCCTTCGTCCTCTTCTTCCTCAACAATCCTAGGATTAACGGAAGCTTCTGACATTTTGATAGTTTATTACTACAAGCAGTTATAATTCGTCACTACACAATATCAGTTTAAAAACACTCTATGATTATTTATGCAATCAATCACCATCATCATTCAAACAGAATCCGCGAATACGTCTATTCCACTATTTTATCTAATGTCTTACCCCGTTATCAGCACATAGGGACTCTCGGGCCTCCTATTACTAATGATCAGACGAAGTTCCTCAATGGCACACAGCGTTACTGCTCAACAGGAGGTAGCGTAGCGGTGCGCGGCCTCAATCTGAATATCCTCGCTGGCGTCAAGCGGTTGCAGCGGCGTCGATCCCAGAGCTTTACCGAAGAAATCCGTTCGTCGGTTCCAATCCTCCTCGACTTGTTCGACCTCGGTTCCAAGTTCCATCAATCGTTACCTATCGTAATTCTACCAATAATTCGCACTTAGTAACACTTTTCAATACAATTAACGAAACTCTTCACAGCATCACGAGTTACGGGCCCAGCTACTTGTTCATGACGGCATTTCCATCGTCTTCATCCAGTGCTGCGTCAAATCGTTCCCTCGTCTCGTTTAGACGGCATTTCACGACTCGGCGATCCTCCAACGGACTTTTCACTGGCAGTACTTTCTCTCCAACAGCTTCTTCGGACTGGGCCTCGAGTTTGCGCGTTTTGCCCTTGTATAGACCAAAACCCTCGATGCGACATAGCTCTCTTCCCAATGGCTACGGCTGCATCATGCTTTGCACACGGCTCGGAGGTATTTCTCCCCTACCCTATATCTGCTGCCCTTAAGTCTGCATAACTTCCTCAAGCCTGGATAACTTCCTTAAGCCTGGATAATTATGTAGCTGCTGAATTACTCAGCATCCCTTTCGCTAGACGGGTTGTGGGCCGTTCTACGGTCTCACAATAGAGTACAAGCCACACGGATAGAGTACAAGCCAAACCCATAGAGTACACGCCAAACCGTTAGAGTACACGCCAAACCGTTAGAGTAGAAGCCAAACCGATAGAGTACAAGCCAAACCGATAGAGTACAAGCCAAACCCATAGAGTACAAGCCAAACCGATAGAGTACAAGTCAAACCGATAGAGTACAAGCCAAACCGATAGAGTACAAGCCAAACCGATAGAGTACAAGCCAAACCGATAGAGTACAAGCCAAACCGATGGAGTACACAAACCGATAGAGTACAAGCCAAACCGATAGAGTACAAGCCAAAACCGATGGAGTACACGCCAAACCGATAGAGTACAAGCCAAACCGATAGAGTACACGCCAAACCGATAGAGTACAAGTCAAACCGATAGAGTACACGCCAAACCGATAGAGTACAAGCCAAACCGATAGAGTACAAGCCAAACGGATAGAGTACAAGTCAAACCGATAGAGTACAAGCCAAACCGATAGAGTACAGCCACACCGATAGAGTACAAGTCAAACCGATAGAGTACACGCCAAACCGATAGAGTACAAGTCAAACCGATAGAGTACACGCCAAACCGATTGAGTACAAGCCAAACCGATAGAGTACAAGCCAAACCGATAGAGTACAAGCCAAACCGATAGAGTACACGTCAAACCGATAGAGTACAAGCCAAACCGATAGAGTACAAGCCAAACCGATAGAGTACAAGTCAAACCGGATAGAGTACAAGCCAAACCGATAGAGTACAAGCCAAACCGATAGAGTACACGCCAAACCGATAGAGTACAAGCCAAACCGATAGAGTACAAGCCAAAAGGATAGAGTACAAGTCAAACCGATAGAGTACAAGCCAAACCGATAGAGTACAAGCCAAACCGATAGAGTACAAGTCAAACCGATAGAGTACAAGCCACACCTATAGAGTACAAGCCAAACCGGTAGAGTACAAGTCAAACCGATAGAGTACAAGCCACACCGATAGAGTACAAGCCAAACCGATAGAGTACAAGCCAAACCGGTAGAGTACAAGTCAAACCGATAGAGTACACGCCAAACCGATAGAGTAGTAGTCAAACCGATAGAAACCGGTAGAGTACAAGTCAAACCGATAGAGTACACGTCAAACCGATAGAGTACAAGCCAAACCGATAGAGTACAAGTCAAACCGATAGAGTACACGCCAAACCGATAGAGTATAAGTCAAACCGATAGAGTACACGCCAAACCGGTAGAGTACAAGCCAAACCGATAGAGTACATGCCAAACCGATAGAGTGCACGCCAAACCGATAGAGTACACGCCAAACCGGATAGAGTACAAGTCAAACCGATAGAGTACACGCCAAACCGATAGAGTACAAGCCAAACCAGATAGAGTACAGAGACCACGCCAAACCGATAGAGTACAAGTCAAACCGATAGAGTACACGCCAAACCGGTAGAGTACAAGTCAAACCGATAGAGTACACGCCAAACCGATAGAGTACAAGCCAAACCGATAGAGTACAGCCAAACACCGATAGAGTACAAGCCAAACCGATAGAGTACAAGCCAAACCGGTAGAGTACAAGTCAAACCGATAGAGTACAAGCCAAACCGATAGAGTACAAGCCAAACCGATAGAGTACAAGCCACACCGATAGAGTACACGCCAAACCGGTAGAGTACAAGTCAAACCGATAGAGTACAAGTCAAACCGATAGAGTACACGCCAAACCGGTAGAGTACAAGTCAAACCGATAGAGTACACGCCAAACCGATAGAGTACAAGCCAAACCGATAGAGTACAAGTCAAACCGATAGAGTACACGTCACACCGATAGAGTACAAGCAAACCGATAGAGTACAAGTCAAACCGATAGAGTACAAGCCAAACCGGTAGAGTACAAGCCAAACCGATAGAGTACAAGTCAAACCGATAGAGTACAAGCCAAACCGATAGAGTACAAGTCAAACCGATAGAGTACACGCCAAACCGATAGAGTACAAGCCACACCGATAGAGTACAAGTCAAACCGATAGAGTACAAGCCAAACCGATAGAGTACACGCCACACCGATAGAGTACAAGCCACACCGGTAGAGTACAAGCCAAACCGATAGAGTACACGCCAAACCGATAGAGTACAAGCCAAACCGATAGAGTACACGCCAAACCGGTAGAGTACAAGTCAAACCGATAGAGTACACGCCACACCGATAGAGTACACGCCAAACCGATAGAGTACAAGCCAAACCGGTAGAGTACAACACGCCAAACCGATAGAGTATAAGCCAAACGGATAGAGTACAAGCCACACCGATAGAGTACAAGTCAAACCGATAGAGTACAACGCCAATACACCGGTAGAGTACAAGCCAAACCGATAGAGTACAAGCCAAACCGGTAGAGTACAAGTCAAACCGATAGAGTACAAGCTAAACCGATAGAGTACAAGTCAAACCCATAGAGTACAACAACACCGATAGAGTACAAGTCAAACCGATAGAGTACAAGCCAAACCGATAGAGTACAAGTCAAACCCATAGAGTACAAGCCAAACCGATAGAGTACAAGTCCAAACCGATAGAGTACAAGCCAAACCGATAGAGTACACGTCAAACCGATAGAGTACAAGCCAAACCGATAGAGTACAAGTCAAACCGATAGAGTACAAGTCAAACCGATAGAGTACACGTCAAACCGATAGAGTACAAGCCAAAACCGATAGAGTACACGTCAAATCGATAGAGTACAAGCCAAACCGATAGAGTACAAGTCAAACCGATAGAGTACACATCAAACCGATAGAGTACAAGCTAAAACCGATAGAGTACACGCCAAACCGATAGAGTACATGCTCAAACCGATAGAGTACACGCCACACCGGTAGAGTACAAGTCAAACCGATAGAGTACACGGCAAAACCGATAGAGTACAAGTCAAACCGATAGAGTACACGCCAAACCGATAGAGTACAAGCCAAACCGATAGAGTACAGCAAAACGATAGAGTACAATTTTCAAACCCATAGAGTACAAGCCAAAACCGATAGAGTACAAGTCAAACCGATAGAGTACATCGCCAAACCGATAGAGTACACGCCAAACCGATAGAGTACAAGCCAAACCGATAGAGTACAAGCCAAACCGATAGAGTACAAGCCAAACCGATAGAGTACAAGCCAAACCGATAGAGTACAAGCCAAACCGATAGAGTACACGCCAAACCGATAGAGTACAAGCCAAACCGATAGAGTACACGCCACACCGATAGAGTACAAGCCAAACCGATAGAGTACAAGCCAAACCGGTAGAGTACAAGTCAAACTGATAGAGTAGCAGGCCAAACCGATAGAGTACAAGCCAAACCGATAGAGTACACGCCAAACCGATATAGAGTACAAGCCAAACCGATAGAGTACAGGCCAAACCGATAGAGTACAAGTCAAACCGATAGAGTACAAGTCAAACAAACCGATAGAGTAGAGTACAAGCCAAACCGATAGAGTACACACCAAACAAACCGATAGAGTACAAGCCAACCCGATAGAGTACAAGTCAAACCGATAGAGTACAAGTCAAACCGATAGAGTACAAGCCAAACCGATAGAGTACAAGTCAAACCGATAGAGTACAAGCTAAACCGATAGAGTACAAGCCAAACCCATAGAGTACAAGTCGCCGATAGAGTACAAGTCAAACCGATAGAGTACAAGCTAAGCCGATAGAGTACACGTCAAACCGATAGAGTATAAGCCAAACCGATAGAGTACAAGTCAAACCGATAGAGTACACACCAAACCTATAGAGTACAAGCCAAACCGATAGAGTACACGCCAAACCGATAGAGTACAAGCCAAACCGATAGAGTACACGCCAAACCGATAGAGTACAAGTCAAACCGATAGAGTACACGCCAAACCGGTAGAGTACAAGTCAAACCGATAGAGTACAAACTAAAACCGATAGAGTACAAGCCAAACCGATAGAGTACATGCCACACCGATAGAGTACATCGTCAAACCGATAGAGTACATGCCAAACCGATAGAGTACAAGTCAAACCGATAGAGTACACGCCAAACCGATAGAGTACAAGCTAAACCGATAGAGTACTAACTAACCCGATAGAGTACAAGTCAAACCGATAGAGTGCTAAGTCAAACCGATAGAGTACAAATCAAACCGATAGAGTACAAGCCAAACCGATAGAGTACAAGCCAAACCGATAGAGTACACGCCAAACCGGATAGAGCACAAGCCAAACCGATAGAGTACACGCCAAACCGGTAGAGTACAAGGCAAACCGATAGAGTACAGCAACACCGGTAGGGTACAAGGCAAACCGATAGAGTACAGCCAACACCGGTAGAGTACAAGGCAAACCAAACCAACACCGATAGAGTACAAGCCAAACCGGTAGAGTACAAGCCAAACCGATAGAGTACAAGCCAAACCGATAGAGTACAAGCCAAACCGATAGAGTACAACGCCAAAACCGATAGAGTACAAGGCAAAACCGATAGAGTACAGTCAAACCGATTGAGTACACACGGATAGAGTATAAGCCAAACCGATAGAGCAATGCTTTCAAAACCGGTAGAGTACAAGTCAATCTGATAAAGTACACGCCACACCGATATAGTACAAGCCAAACCGATAGAGTACACGCCAAACCGATAGAGTACAAGTCAAACCGATTGAGTACACGCCAAACGGATAGAGTATAAGCCAAACCGATAGAGTACAAGACACAAGGAGAGAATACACGCCACACCCTCGATAGAGTACAAGTCAAACCGGTAGAGTACGTTAAACTATAGAGTAACCAAAAGTCAAACTGATAGAGTCCACGCCAAAACCGGTAGAGTATAAGTCAAACTGATAGAGTACAAGCCAAACCGATAGAGTACAAGCCAAACCGATAGAGTACAAGCCAAACCGATAGAGTACAGCCAAACCAAACCGATAGAGTACAGCCCAAACCGATAGAGTACAAGCCAAACCGATAGAGTACAAGCCAAACCGATAGAGTACAAGCCAAACCGATAGAGTACAAGCCAAACCGATAGAGTACAAGCCAAACCGATAGAGTACAAGCCAAACCGATAGAGTACAAGCCAAACCGATAGAGTACAAGCAAACCCGATAGAGTACAAGCCAAACCGATAGAGTACAAGCCAAACCGATAGAGTACAAGCCAAACCGATAGAGTACAAGCCAAACCGATAGAGTACAAGCCAAACCGATAGAGTACAAGCCAAACCGATAGAGTACAAGCCAAACCGATAGAGTACAAGCCAAACCGATAGAGTACAAGCCAAACCGATAGAGTACAAGCCAAACCGATAGAGTACAAGCCAAACCGATAGAGTACAAGCCAAACCGATAGAGTACAAGCCAAACCGATAGAGTACAAGCCAAACCGATAGAGTACAAGCCAAAACCGATAGAGTACAAGCCAAACCGATAGAGTACAAGCCAAACCGATAGAGTACAGAGCCAAACCGATAGAGTACAAGCCAAACCGATAGAGTACAAGCCAAAAACCGATAGAGTACAAGATAGAAACCGAAACCGATAGAGTACAAGCCAAACCGATAGAGTACAAGCCAAACCGATAGAGTACAAGCCAAACCGATAGAGTACAAGCCAAACCGATAGAGTACAAGCCAAACCGATAGAGTACAAGCCAAACCGATAGAGTACAAGCCAAACCGATAGAGTACAAGCCAAACCGATAGAGTACAAGCCAAACCGATAGAGAGTACAAGCCAAACCGATAGAGTACAGCCAAACCGATAGAGTACAAGCCAAACCGATAGAGTACAAGCCAAACCGATAGAGTACAAGCCAAACCGATAGAGTACAAGCCAAACCGATAGAGTACAAGCCAAACCGATAGAGTACAAGCCAAACCGATAGAGTACAAGCCAAACCGATAGAGTACAAGCCAAACCGATAGAGTACAAGCCAAACCGATAGAGTACAAGCCAAACCGATAGAGTACAAGCCAAACCGATAGAGTACAAGCCAAACCGATAGAGTACAAGCCAAACCGATAGAGTACAAGCCAAACCGATAGAGTACAAGCCAAACCGATAGAGTACAAGCCAAACCGATATAGAGTACAAGCCAAACCGATAGAGTACAAGCCAAACCGATAGAGTACAAGCCAAACCGATAGAGTACAAACCAATAGAGTACAAGCCAAACCGATAGAGTACAAGCCAAACCGATAGAGTACAAGCCAAACCGATAGAGTACAAGCCAAACCGATAGAGTACAAGCCAAACCGATAGAGTACAAGCCAAACCGATAGAGTACAAGCCAAACCGATAGAGTACAAGCCAAACCGATAGAGTACAAGCCAAAAACCGATAGAGTACAAGCCAAACCGATAGAGTACAAGCCAAACCGATAGAGTACAAGCCAAACCGATAGAGTACAAGCCAAACCGATAGAGTACAAGCCAAACCGATAGAGTACAAGCCAAACCGATAGAGTACAAGCCAAACCGATAGAGTACAAGCCAAACCGATAGAGTACAAGCCAAACCGATAGAGTACAAGCCAAACCGATAGAGTACAAGCCAAACCGATAGAGTACAAGCCAAACCGATAGAGTACAAGCCAAACCGATAGAGTACAAGCCAAACCGATAGAGTACAAGCCAAACCGATAGAGTACAAGCCAAACCGATAGAGTACAAGCCAAACCGATAGAGTACAAGCCAAACCGATAGAGTACAAGCCAAACCGATAGAGTACAAGCCAAACCGATAGAGTACAAGCCAAACCGATAGAGTACAAGCCAAAACCGATAGAGTACAAGCCAAACCGATAGAGTACAAGCCAAACCGATAGAGTACAAGCCAAAACCGATAGAGTACAAGGCAAACCGATAGAGTACAAGCCAAACCGGTAGAGTACAAGTCAATCTGATAAAGTACACCACACCGATATAGTACAAGCCAAACCGAGAGTACACGCCAAACCGGTAGAGTACAAGTCAAACCGATAGAGTATGCCAAACCGATAGAGTACAGGCCAAACCGATAGAGTACACACCAAACAAACCGGATAGAGTACATGCCAAACCAATAGAGTACACACGAAACCGATAGAGTACAGGGCCAAACTGATAGAGTACAAGTCAAACCGATAGAGTACAACACCGGTAGAGTACAAGCCAACCCGATAGAGTACAAGTTAAACAAATAGAGTACAAGTCAAACCCACAGAGTACAAGCTACCGATAGAGTACACGTCAAACCGATAGAGTACATGCCAAACCGATAGAGTACACAAGCCAAACCGATAGAGTACAAGCCACAACCGATAGAGTACACAAGCCAAACCGATAGAGTAGGAGCCAAACCGATAGAGTACAAGCCAAACCGATAGAGCACAAGCCAAACCGATAGAGTACAAGCCAAACCGATAGAGTACCAGCCAAACTTATTAGAGTACAAGCCAAACCGATAGAGCACACAGCCAGAAACCGATAGAGTACCAGCACAAAACTGAATAGAGTAGCCAACGCCATGCAGCCAAAACTGAGAGCGCAAAGTCAAAACCGATAGAGCAAGGCAACCAGATAGAGTGCCAGTTGAAACCTGATAAAGTGCACAAACCGATAGAGTACAAGCCAAACCGATAGAGTAGGAAACACACAGGTAGAGTACACGTCAAACCGTTAGAGTACACACCGAAGCCGATATGGGCACGTAAGCAAAGTACATATGAAAGTACCAGCCAAACAGATAGAGTACACAAGCCAAACCGATAGAGTACCAGCCAAACCGATAGAGTAAGACAAGCCAAAACCGATAGAGTACAAGCCAAAACCGATAGAGTACAAGCCAAACTGATAGAGTACAAGCCAGCCAAACCGATAGAGTACAAGCCAAAACCGATAGAGTACAAGCCAAACCGATAGAGTACGAGCCAAACCGATAGAGTACAAGCCAAACAAATAGAGTACAAGCCAAAACGATAGAGTACAAGCCAAAACCGATAGAGTACAAGCCAAACCGTGTAGAGTACAAGCCACCGGTAGGGAGCAAGGCAAACCGATAGAGTACCAGCAAAACCGATAGAGTACAAGCCAAACCGATAGAGTACAAGCCAAAACCGGTAGAGTACAAGCCAAACTGATAGAGTACACGCCAAACCGATAGAGTACAAGCCAAACCGATAGAGTACAAGCCAAACCGATAGAGTACAAGCCAAACCGATAGAGTACAAGCCAAACCGATAGAGTACAAGCCAAACCGATAGAGTACAAGCCAAACCGATAGAGTACAAGCCAAACCGATAGAGTACAAGCCAAAACTGATAGAGTACAAGCCAAACTGATAGAGTACAAGCCAAACTCGGATAGAGTAACGTAAGCCAAACCGGATAGAGTACAAGCCGCCAAACTGATAGAGTACAAGCCAAACGGATAGAGTACAAGCCAAACTGATAGAGTACAAGCCAAACCGATAGAGTACACGCTAAACCGATAGAGTACAAGCCAAACCGATAGAGTACAAGCCAGCTAAACCGATAGAGTATAAGCCAAACCGATAGAGTACAAGCCAAACCGATAGAGTACATGCCACACCGATAGAGTACAAGCCAAACCGATAGAGTACAAGCAAAACCGATAGAGTAGGAACGAGTCCAAACCGATAGAGTACAAGCCAAACCGATAGAGTACAAGCCAAACCGATAGAGTACAAGCCAAACCGATAGAGTACAGGCCAAATCGATAGAGTACAAGCCAAACAGATAGAGTACAAGCCAAACCGATAGAGTACCAGCCAAACCGATAGAGTACAAGTCAAACAATGATAGAGTACAAGCCAAACCGATAGAGTACAAGCCAACCGATAGAGTACAAGCCAAACCGATAGAGTACAAGCCAAACCGATAGAGTACACAAGCCAAACCGTTAGAGTACAAGCCAAAACGATAGAGTACAAGCCAAACCGATAGAGTACCAGCCAAACCTGATAGAGTACAAGCCAAACCGATAGAGTACAAGCCAAACCGATAGAGTACAAGCCAAAACCGATAGAGTACAAGCCAGCCAAACCGATAGAGTACAAGCCAAACCGATAGAGTACCAAACAAACCGATAGAGTACACGCTAAACCGATAGAGTACAAGCCAAAAACCGATAGAGTACAAGCCAAAACCGATAGAGTACAAGCCAAACCGATAGAGTACAAGCCAAACCGATAGAGTACAAGCCAAAACCGATAGAGTATAAGCCAAACCGATAGAGAGTACAAGCCAAACCGATAGAGTACAAGCCAAACCGATAGAGTACAAGCCAAAGAGATAGAGTACAAGCCGATAGAGTAAAGCCAAACCGATAGAGTAGCCAAACCGATAGAGTACAAGCCAAACCGATAGAGTACAAGCCAAACCGATATAGATAGAGTACACCGCCACAAACCGATAGAGTACAAGCCAAACCGATAGAGTACAAGCCAAACCGATAGAGTACAAGCCAAACCGATAGAGATAGAGTACAAAACCGATAGAGTACAAGCCAAACCGATAGAGTACAAGCCAAACCGATAGAGTACAAGCCAAACCGATAGAGTACAAGCCAAACCGATAGAGTACAAGCCAAACCGATAGAGTACAAGCCAAACCGATAGAGTACAAGCCAAACCGATAGAGTACAAGCCAAACCGATAGAGTACAAGCCAAACCGATAGAGTACAAGCCAAACCGATAGAGTACAAGCCAAACCGATAGAGTACAAGCCCAAACCGATAGAGTACAAGCCAAACCGATAGAGTACAAGCCAAACCGATAGAGTACAAGCCAAACCGATAGAGTACAAGCCAAACCGATAGAGTACAAGCCAAACCGATAGAGTACAAGCCAAACCGATAGAGTACACAAGCCAAACCGATAGAGTACAAGCCAAACCGATAGAGTACAAGCCAAACCGATAGAGTACAAGCCAAACCGATAGAGTACAAGCCAAACCGATAGAGTACAAGCCAAACCGATAGAGTACAAGCCAAACCGATAGAGTACAAGCCAAACCGATAGAGTACAAGCCAAACCGATAGAGTACAAGCCAAACCGATAGAGTACAAGCCAAACCGATAGAGTACACAAGCCAAACCGATAGAGTACAAGCCAAACCGATAGAGTACAAGCCAAACCGATAGAGTACAAGCCAAACCGATAGAGTACAAGCCAAACCGATAGAGTACAAGCCAAACCGATAGAGTACAAGCCAAACCGATAGAGTACAAGCCAAACCGATAGAGTACAAGCCAAACCGATAGAGTACAAGCCAAACCGATAGAGTACAAGCCAAACCGATAGAGTACAAGCCAAACCGATAGAGTACAAGCCAAACCGATAGAGTACAAGCCAAACCGATAGAGTACAAGCCAAACCGATAGAGTACAAGCCAAACCGATAGAGTACAAGCCAAACCGATAGAGTACAAGCCAAACCGATAGAGTACAAGCCAAACCGATAGAGTACAAGCCAAACCGATAGAGTACAAGCCAAACCGATAGAGTACAAGCCAAACCGATAGAGTACAAGCCAAACCGATAGAGTACAAGCCAAAGTAGAGTACAAGCCAAACCGATAGAGTACAAGCCAAACCGATAGAGTACAAGCCAAACCGATAGAGTACAAGCCAAACCGATAGAGTACAAGCCAAACCGATAGAGTACAAGCCAAACCGATAGAGTACAAGCCAAACCGATAGAGTAGAGTACAAGCCAAACCGATAGAGTACAAGCCAAACCGATAGAGTACAAGCCAAACCGATAGAGTACAAGCCAAACCGAGTATAGAGTACAAGCCAAACCGATAGAGTACAAGCCAAACCGATAGAGTACAAGCCAAACCGATAGAGTACAAGCCAAACCGATAGAGTACAAGCCAAACCGATAGAGTACAAGCCAAACCGATAGAGTACAAGCCAAACCGATAGAGTACAAGCCAAACCGATAGAGTACAAGCCAAACCGATAGAGTACAAGCCAAACCGATAGAGTACAAGCCAAACCGATAGAGTACAAGCCAAACCGATAGAGTACAAGCCAAACCGATAGAGTACAAGCCAAACCGATAGAGTACAAGCCAAACCGATAGAGTACAAGCCAAACCGATAGAGTACAAGCCAAACCGATAGAGTACAAGCCAAACCGATAGAGTACAAGCCAAACCGATAGAGTACAAGCCAAACCGATAGAGTACAAGCCAAACCGATAGAGTACAAGAGTACAAGCCAAACCGATAGAGTACAAGCCAAACCGATAGAGTACAAGCCCAAACCGATAGAGTACAAGCCAAGAGTACAAGCCAAACCGATAGAGTACAAGCCAAACCGATAGAGTACAAGCCAAACCGATAGAGTACAAGCCAAACCGATAGAGTACAAGCCAAACCGATAGAGTACAAGCCAAACCGATAGAGTACAAGCCAAACCGATAGAGTACAAGCCAAACCGATAGAGTACAAGCCAAACCGATAGAGTACAAGCCAAACCGATAGAGTACAAGCCAAACCGATAGAGTACAAGCCAAACCGATAGAGTACAAGCCAAACCGATAGAGTAGCCAAACCGAAGCCAAACCGATAGAGTACAAGCCAAACCGATAGAGTACAAGCCAAACCGATAGAGTACAAGCCAAACCGATAGAGTACAAGCCAAACCGATAGAGTACAAGCCAAACCGATAGAGTACAAGCCAAACCGATAGAGTACAAGCCAAACCGATAGAGTACAAGCCAAACCGATAGAGTACAAGCCAAACCGATAGAGTACAAGCCAAACCGATAGAGTACAAGCCAAACCGATAGAGTACAAGCCAAACCGATAGAGTACAAGCCAAACCGATAGAGTACAAGCCAAACCGATAGAGTACAGCCAAAACGATAGATAGAGTACAGAGAGTAAACCGATAGAGTAGACAAGCCAAACCGATAGAGTACAAGCCAAACCGATAGAGTACAAGCCAAACCGATAGAGTACAATAGAGTACAAGCCAAACCGATAGAGTACAAGCCAAACCGATAGAGTACAAGCCAAACCGATAGTACAAGCCAAACCGATAGAGTACAAGCCAAACCGATAGAGTACAAGCCAAACCGATAGAGTACAAGCCAACCGATAGAGAGTACAAACCGATAGAGCCAAACCGATAGAGTACAAGCCAAACCGATAGAGTACAAGCCAAACCGATAGCCAAACCGATAGAGTACAAGCCAAACCGATAGAGTACAAGCCAAACCGATAGAGTACAAGCCAAACCGATAGAGTACAAGCCAAACCGATAGAGTACAAGCCAAACCGATAGAGTACAAGCCAAACCGATAGAGTACAAGCCAAAAACCGATAGAGTACAAGCCAAACCGATAGAGTACAAGCCAAACCGATAGAGTACAAGCCAAACCGATAGAGTACAAGCCAAACCGATAGAGTACAAGCCAAACCGATAGAGTACAAGCCAAACCGATAGAGTACAAGCCAAACCGATAGAGTACAAGCCAAACCGATAGAGTACAAGCCAAACCGATAGAGTACAAGCCAAACCGATAGAGTACAAGCCAAACCGATAGAGTACAAGCCAAACCGATAGAGTACAAGCCAAACCGATAGAGTACAAGCCAAACCGATAGAGTACAAGCCAAACCGATAGAGTACAAGCCAAACCGATAGAGTACAAGCCAAACCGATAGAGTACAAGCCAAACCGATAGAGTACAAGCCAAACCGATAGAGTACAAGCCAAACCGATAGAGTACAAGCCAAACCGATAGAGTACAAGCCAAACCGATAGAGTACAAGCCAAACCGATAGAGTACAAGCCAAACCGATAGAGTACAAGCAAAAACCGATAGAGTACAAGCCAAACCGATAGAGTACAAGCCAAAACCGATAGAGTACAAGCCAAACCGATAGAGTACAAGCCAAAAACCGATAGAGTACAAGCCAAACCGATAGAGTACAGCCAAACCGATAGAGTACAAGCCAAACCGATAGAGAGTACAAGCCAAACCGATAGAGTACAAGCCAAACCGATAGAGTACAAGCCAAACCGATAGAGTACAAGCCAAACCGATAGAGTACAAGCCAAACCGATAGAGTACAAGCCAAACCGATAGAGTACAAGCCAAACCGATAGAGTACAAGCCAAACCGATAGAGTACAAGCCAAACCGATAGAGTACAAGCCAAACCGATAGAGTACAAGCCAAACCGATAGAGTACAAACCGATAGAGTAAACCGATAGAGTACAAGCCAAACCGATAGAGTACAAGCCAAACCGATAGAGTACAAGCCAAACCGATAGAGTACAAGCCAAACCGATAGAGTACAAGCCAAACCGGATAGAGTACAAGCCAAACCGATAGAGTACAAGCCAAACCGATAGAGTACAAGCCAAACCGATAGAGTACAAGCCAAACCGATAGAGTACAAGCCAAACCGATAGAGTACAAGCCAAACCGATAGAGTACAAGCCAAACCGATAGAGTACAAGCCAAACCGATAGAGTACAAGCCAAACCGATAGAGTACAAGCCAAACCGATAGAGTACAAGCCAAACCGATAGAGTACAAGCCAAACCGATAGAGTACAAGCCAAACCGATAGAGTACAAGCCAAACCGATAGAGTACAAGCCAAACCGATAGAGTACAAGCCAAACCGATAGAGTACAAGCCAAACCGATAGAGTACAAGCCAAACCGATAGAGTACAAGCCAAACCGATAGAGTACAAGCCAAACCGATAGAGTACAAGCCAAACCGATAGAGTACAAGCCAAACCGATAGAGTACAAGCCAAACCGATAGAGTACAAGCCAAACCGATAGAGTACAAGCCAAACCGATAGAGTACAAGCCAAACCGATAGAGTACAAGCCAAACCGATATAGAGTACAATAGAGTAAACCGATAGAGTACAAGCCCAAACCGATAGAGTACAGCCAAACCGATAGAGTACAAGCCAAACCGATAGAGTACAAGCCAAACCGATAGAGTACAAGCCAAACCGATAGAGTACAAGCCAAACCGATAGAGTACAAGCCAAACCGATAGAGTACAAGCCAAACCGATAGAGTACAAACCAAACCGATAGAGTACAAGCCAAACCGATAGAGTACAAGCCAAACCGATAGAGTACAAGCCAAACCGATAGAGTACAAGCCAAACCGATAGAGTACAAGCCAAACCGATAGAGTACAAGCCAAACCGATAGAGTACAAAGCCAAACCGATAGAGTACAAGCCAAACCGATAGAGTACAAGCCAAACCGATAGAGTACAAGCCAAACCGATAGAGTACAAGCCAAACCGATAGAGTACAAGCCAAACCGATAGAGTACAATAGATAGAGTACAAGCCAAACCGATAGAGTACAAGCCAAACCGATAGAGTACAAGCCAAACCGATAGAGAGTACAAGCCAAACCGATAGAGTACAAGCCAAACCGATAGAGTACAAGCCAAACCGATAGAGTACAAGCCAAACCGATAGAGTACAAGCCAAACCGATAGAGTACAAGCCAAACCGATAGAGTACAAGCCAAACCGATAGAGTACAAGCCAAACCGATAGAGTACAAGCCAAACCGATAGAGTACAAGCCAAACCGATAGAGTACAAGCCAACCGATAGAGATAGAGTACAAGCCAAACCGATAGAGTACAAGCCAAACCGATAGAGTACAAGCCAAACCGATAGAGTACAAGCCAAACCGATAGAGTACAGCCAAACCGATAGAGTACAAGCCAAACCGATAGAGTACAAGCCAAACCGATAGAGTACAAGCCAAACCGATAGAGTACAAGCCAAACCGATAGAGTACAAGCCAAACCGATAGAGCCAAACCGATAGAGTACAAGCCAAACCGATAGAGTACAAGCCAAACCGATAGAGTACAAGCCAAACCGATAGAGTACAAGCCAAACCGATAGAGTACAAGCCAAACCCGATAGAGTACAAGCCAAACCGATAGAGTACAAGCCAAACCGATAGAGTACAAGCCAAACCGATAGAGTACAAGCCAAACCGATAGAGTACAAGCCAAACCGATAGAGTACAAGCCAAACCGATAGAGTACAAGCCAAACCGATAGAGTACAAGCCAAACCGATAGAGTACAAAGCCAAACCGATAGAGTACAAAACCGCAAACCGATAGAGCACAAACCGATAGAGTAGAGCCAAACCAATAGAGTACAAGCCAAACCGATAGAGTACAAGCCAAACCGATAGAGTACAAGCCAAACCGATAGAGTACAAGCCAAACCGATAGAGTACAAGCCAAACCGATAGAGTACAAGCCAAACCGATAGAGTACAAGCCAAACCGATAGAGTACAAGCCAAACCGATAGAGTACAAGCCAAACCGATAGAGTACAAGCCAAACCGATAGAGTACAAGCCAAACCGATAGAGTACAAGCCAAACCGATAGAGTACAAGCCAAACCGATAGAGTACAAGCCAAACCGATAGAGTAAGCCAAACCGATAGAGTACAAGCCAAACCGATAGAGTACAAGCCAAACCGATAGAGTACAAGCCAAACCGATAGAGTACAAGCCAAACCGATAGAGTACACAAGCCAAACCGATAGAGTACAAGCCAAACCGATAGAGTACAAGCCAAACCGATAGAGTACAAGCCAAACCGATAGAGTACAAGCCAAACCGATAGAGTAGAGTACAAGCCAAACCGATAGAGTACAAGCCAAACCGATAGAGTACAAGCAAACAAACCGATAGAGTACCAAACCGATAGAGTACAAGCCAAACCGATAGAGTACAAGCCAAACCGATAGAGTACAAGCCAAACCGATAGAGTACAAGCCAAACCGATAGAGTACAAGCCAAACCGATAGAGTACAAGCCAAACCGATAGAGTACAAGCCAAACCGATAGAGTACAAGCCAAACCGATAGAGTACAGGCAAAACCGATAGAGTACAAGTCAAACCCATAGAGTACAAGCTAAGCCGATAGAGTACACGTCAAACCGATAGAGTACATGCCAAACCGATAGAGTACAAATCAAACCCATAGAGTACAAGCCAAACCGATAGAGTACAAGCTAAACCGATAGAGTACAAATCAAATCGATTGAGTACACGCCAAACCGATAGAGCATAAGCCAAACCGATAGAGTACACGCCAAACCATTAGAGTACAAGCCAAACCGATAGAGTACAGCAACACCGGTAGAGTACAAGGCAAACCGATAGAGTACAAGCCAAACCGGTAGAGTACAAGTCAATCTGATAAAGTACACGCCACCCGATAGAGTACAGCTCAAACCGATAGAGTACAAGACACAAGGAGAGAATACACCCAAACCGATAGAGCACAAGCTAAACAGATAGAGTACAAATCAAAATCGATTGAGTACACGCAACACCGGTAGGCAGCCAAATAGGCAGAATGCGCTAATCCGGATTGAAGTACAAGCGAAATGAAAGCAACACCGGTAGAGTACAAGGCAAAACGATAGAGTACAAGCTGCCGGGGTAGAGTACACGTGTCAATCTGATAAAGTAATACGCCACACCGATATAGTACAAGTGAAACCGATAGAGTACACGCCAAACCGGAATACACGCCACACCGATAGAGTACAAGTCAAACCCATAGAGTACAAGCTAAGCCGATAGAGTACACGTCACACCGGTAGAGAGTACAAGCCAATCCGATAGAGTACAAGCTAAATCGATAGAGTACAAGTCAAACCGGTAGAGTATAAGCTAAGCCGATAGAGAGTACACGTCAAACCGATAGAGTATATGCCAAACCGATAGAGCACACGTGACACCGATAGAGTACAAGTCAAACCGATAGAGTACACGGCAAAACCGGTAGAGTACAAGCTAAGCCGATAGAGTACACGTCAAACCGATAGAGGACAAGCTAAGCCGATATAGTACAAGCAACATCGGTAGAGTACACGTCAAACTGGTAGAGTACAATGTCAAACCGATAGAGTACAAATCAAACCCATAAAGTATAAGCCAAACCGATAGAGTACAAGCTACACCGATAGAGTACTAACTAGCCCGATAAAGCACAAGTCAAACCGATAAAGTACTAACTAACCCGATAGAGTACACATAGAAGCCGATAGAGTGCAAGTCAAGTCGATAGAGTATCAAACCGACCAAGTACACGTCAAATCGATTGAGTACATGCCAAGCCGATAGAGCATAAGCCAAAAAGTCAGAGTACACGCCAAAACCATTAGAGTACAAGCTAAGCCGATAGAGTACTTCAACTGGCCCGGTAGAGCACAAGTCAAACCATTAGAGTGCTAACTAACCCGGTAGAGTACAAGTCAATCTGATAAAGTGCACGTCACACGACAGTACAAAATCAAATCGATTGGTACGCTAAACCGATGACATAAGCCAAACCGATGAAGTACACCAAACCATTAGGGTACAAGTCAAACCGATAAGAGTAGCAACACCGGTAGAAGTACAGAGCAAACCGTAGAGTACCGCACCGGTAGAGTACAAGGCAAACCGAGAGAATACACGCCACACCGGTAGAGTACAAGTCAATCTGGTAAAGTACACGTCAATCCGATATAGTACAAGTCAAAACGATAGAGTCCACGCCAAACCGGTAGAGTACCAAGTCAAACCGATTGAGTACACGCCAAACGGATAGAGTAATAATGCCAAACCGACAAGAGTACAGGAGCCATAGGAGAGAATACACCAATAGAGTACAAGTCAAAACCGGTAGAGTACACGTCTAATCCGATAGAGTACCAAGTCAAACCGATAGAGTACAGCAACACCGGTAGAGTATAAGTCCAAACCGATAGAGTACACGTCAAACCGATAGAGTATACGCCACACCGATAGAGTACAAGTCAAACCGATAGAGTACAGCAACACCGATAGAGTACAAGTCAAACCGATAGAGTACCAGCCAATCCGATAAAGTATAAGTCAAACCGATAGAGTACACGTCAAACCGATAGAGTATACGCCACACCGATATAGTACAAGTCAAACCGATAAAGTACACAACAACACCGATAGAGTATAAATTAAACCGATAGAGTACAAGTCAATCCGATAGAAAGTACAACGTCACACCGATAGAGTACACGCAAAATCGGTAGAGTATAAGTCAAACCGATATAGTACACGTCAAACCGTTAGAAGTACACGCCACAAGGATTAAATACTACGCCACACCGATAGAGTACAAGCCACAACCGATAGAATACAACACAAACTGATAAGAGTACAAGCAAAACCGGTAGAATACAGTCTCAAACCGATAGAGTATAAGCCAAACCGATTGAGTACAAGTCACAAGGATAGAATACACGCAACACCGATAGAGTGCAAGCAAAACCGATAGAGTACAAGCAACACCGGTAGAGTATAAGCCAAACCGATGGAGTACAAGTCAAACCGATAGAGTATACGCCAATAATCGATAGAGTACAAAATTCGTCCGATAGAGTACAGCAAATCCGATAGAGTACCAGTCAAACCGATAGAGTACACGCAAAACCGTTAAAGTATACGTCAAACCGAGAGAGTACAAGTCAAACCGATAGAGTACACGCCACACCGATAAGTGTACAAGTCAAACCGATAGAGCACAAGCCAATCCGGATAGAGTATAACCAAAACCGGTAGAGTATACGTCAAACCGTTAGAGTATAAGCAACACCGAGAGAGTACATGTCAAACCGATAGAGTACACGCCAATCCGGATAGAGTACAAGTCAAACCGGATAGAGTACACGCCAATCCGATAGAGCATAAGCCACACACCGGTAGAGTACAAGTCAAACCGGTATAGAGTACAGCAACACCGATAGAGTACAAGTCAAACTGATAGAGTACAGGCCAATCCGGTAGAAGTATAAGTCAAACCGATAGAGTACAAGTCAATAGAGATAAAGTATACGCCACACCCGATAGAGCACAAGTCAAACCGATAGAGTACGATCAAATCCGATAGAGTACAAAGTCAAACCGGATAGAGTACACGCAACACCGGTAGAGTATAAGCCAAACCCCAGAGAGTACAAGTCACAAGGATGGAACACACGCCACACCGATAAAGTACAAGTCAAACCGGCCGATAGAGTACGCTGCCACAATCCGATAAGTATAGGTCATACCGATAGATTTCACGCCAATAGAGTAGAGAGCATAAGCTCAAACCGATAGAGTACAAGCAACACCGATAGAGTATACGCCACACCGATAGAGCATAAGTCAAACTGATAGAGTACACGCCACATCCGATAGAGTATAAGTCAAACCGATAGAGTACACGCCAATCCGATAGAGTATAAGTCAAACCGATAGAGTACACGCCAAACCGATAGAGTATAAGCCAAACCGATAGAGTACAAGTCAAACCGATAGAGTACACGCCACACCGATAGAGTACAAGTCAAACCGATAGAGTACAAGCCAAACCGATAGAGTACAAGCCAAACCGATAGAGTACACGCCAAACCGATAGAGTACAGGCCAAACCGATAGAGTACAAGTCAAACCGATAGAGTACAGCCAACACCGATAGAGTACAAGTCAAACCGATAAAGTACAAGCCACACCGATAGAGTACAAAAGCCAAACCGATAGAGTACAAGTCAAACCGATAGAGTACAAAGCCAAACCGATAAAGTACAAGTCAAAACCGATAGAGTACACATAAAACCGATAGAGTACAAGTCAAACCGATATAGTACAAGCCAAACCGATAAAGTACAAGTCAAACCAGATAGAGTACACGCCAAACCGATAGAGTATAAGCCAAACCGATATAGTACAAGTCAAACCGATAGAGTACAAGCAAAACCGATAGAGTATAAGCCAAACCGATAGAGTACCGATAGAGTACCGTCAAACCGATAGAGTACACGCCACACCGATAGAGTACAAGCCACACCGATAGAGTACAAGCCAAACCGATAGAGTACAAGCCAAACCGGTAGAGTACAAGCCAAACTGATAGAGTACACGCCAAACCGATAGATTACAAGCCACAATCGATAGAGTACAAGCTAAACCGATAGAGTACAAGCCAAACCGATAGAGTACAAGCCACACCGATATAGTACATGCCAAACCGATAGAGTACAAGCCAAACCGGTAGAGTACAAGTCAAACCGATAAAGTACACGCCAAACCGGATAGAGTACCAAGCCAAACCGATAGAGTACACGCCACACCGATAGAGTACAAGCCAAACCGATTGAGTACAAGCCAAACCGGTAGAGTACAAGCCAAACCGATTGAGTACAAGTCAAAAGGATAGAGTACACGCCAAACCGATAGAGTACAAGACAAACCGATAGAGTACACCCCAAACCGATAGAGTACAAGCCAAACCGATAGAGTACAAGCCAATCCCGATAGAGTACAAGTCAAACCGATAGAGTACACGCCAAACCGATAGAGTACAAGCTAAACCGATAGAGTACAAGTCAAACCGATAGAGTACAAGCCAAAACCGATAGAGTACAAGCTAAAGCGATAGAGTACAAGTCAAACCCATAGAGTACAAGCCAAACCGATAGAGTACAAGTCAAACCGATAGAGTACACGCCAAACCGATAGAGTACAAGTCAAACCGATAGAGTACAAGCCAAACCGATAGAGTACAAGCCAAACCGATAGAGTACAAGTCAAAACCGATAGAGTACAAGTCACACCGATAGAGTACAAGCCAAACCATTATAGAGTACAAGCAAAACCGATAGAGTACAAGCCAAACCGATAGAGTACAAGCCAATCCGATATAGTACAAGTCAAACCGATAGAGTACACGCCAAACCGGTAGAGTACAAGCCAAACCGATAGAGTACAAAGTCCAAACCGATAGAGTACAAGCTCAAACCGGATTGGAGTACAAGCCAAACCTGATAGAGTACAAGCAACACCGGTAAGTACAAGTCAAACCGATAGAGTACAAGCCAAACCGATAAAGTACAAGTCAAACCGATAGAGTACACGCCACACCGATAGAGTACAAGCCAAACCGATAGAGTACAAGCCAAACCGATATTAGTACAAGTCAAACCGGTGAGTACAAGCCAAACCGATAGAGTACAAGTCAAAGTACAAACCGATCCGATAGAGTACACGTCAAACCGATAGAGTACAAGCCAAACCGATAGAGTACAAGTCCAAACCGATAGAGTACAAGTCAAACCGATAGAGTACAAGCGAAACCGATAGAGTACAAGTCAAACCCATAGAGTACAAGTCAAAACCGATAGAGTACACAAGCCAAACCGATAGAGTACAAGTCAAACCGATAGAGTACAAGTCAAACCGATAGAGTACAAGCCACACCGATAGAGTACACGTCAAACCGATAGAGTACAAGTCAAACCGATAGAGTACAAGCCAAACCGATTAGAGTACAAGTCAAAACCGATAGAGTACAAGTCAATCCGATAGAGTACAATCAAAACGATTGAGTACAAGTCAAACCGATAGAGTACATGCCAAACCGATAGAGTACAAGCCAAACCGATAGAGTACAAGCCAAACCGATAGAGTACAAGTCAAACCGATAGAGTACAAGTCAAACCGATAGAGTACAAGTCAAGCCGATAGAGTAATTTCGTTAACGATAACTATAATTACAACTAAAAATATCATTAACTATAACTATAACTATAACGATAATAACACTAACGAAAATTCATCTTTATTTTCGTTAATATAAAAAATAAAAATTAGAAGTGCAATATGGACGATTCGACATAAATGAGTACGACAAAATGCGATATTTTTTATGCAATTTGTCAGTTACTTTTGAAACTCATGTATTCATGAATGCTTCAAAGGCTTTCAAAGCTCCGAGCAAATTGTGATACAGCGTGTTAAATACGCACAATTTTGCTTATAGCCTTAATTATTGTAACTAATTAGTAACTAAAATTAACTAAAATAAAATCCATTAACTATAGCTATACCTATAAGTAAGAAATAATACTAACTATAACTATAACTATAACTATAACTAAAATAAAAAAAACCAGTAACTATAACTGTAACTATAACTAAAATAAAATCTGTAAGGAGAATCACACTGCTTAGGCATGCTAAATTCAATGTCCTGCATGTATTATTGCTATAGGCATAGGCCTACATGCATACATGCCTAGGATACATGCATACGTGCACATGTAATACATACATTCATGTGTACATTTGCTTCTTGCAGGTCCAGTGGCTGGGATGCTGGCCATTCGAATTTCAATTCGTAAGACAGTGATGCTCGGTGGGCTGTTGATGTTTCTTGGTTTCATTCTGAGCATCTTTCCCACTCAACTCTTTTATTTGTATTTCACATTTGGTGTTCTTGTTGGTAAGTATTTTCTTAATATTATTATAAATTGTTTGTTTGTGTAGGTAGGCTATGTTTGTTTATGTGTGTAGAACCTATATACCAGTCATTCATGCATTTCTTTAAATACTTAAACAAGTGATAAACTTTGTCTCTGAGTTTGACCATTGGCGGTCAACAGTTTAAAAAGATTGACCCCTCTGTTCCCAACATCATTCTGCCTGTGTTCAGTGCCTTTAATTTGGCTTTTAGAGACGTCTTTCTGGTTGGTTGTCTTTGGTACAAGGTCTCATTCTCCAGAAAAATCGTTTCTATCTCTTATTAATTTGTTTTATTTCTGAAGGGTCATTCCTACTTTGTGTAAAACTGGCAAAATTAATTTTATTTCAAAATGTTTCTGTCATGTGAAAAACAGGTTATACAGGTTTCACTCAGGACACTCAGTTTCACTTTTTCAGACTTTAACGACGAGCTGCATTTGTTTCCCATTTGCTTTTAGTACACTCTCATCATTTAAAGTGTTAGGTGGATGCATGTTATTAAAAAATTATTACAAGATCAACAGGCAATAACAATTCACCAAATCTTGCATGGTTTAATTTGATGTGCTTCCAGTTCACCATTATACTGCAGCTCAATTAACATTAAACACCCTGAACTATATTATGTGTCGAACTGAATTTTTGCAAATTATTTCCACACAGGTATGGGTTCTGCATTCACCTTTACCCCAACTTTAGCTACGATTGGGCAGTACTTTCGAAAACGCTCTGGTTTGGCCAATGGACTGGGCATTTCTGGCTGTGGAGTTGGAATGTTCGCCTCTGCTCCATTGACTCGATATCTGTTTGACTATTATGGGTCTTTGTCTTGTTCACTGCTGATACTTGGTGGTATCATGTTGAACGTTTGTTTTGCTGGCTCACTCTTTAGGCCAATTGCGTCATATACCAGATCGCGGCATGTTCAAAAGCAGAGCAAGAGATTACATTTGCCAGAAACGAATAACGAAATGTGCAATGCAACAAATGCAAAATCAAGGAAAGGACTTTTGATCTGTTGTCACAAATCCGACAAAAAGTGTCCGATGCTTCTGGATCTGACATTGTTCAAGAGCCCTTTGTTTCTTGTATACAGCATATCGATAGGGCTCGTCTATCCTGGATTCCAAACATATTTTGTCATGGTCTCAGATCACGCAAAGCATTTAGGTGTGCCAGTCCAGCAGGCTGCTTTTCTTGTCTCGATAGTTGGAATTACAGACATCGCTGGTCGCATTCTCTTTGGCTTTGTTTCTGACCTCAACTTGGTACAGAAGCGATTCATTTTTGCTGGTTGTACTACTCTGGGTGGTGTTGTCATCTGCTTCGTTCCTTGTGTAAGTGACTACACTAGTTGTGCCATAATGGCTGCCGCAGTTGGGTTGTTGAATGGCGGCTTTTATGCCCTTTTACCCGTCATTGTGGCTCAAAAATTTGGCATTGAACGTTTCGTCAGCTCAATTTCAATCGGAGGTTTTTTCATGGGTACCTTCGTTCTACTTGCAACACCTGTAACAGGTAAGGCATTTGATTTTCAGTGTGGGATGATTTCCAATGTAACATGATTTCTAATGAAGAATGATTTTCAGCGTGGGATGATTTCCAGTGTAACATGATTTCAAGTGTAACATGATTGCCAATGTAGGATGACTTCCAGTGTGTTGGATGATTTCCAATGAACCGTGATTTTAAAAAAGTACCATTTGCTCCTTCAGTAATGTTTCTGTTCCACCACATGTTAGGCCTATATAATAACTGCATGAACTGCAAAAGACCCAGGGCAGAAACAGTGATATCCAGCATTTAAAAAAATTCTATGCGCGCATTAGAGCCATTGTCGAGTCTTATCTATTTTACTCTTGTTGAGTTTTTAGTTATAGTGGGTCATTCAGGTACAATGATTGATGATTATGATGATGACGACGACAAGAATGATGAGGATGCTGCGAATTGTAATAATATCAATATTTATGATAATAATAATTATTACTATTACTTACTGACTTATTATCAACACTGTGTAGGAGCCCTGAAAGATATAACTGGAGAATGGTCAGCTTCATTTATATTCGTTGGATTGTTGATGCTCATTGGCTCTTCTCTTCTCTTTCTGGATCCAATCGCCACAAAATGTGAAGAGAAAAAACGCAAGAAGCTCAATTGCCAGGAGGATAATGATCTTGATGTAAAGCATTATGCCATTTAATTAAACTTTCATCGAGCAATATTTCATTCATCTTAGAAGCTTCAGGCTTTCAACAGTGATGTTTTTTGACAGAATTGTGTGTCAACAGTATCATAAGTACCGGTAATTTTTTATTATTCAGAGGTCAGGTTTTGTCGTAGTGAGACAAATATTCCATTATAGGCCTAATAGCCTATAAATAGGCTTAATATGCAAACTTCTGTGTGGCAACTGGGCGTGAGGGTCTTATTATAATGTGGAATAGGAAGTTGATTTTAAGGGCTTTTAAAGTGTGATAATTTCAAGAATTACCAATGTTAGCAGCTAGTATGTGCAGCTCACTTGCAAGATTGTGGACAGCTTGTCAGCTGTAAACAGTTCTGCCGTTTACTTGATGAAGTGAACTTATTTGCCAAGTAATTGAAGCTCAGCTTTTAAGTTTAAACTGCATTCAGAACTTGTACATAACATTAATCAAGTTTTCTCACCTTTATTTTGTACATTTTGTGAACATGCTTCACATTTTCCCAATTTTACATGTATATCTGTCTTAGTCTTATGTATCTTCATACCGGTTTTAATTATATTTTATTAAAATTTGGAGTGTATTCCATTTAGGGTTGCCACCTTTTCGAACTAGGAAGTCGGGACGAACTTTCTCGTAATCATTGCGACGTCGATGCTCACGAGTTACAATCATGCAATTTTTCCGGATGACCTTTTTTTTTGCTTTTACAGCTCATTTAAAAGGCAAAACTGCTCGAAAACTGCTCGAAAGTAAGTAAACTCGTTGTAAAGATATCATCTCCGTCACTAATCGAAGAACAATTAGCAGTGTTTTAAGTCACAACGTTTTGTTAGTTTGGTCACACATCTGAAAGTCGGGACATTTGGCTGTCCCGACTAGGTCAAGTCGGGACATGGGACATTTGCCTCGAAATCGGGACGGGTGGCAACCCTAATTCCATTATAGTGTACTTGTTGTAAAGATTGAGTTTATTGATTCAGTGAACTTCTGAAGGTGTTGTTTTTGTACAATTATTGGTAACAGGGTGTATTTTGTTGTTGACTCCAGTGAAAAACAACTCTTGGCCATCCTTTCTGCCCTTCGGAACTTCAGTTCACTAAAAGAAGCGATCAGCATTACTCTACCCATTTGTACTGACTATAGTTTCATAATAGTTACATAGTTACATCTCGTTGCTCTCTTTGATGTAAGCTCTGCTTTTGACTCTGTGGACCACTTCATTCTCTTGCAGCGCCTCTCTACTCCCTTTGGCTTGGTGGACCAGCCTCTAGAATGGCTTAGATCTTTTTTAACTGACCGCTCAAATTGTGTAGTCCTTGGTTCGTCCAGGTCTCTTTGGGTCCCTGCCCCTTTGGGTGTGCCCCAGGGTTCTGTCCTGGGCCCGATGCTTTATCTTCTTTATACTGCTGTCTGCTCCTTGTTGACGTCTCAGGGGCTTCTACACCAACTATTTGCCGATGATGTGCAAGCCTACATCCACACCCATTCAGCCGATGCGGTGGCTACTGTGAGTCAGATGTGTCTGACTATGGATGTCCTCTCTTCTTGGATGGCCTCCAATCGGCTACTCTTAAATCCCTCTAAAACACAGCTCATTTGGCTGGGTAGCCGTAGACAACTGCAGGGTATCGCGTCGTATCGACTTTCCTCAACTTACCCTGCTCTTTCCTCACATAACCTTTTCCCTCACAGTTCGTGATCTGGGACTTTCTCTTGACTCCGAGCTTACTTTGTCTCAACATGTGAACTCAATTGCACGGAGTTGTTATTATCAGCTTCGTCAGCTTCGAGTGGTCTCTCGCTCTCTCTCTCTCTCATGATGCAGTTGTGGTCCTTGTTCATGCCTTTGTTACTAGTCGAATTGACCACTGTTCCTCACTACTTGCTGGCCTTCCCCTTCGTGTTTTGGGGCGACTAGATCGAGTTCTACGCTCGGCTGCTCGGCTTATTGGACGGCTTCCTAAGTACTCTCCTGTCTCTGCATAGTTTTACATGCGTGATGTGTTGCATTGGCTGCCTGTGTCTCAGCGTATCCATAGGCGGAGACTTGGTCTTGGGTTTGGGGGGACTGGCGGATCAGCCGAAGGACGATCGGCGAGGCGCGAAGCGCCGAGCAGGGGAGGGGTTTGGGGAGGGATGTGCCCCTCCTCTATTGAAATTTTTTGAATTTCCACACTGTAATGGTAGCATTTTAAGCTGTCATTTGGAAAAAATTGCTCTATAATTTGAGTGCTGATAGGAACCAGCTGTCACTCGTAGCTTAGGCCCTATATGTAGTTTGAGTAATGTTTGAGTTTGGGGAGGGGTTTGGGGAGGGGATGTGCCCCTTCCCTATTTAATTTTTTAAATTTCCACACTGTAATGGTAGCAATTTAAGCTGTCATTTGAAATAATTGCTCTATAATTTGAGTGCTGATAGGAATCAGCTGTCACTCGTAGCTTATATGTAGTTTGAGTAATGTTTGAGTTTGGGGGAGGGGTTTGGGGAGGGGGATGTGCCCCTTCCCTATTTAATTTTTCTGAATTTCCACATTGTAATGGTAGCATTTTAGACTCTCATCTGAACAAAATTGCTCTATTATTTGAGTGCTGGTAAGAACCAGTTGTCACACATAGCTATTATTATTAGGCCCTATATTCATGAAATATTTCAGAAATATTGGGGGATATAAGCAGCTCCGTCCCCCCCCCACCTCAAGTTTCGGGGGAGACTGTTCCCCGCTGTCCCCCCTAAGTCTCCGCCCCTGAGCGTATCTCATATCGCATTGCTGCTCTTGTTTCTCGTTGTGTTCTTGGCTCCGCTCCATCTTACTTGCGTGATCTTTGCCGCCGTGTCTGATGTTCCAGCGCGTCGGGTGCTTCGCTCTGCGACGAGGGGTGAGTTCCTTGTTCCACGGACTCGCTTGGCTATTAGGCAGCGCCGTGCTTTCTCGGTTGTTGGCCCTTCCATTTGGAATGACCTACCACTTAAGCTCCATTTTTTACTTGTAAGCCATCTGACAGGGTTCTACAAGTCCCTCAAGTCTTTTTTCTTTAGTCGTGGCTGGGCCGGGAGCGCTCCTGAGTAGTTTCTTGAAGGGGCGCTATATAAATGCAATGAATGAATGAATGAATGAATTTTGTTATGTCAAATTATGGACCTTCCACCACGTTTGTCAGCTTTTATTCAAGTATTTACATGCAGCAGAAGATGAAACGAGTTCAGAACCAGATTTTTTGGTCAGGTAATGAAAATCTGTAAAATTACCACAATTCACAATCACATTCATTAAATACTTAACACATTCGATTTGTAAACACTCACCGATATCAGAGGTAACCAGTGTAATGCACGGATAATCTGCAACACTTTAACAACGAGCTGCATTGGTTTCCAGTCGCTTTTAGAATGCTCTCGAAGTTAAAATGCTAACTTTTCAACATGCCATTTCTGCTTGCAAGTTTCTTCAATGCCCTCCAAATTATCTGAAGCTTCTCAAGTGCAACAATTAAATGAACTTGTCGGACACCACCTCCGAGGGTTGAGTTTAAGAGATTAAGCTGTGGCCTCTTCTGCTTAACATTATTTTGTACTTGCCGTTCTAGTTTAGAAAGGAGTCAGGATGTTAAGAGCGTACCAGGTACTCACGGCGTTGGATAATGCAGGCAATATTGCAAACTCTTCCACAGAATCTGCCCAACTTAGGCTACATTCTGTATTTGAAATGGAAAACATGCTGGCTAAGTAAACTAATTAGTGAGTTAATTACCTAATGACTGCATTAAAATACAAAATTACTTGGATTGAATGGAGGCAATTACTAGCTATTCTGGTGCTAAATATCTAAGAATTATACACTACCCAGATACATTTGAAGAAATTTAATGTACCGGTATTGCTCTAGGAATCTGTATTTACCCATTAATTTAAAGCTTAAAGATGCAGCTCGATCCTAAACTCCAGTCATTACGACATGTGCTAGACTCGAACAATTAATGGTCACAGCTGAGTATTTTCAGGAGGCAGTTGTCAGAATTGGTGGAAAGCAAGTCTCGTGAAGTTTCAACATGATTTCTAGACTCCAACAGACGAACAACACATAACAGAATGCAAACTTCAAATCAAACGCTGATCCTAAAATGACTTAACTACTGAATGACTATCCAGTAATCAGAAACAATGACAAATTTCCTAGTGTCTAACATAAATATTCACGCAAGGTCGACTCCAATTGACCGGTAGCAAATTTTTCAACGGCTTCCGCTATTCACATGCGTGCCATACACACGTGTAACAGATAAACAGAACTTAGAAATACGCAGAGCCAGGCTTAAATCAACCTTTATGCTTAATGCATTTTAGCATTGAATGTCATTTACTGTCATTAAAGCCAAATCAAAAAGAGAATATTCCATGGTTTTTTGTAAGGTAACAGAAATGCACAGCACACAATATTCAGTGTGCAAAACATTCGTAAAGCAAAAAGAACGTTCACACAGCAAACCATTATGGCACAATGCACAATTTTAAGTGCAGCAATTCTGCATGCATAAAAATATCACATCATGTTAATACGTAACATTGGCTTGTTTCGTAGAGGGTTCGTAGGAAAAAATGGAACGCCTTGAAATGGGTCACATTTGTCAGAACATAACACACATGAATCTGTTCCCAGCATAGCGGACGTTAAACGAAACTGCTGAACTTTGATAAATTGCTAGGAAAAAACTGTTTTGGCAAGATGCTTTGTACTCTACCAGTCTCGACTCGAAGCTTATAGTCCAGGATTAATTGTAGAATTTACAAATAATAAGTAGTAAGTAAAACATCAGTGTTAATAGCAGTAATGGTAGTAACAGCAGTGCATCAATAAAATTCACCTAAGTAATGTAACGGGTAATACTATTGTAATAAACAGTAATAACATGAAAAATCGTTGGCACTGTTTTATTATCCTGGAGATCAAAGCAGATAACACAATTAGTTGAATGCAAAAATTGCAATATTTAACAATAATGCTAATTTTAATAATAATACATATAAAAATAATGTAGTGCTCAGTGTAAATACTGGAGCAAATGTCAATAAAAAGCTGGTCGCCGTTTGCACCAGATGTGCTGCATGATTATGTTGATGAAATAGATCATGATGACACTGTGTAATACTGAAGCAACATGGTTTATGACCTAGGATATGACCTTCAGAAGATGATAAAGGCACTGATATCCAACAAAACATGTTTGGCAACTACCCTGGCATCCCCCGAAGGCCTCTTCTGCAAGAAACACGTTAAAACCGCATTACCTATCTCCAATCAGATCAGCGATAGCATCACTTGTAAAAGCAACAAAGTACCTTTCACTTTTTTTTGCTATTACCAATAATTAATACTGAAAAGCATTTTGGTTACTAAAAACTCCGTCAGGTTTAGATTAGATACACCGTAGACTAAAATGGGAAATAAAGAATGAAGACTAAATGATCTCTAGTGCTCACGGTTGTAGATGGTATCATATTTACACGCTAGGAACGACATGTGAGGCAGAAAAGATTACCGTTACCTGTGTATAAGAAGATTGGCACTTGCAATAGCTGCATAGACTACAACCCAATAGACAGCAGCAGATCAACAACTACCGGTACTAGCCATATAAATCAGTATAAAAAACAATAATCATTACTTTAATATCATAAAGTAAACGCTACTGAAATATCTCGTCATACAGTCACAAAATCACACATGCAGTTGGCACTAATCACTTGATGAACGCCCATTATCATGATCGGGGGAATTCATCAAATACTCACTACAAATGTACCAACTATACGTCAGATTTTTTTTAAGTCATCCACTTTCACGACTGGTTTAAGTGTTCAACCGTACCGTAAACAAACGAGCGTACCGTAATATTTGAGTAACTCTACTGAAGAGTTTAATCTTTGGTTCACACTAATCAATGCTTAAGACACAAACAAGGCCCTCAGATGTTTACACCATACAGTTTAAGTCTGTGTTGTCATGTCGAAAGCACAAAGATGAAGTTCTGACCAAGAAAAATACTACTACAAAGTACAGGTAATCTTCCTATATTGTGCTTCAATTTGACACAGAAAATTTTGCACCACAGGGTAACCTCAAATGCAACATTAAACAGAATGCCACGTATCTAAGCCATGTCATACTAGACCGCAACTTGGACAAAACAATACATAGCCAACACAATAAAATGAACTCTTACCCGACATAATGACCAATATTGTTATAATTGTTTTTGGCACACGTTAAAAAGATGCTGTTAAAAATTTCCAGAAAATGGAGAGGAATACTGACCACAAAATATACCAAAGAATCAAAAATAGATTCAGAACTGCGCCTAATGGGTACCACCTATTTTACAATATCCATAAAAAATTTCTAAATAGACAGTTCAAATAATATTAGTAAAACAATTATTCACATTAAGTGACTTTGGTCATCATATGCACAAATTTCGTAACAAAAAGCAACAAACATTCAGCAGGAAATTTAACAATTGGCATAAAAAAATTCTGCAAAACTGCTTGCAAGTCGATCCTTGAACATAACAGAATTCTGTCAGTCATTTCACATAATACACAAAATAGTTGATGCTGTTCCGTGCTTCAGATAGGCCGACATATAACACGAACATATTGCTCTATCAACTCCTGTGTATATATATATTTGCAAACTGAAAGCCCTGCCACTTGAACAAGACCCTTAAATAACTGATATGAAAATCGTGTGCACGGGGCGAGTGCTTTTTCACTTTCATAGTGCAGTTTACCAGTATAGCACACTGTAAGTTGTATCTTGGAATTCTTTTTCTACAGACTGAAAGAATTACTTATATAATAAATCGTGTGACAGATTAATGCTATAAAACAATTTGCAACCAAACGAAAAACTGCTGTGCACATAAACATGGAGGTAAGTCATCAGGCATCTTTTCTTTCTATTCTGGCATCTTCAGGTTATTTCTTCCTGTTGAAATCAAGAATCGTTTAAGGTATGTCAATAATGAATACGCAATTTTATGAATTACAACAAAAACTTCTGTCCGCAACTCCACACATCAGAGTGTTTCAAATAAATAGAATTTTATTTTACTGCTGCTGTTAGTATAAAGTTATATGCATCACTGTGGCTGTGTTTCACTAAAGCCTTGGCCTTGACCACAGGCTGTGAAACTTGCCAATGTTTCCATTGTTCAACCACGAGACTTTCAAGGAATGCATCGAAGGGTCATATCCACATCCGAAGATGAAAGGCCAATGCATCACCAGCTGGCACAATTGATTGGCAACTGGACTCCGACCTCCTTCTGACTACCCTTTGAATAACCCTCCGACTTCATCCAGCGCTCATGAATAAGCTGGTGCCCTGTGCTTGGCTTTCGAGAGGCGCTTTAGAAGTTTAGAGTTTACGATTATAATTGATATTCATGTAAAGTTCCCATGTCTCAACAGGAATATAGGGAAGGTTCACATTTCTCACTCTTCAGCCGGCAAACGATAAATCCAAAGGTCGTATACAATAGGCCAGTGAATTGCAAAACCAGCCGTTACTTCTCAGTTCATCCCAGTACTGTAATTATACTGCTCAGCGATAGAGGCAAGTGGCGCAACAAATTTGCCGAGGATTGTTACACAAGTCCACCCAGCGACGTGAACCTTCAAATCTTTCAATTACAGATAAGTTAGTGAGTTGGACTAGACGGTGATGACAAGTCAAAACGCATGGCACAGAAATCACATATTGTATTTATGTAGCATTGAAGCTGTCATGTACCTTGAAGGGTCACTTGAAACAGAATTATCGATACTCGTTCGCCTCTGAGCTGGATTCCCTGACCGTCTAACATCTGAAGAAACAGAGGAAAATTATTTATGTACAGCTACACAATACGTCATACTACACATTTCTGAGTTTAAAATTACGAAAACTTGAAAGCAGGTGACGAAGCTGCCTTCCCTATAAAGGAAATATTGACTGATGACAATGGCAAAACAATAATACTGTGAGTCTTCACGCCTGTCTAGTGACTCGACTTGGTTCGGCTGCTGGATGACTTGGACTTGGACTCGATTTCTAGACACTCAACATGGCTCAAGTGCTGGAAGACTTGGACTCTGATTCAATTTCTAGTGACTCGACATGGCTCAAGTGCTGGATGATTTGGACTTGACCCAGACTCACACACTTCTGGAAACGGACTCGACTCGTCTTAGGTGGACTTGCCTACATCACCGACTAGCATTGCTCAAATTTTCACAACACATTACAACTTAACAATTTTAATAATAGAAAATGCGAAGTTTACCAGGCGGTCCTGGTTGAATGGAGCCAAGTGAATTGCGTGCTCTTGCGACTGCTGAAGCGCTAGGACTTGTACCTGAGGACGTTCGCCTGAAAAAACGATTAGAGATTTAAGGCGTTTCTGTGTAACCAGCAATTTTTATTACATAGCTGTTGAACTCAAATAACATGTTAAGATAATGCTCATGTCGTTATACAATAACATGCAGCATGTAGCAGACCTAAGGACCTATAAAATACAGGACTGGAAACTCCTTATTTAAAATCGTATGTCTAGTTTGTGGGCAACTAAATCACCTATCGATCATGAGTTTACCTCATGAAACTTCAGGCTGCGTGAAATGGAAATTAGCAGAAGACAGCGAATGTTAGCCATATATGAGGGAAAAACAATTTTAACATCCGTGATTATGCCGACAGCAGAGAACAAAGCAGACAAAGTCTGAATACCTGACAGCACTTGACCCAACAGCTGGCGACGAAGGGGAGGGCAGTGACGATGGTGGTTGTGACGTTACCACAGCGGCACCTGCACAAGAAACACCAGTGACAAACAGAAATACATATAGTGCATTTTCATTAGTTGATCTCTTAACCTTGCCATTTTTAGAAAGGGTTCGAGTTGTTGAAAACTACGATAAATCTCAAAAACACAATAATTTCAACTGTGAAAATTGATTGACTGTAATGCGGTCTGTCAAATTCCATTACCAAGACCAAGAATGTTGAAACGGGAGAACACTTAAAAATTCTCTTGCTTAAATCTTTCTGCACATCTGTGTGTGTGTGTGTGTGTGTGTGTGTGTGTGTGTGTGTGTGTGTGTGCATGCGTGTGTGTGTGTGTGTGAGAACAGTATATATTTAATTATGTATGCATGTATCTATGTATGTATGTACGCATGCACTGATATGTAGGTAGCAATGTATATATGTACGATTGTACATATGCACGCATCATGTATATACCGTGCCTTTAAATATATTGTCAAAGTTGTTAAAGCTGAGATTTCTTACATATCGAAAAAAATTTACAATCTCAAAGATCTACAGCACATTATGAGTTGTAGCTTTAACATTGAATTACACATGATTACATAATATTACACATCATTACATAATATTACACATCATTACATAATATTACACATCATTACATAATATTACACATCATTGCATAATATTATGCATCATGTATGTATGTATGTATGAGCACTTGTTATAGCACCCCTTCAAGATTTCTACTCAGAGGCGCTCCCCACATCATATTACATTCATTACGCTACATCATATTCATCAATATGATAAAAAGAATCGATGAGATTTAGAAACAGAGTGAACCAGATGAGTTACTGACTTCGTGAGGAATATGCTCCTAATGTCTTCTTGGCATCTTTAGCAGTTGACGATGATGGCACAGGATTTGCGGCTGCTGCTGGCTTCTCTTTAGCCTGAGATCCAGGTGCTGTAACTGGTCCTGCTGCTGCTGCAACAAAAGGACAATAGAACAACCAATCCAGATGATGGAATCAAAGACCAACAAAAGTAAAGTCACCTTAGACTAAAAAATATTACTGACTGTTATTATTATTAATTATTATGCATTTATTAAGCGCCACTACCTAACGACCAAGCATCAATCGATGGTGCCGAGAAATTCTGAGTTATGGACTAGCTCAAGGTCCCTATGCGATAAATGCCTCAGGTGAGGTTCAAACCTGTCCCCTCTGTATTAACAGGCAAGCGCTCTAACCAATTCGCAACTGGGTCCCACTTAATAAACTAATGGGAAATCATTTATCTAGAAAGCTTATTCCACACGAATTGCAATACATCCCGCACTTGAGCCATGTCGAGTCACTAGGTGAGGCTCAAACCTGTTCTCTCTGCATTAAAAGGCGAGCGCTCTAACCAGCCGACCACTGTACCCCACTTTAATAAACGAAGTTTCTTGTCACAGCTCTCATTTCATTGTGAGAAATCGTTCGTTTAGAAAGCTTTTTTGCACACGAGTTGCAACACACTTCCATCCAATTCCAACTCAAACCTAGGCATTTTGTTGCTTCGTTCTAAAACATTCTGACATATCGGAAACAACAACACCAGCAGAAAATGCAACTGGGGCACGGTGCCTGATTGGTTAGAGCACTTGCTTGGCCTGTAATGCGAAGAGTATGGGTTTGAGCCTCCACTCAGGCGGTTATGCTATGTACGGACATTGAGCAAGTCCGTCACTCACAATTGCTCTGTGCCATCGACGTTCTGTCATGTACAATTCTGAACTTCGGAAGGAGGGCAATATCAATACACAATTGTATCGTATTGTATGAAAGGCAGCTGGATAAAAAGATGATTTGTCTGATCAGACCTTTCGGCTTTGGAGTTGGCAGTTTGCTGCTGCGACCAGGGGGTACAGCGTTCGATAATCTCTTCTTCGTTTCCTTGGAAATATCTTCTTGCTTCTTCATTTGCTCCTCCTTTTTCCATAATAAAACAGTTCAGTTAGTTAAGTTGCACAATGTGCAGCTTAAAGCATGTGCAATGCACAGGCTTTCACAAATATAATTGTGACTGTAATTAGTAACTTCTATCGAGCCATTGTCGAATGCACAAGGCATCAACCGAGGCACCAAAACTAAAGTCATAACCAGATCAAGATCCATAAGATCAGTTCACCGAGAGATACATACACATAAACATGCAAACACATACACACAAACACACACATGAAATACCTAGCTTATGTGAAAGTATTGAAAACACACACACACACACGTGCATATATACTCATACTGATACGGAGATCTCATAATATATAATACACAGCTGAAACAAGTGGAATGAAACAAGTGGGAACCTCACCAAATCTAGTAATTTCTTTTCGTCTTCGAGCTTCTTGTCGTCTGCCCTATCTTCTTCGCTCTTTATGACTTGCTACAACAGGTTCAGTCAGATTAATAAAAAAGTCCATCGGCCGAGATTTATTCAATTACAGAAGTCTACATTTATCTCTCAATATGTAAACATTGTACTGTGCAGAGTTGTAGCAAGAAAGATACAATAACGGTTCCATCCGCTTGGCTTTCGAGTGGCGCTTTAGAGTTTGGAGATTAAGATTACGATGAAATTGAACCATCTGATCAAGCAATATGACAGTAATAAAATAAACAGTTAACTAATGGTAAGTTGAAGATATGCAAAGTCCTACCCAATGTAGTCTACACATTACTCCAATCGTCCAGCTTCCAAACCTCAGCCTTTCGAGCTTACTCGTCCTCAACGAAACCCACCTTAGCAGCTCCTCTGCCTTCTTTCTCTGGTGTCTGGGGCAACCAGATTCGGACCTCCGCTCTCTGGAAATCCCTCTGATACGACGCAGCGCTCGTGAATAAGCTGGTGCAATGCGCTTAGCTTAAGAGCAGCGCTTTAGAAATTTGGAGTTTACGATTACGATGGTATGCCTCATACTTACAGATTCATACGGAACAAGAATGTTGCCCAGTTCTGCAGTCGCCTAAATTTGAAAAAAGGCAAAAATTCAACTCAATTCCTGTTCATGATTACATTTAGCATATAATTATAATTAAACTTAACAATCAGGTTGGCAAAGGTAAAAACACAACTTTTTAGACAAATAAGAATTGGATATACCAGTAAGATGCAGAGTTGTGGATATATGTTCCAACATTAATTTATAACAAACTCATCAACAAATGACATTCGCTGGTGAGTTATCTTCTAGTGGTGCTACCCAATTCAAAAACTAGTTTCTGTGTGATGCTTTCATATGGGTTGAGAAATTTTCATAATTTACAACACACTGCGCTGAAAAAGGTAAATAAGTAAGTAAGTAAAAATATCCCTAAATAAACCAATTGCTAACCACATTTTGGTGTAACCTTCATGCAATCTCTCAACTGCGTTCGTAGTTAAATGCCTTGAATAAGAACAAAGCAAAACATGGTAATGAAGACAAAGTAATGCTCACTCTGCTGAGGGCTTCTAAGACGTCACGGTCTTTCTCGTTGAGCAGACGGTCACGCACGCAATTCTCTAGAAGTTCGGAGAGTGGAACGTCGACTGGTTTCTTAAGAATGGCCTTCAGGCGGGGTAGAATGGCACACAGACGCAGACGAATGTTTGGAACGCTGTCGTTGTGTAGGGCGAGAAGCGGTTTGAAAAACCACTCTTTGAAGAAGGAGCGCGAATAAAGTTCCAATGTCACCCAACATGCGTCGATGAAGAGGCCCCTGTGGAAACAGCTCTTGCCGGCCGCAAACTCTGAAAGTGGTCAAACATCAACAGTTACATTTGCATGTCTGCATGTAAGTTCCCCGGCTGGCAGAACAGGCATTGGACAATGTTTTGCAAATATCACAGAAATCTTTCAAAATCATGCTCTCTCCATTGCAATATCGGGTCCGCTCCTCGGTCAGACAGCGTCGAGCCTTCTCGGTTGTTGGCCCCTCCACTTGGAACGGGCTCTCGCTTACGTTACGCTTACTGCCTCGGAATAATCTGCCTGCTTTCTACCAACTGCTAAAGTCCTTTCCGTTTGGCCGTGGCTGGGCTGGGAGCGCCTCCGAGTAGGCTTCTTGAAGAGGCGCTATATAAATCTCCGGAATGAATGAATGAATAAATGAATATTCTCAAGAGTATCATAACAGTTTATGATCAGACTCACGTGGGACACCGTAGCTGATCAGTCGATCTCTGAACTAACCAATCACTAATTAAACTGTCTCTGTTATTACCCTGCAGTGCTAGAACAAGATAAAGACAAAAACACACCCAGGGTCCCCTCCTCTTTGTTCTATCAGCTCTTCAAGACTTTTCTCTTCTGCTCTGGGTCAGGAGCGCCTCTGAGTAGTGATCATGAAGGGGTGCTATATAAATTCTTATTTATTTGTATTAAACAGAGATCATCACCTTTTACGAGACTTTGAAAGACCTTTTCCCGTTGCTCTTGGCGAATGTTACTGCGCAACAGCAGGAGTAGCGTTCGGACTAGAGCTCTTCGAACGGGTAATGCCCTCTGTCAACACAATAAAACACTCGTAGGAAATGCTTCAACAGAGTTCTGGATCAATGAGCTTGCGACAGAACAGATACACATATACCAATGCATCACTTACGCCTTGAGTTACTTACAAGACTTCAATGCCTGTCACCTTTACCACACAATTATCTTACAATTCTAGGTACCCATGTACCATAAACTATCATTTCACATAATTAAAAGCACACAATGTGCATCTTGAACCAAACATCACTTGTTGTTTCAATGTCTCATTAACACTTAAATGGTGATAGTGTACTAAAGTGACTGGGAAACCAATGCAGCTCATCGTTAGAGTGTCAAAGACTAAAGTTATCACATAGATGCAAAATACTAGTGGTTATAAAATTATCGCATCAACTTCAGAATAGCACACTTTACGAGATAAAACAGAATATAAGTAACAGGTAGTAAACACGCTGACAACAAAATTCTAACTGTACATCAGATTAGAATTGTAGTTAGTAACTAGTAACTTCTAAAGAGCCGGTGTCTAATGCACAAGGCATCAACCAATGATGCATCAAAACCAAGCCATAATCAGTCCATTACGATAGAGATCAGATCCCTGACCTACCAGATCTTGACAGACTATGAGCAGAGACTGCCTCTCCACTCTGGTCTTCTAATAAAAATATTAGATTAGATCAAAAACAGATACATCCTCAATTACATTCATACACTGACTGACGACTCCTGACGACTCCTATGACAACAACAACATACATGCGCCTCAATAAGAAACTGTCGTTATTTACCACAGAGCGAAGTCGTATAAACATGACGGAAAGGATCGTCTGGTGAATTTGGTCGGAAGTGAAGAATGAAGGAAGACACGCTAGTGACGTCACGTAATGCTCTTGCAGGCGCCAGTTGTTGGAAGCGAAGATGACGCCACGACATCGGCCGATCTCTGTTAGGACCTCAGCCATCTGAAGAACACGTCATAACCCATCACGAAAAGATCTCAGACATGACCAAGATCCCATAAACTCAGCAAGACAACTAAGAAAAGGCCAACAATTATTATTATTAGTAGTAGTAGTACTACGTGGTATAAATGATCCCTCAGAAATGCAAACAGAAAAGAACGCGACTGTCCTGAAAACTCTCTTCTTACCTTGACTTCGATGCCAGGAGCCTTACTCAAGGAAGCCAATGTATCGGAAAGCTGGAGAATGAGTCCACTGTCAAACACCTGGAGATAACAGCAGGACAGATTGGGTAAAGAAAACTAAACCATCTTCATATTTTAACCTTGAAACGAAAATAACAATTTCATGAACAGCTACAGGATTTATTTACTTTTCTCTGCATCACTTGAATAAACAAGTGAAAAACCAATTCATCATATCTCTGAATCTTTTTTGTTCACCTGAAAACATCTTCTATAGGTACAATATGAATACGTGGTTTAAGATTATTTTAAAAGTCCTGTATAAATTAATATTGAAAATTACTTTAAGTCTGCTATCGTTTATCACCCACTGTAGTTTACAACATGTTCTTTAGAAATTTTCAGATCATTACAACAGTTTTCTACAAATAAAAAATCCATTTACACTAGAAACCCATTATAAAATCAAGAACCAGCTTAAAACAACTTCGCATTCTTTTAAGAACATCATTGTGTCATGTTTCAACTCCAAACCAATGTTTGTATCCATGTACCCACCTTTTTTATATATGCATTATAACAAACACCTTATTACGAGTCTTTTGTTATAATTTTAATTGTAATAGTACCCTGGAAATTATTAAAGCATCACTTCAAGAGTTTTTTTACGAGTCTTTTGTTATAATTTTAATTGTAATAGTACCCTGGAATTTATAAAGCATCACTTCAAGAAAAAACTCATCAGCTGCGCTTCCAACCATAACTCACGAAATCGCTGTTAAACGACACAGACTTCAGGCGCTTGCAAAACTGGGGAAGGGACACACTGAGAAGCTCTAGTACACAACCCTCGAGGAAGGAGGTTCTAACAGGTGGGTCCAACATAGATGAAGCTTCTTGGTGTATGATTACTTGAAATGTTTCTTCCTGATTCACGTGCTTGCCTACTCGAATACATTTCCTGTATTGACCGTGCATAACCCCCATTTATCTGATTGCTGAATTCGTCAAAATTACCTCAACACGGTTGTCTCTGAGAAGCTTTATGAAACAATCCGCAACCACCGAATGTGAGCTCGACCCAACCAGTTTGGCAATCTATGAAAACACAATTAAAAGCCATGGCCAGTCATGTCAGTTGTTGGTTGGTCAATTACTTGGCAGCAATTAATTACTCGTTAATTACTCAGATTTCAATAGAATATTGTATAGTATTTGGCATTTCTGTAGCGCTTCTCCCAGCATAGCCCATTCAGAAGCACTACAAAAGGATAGCCAGTCCAAGTTACTCAGTCAATCATACAAAGAACAAATACAAGTACACACTTCTTACAACACACAAATTCTAAAATCAACACTTCAGCTTCAAGTATCTTCTGAAAGTTTAAGTAATCAATACTCCAGTGCCTTATAAGCCCTGCCAGAGTTTCTAAACTGTGCTTGTGTAATGAAACTGTAAAAACCATAAATATTATTTCTGTATGTACTTTGTGAAATTTGGAAGTGATTTGTGAAATTTGGAATTGATCATTTAAAAATGACAAATGTTACCTCATGATACCGAGATGCAAGCTTTGTTCTGACAAGAACGCTGTCATCATGACACAGCTGGGTCAAAGTCGTAGTCAACTCCGTCTTGAATCCCTTTGGGCCGATAAAACTTATCATCGCCTGTATAATAGAGAAGCGTAAAAGTTATCGACACTTCATAAGAAAGCAGTATGAGTACCAAATACTGTTACAGTACGTGATATGAAGAGATATCAAATGCTGAACATTACACGCTTATAGAAAAGCAGCTACGTAAAGGATTAACATAAAAAGAAGAACCCCCAGTCCCTCGAGTGAACCAGGAAAGGCCGACCTGGGAATGAAATGTTAATGACTTCATTTACCCTAGCGAACGGGCCAATGTGTACTACTAGTGGAAACAGGTGACCCACTGTGGGCATAAATGTGGGGTCAAGCAGGTGGCTGTCAGTGTAGTGAAGCTGACAACAACACAGTGAGGAACCCAGTAATGCTTTATACAAATGAAGAAAAGAAAAGCAGTTCCTTAAGCTAGCCAGAGAAGCAGCCATGGGTCTAAAGTGTTAACGGCTTCATTTTCTTAGCCTTGGTTTATGAAGGTGGGTGACCAGTCCTCTCCCTCGTCATCTAATCTTTCCACTGACAGTGTCTGGTCAATGCACTCGTTATAGCCGAGTTGGATAGGCTGCGCATGCTGGAGCCAAGGTCCCGAATATATATCTGAACTGGCGGGGATCTGCACCTTCGACCTCTCGGTTGACAGTGCAGCACGCTAAGCACTAGACTATCGTGCAACCCAAGAATGAATGAATGTCATTGAAACGCATTTCACATTAAACCAAAACAAGAAAAATTAAATGACTGAGGACCCATGAAATATTCACCGGAAGATTACAGGCGGCACACTGTCGACATTTTTCAAACTCATCTTCCTCCTTTTCCTCATCCTCGTAGTCAGACAACGTTGTCATGATGCCCTAGAAATTTAACAAGCAACTAATTAACAGTAATCACCAGTAATCAAAAACATCATTGTTAGCAGAGGATACATTTTAAACCATGCTTTTTGAAGTTTTCCCGCTAGGGTAATTGAACAAAATTATCACCAATTAACATTATAAGCCATTAGAAAAGTTATTTTTAAATCTTCCTGCTATGGTTTAGATTTAGTGTGTCAATCTATTGCCTCAGTGTTCCAAATTCAAATTCAAGTACACGATATAGAACTGGGAATAATTGAAGAGTCATGTAAAACTCAAACAGGTTATCTCTCTTGCGGGATCACTGTTGTAAAAATAAAAATATAATATTACGCTTATAATAACTGTAACTGAAATTACAAGAGATTAGCAGTTACAAGCAAAACATGAGAAAATCATCATAAAATTATTTCAAGTCTATAACATGCATTTTTTACTTTTTTCTTTCTCTCGTTCTCAGAGAAAGTTCCAAAAATTATATTTCGTAAGAATTTTAACTGTTGGTTTTCTTAAAGGTTACGAATTGAGATTCTGATAAAGAAGCACAACTTACTACAGGTGTCCTTGGTTTACTTTCCTGCTTTTCGGCAAGAGGTCTTTTTGACAGACCGATTTTACAAAGCTTTTTATAGAGTTCTAGAAATTCTTTCTTTTGCTCATCGGCGAAGATTGCTGAAACAGTCATTTATTCGAATTAGGATTTCATATTCATTTAAAATATTTACTTATATTGGGGTATTAATAATACCAAACCACAGATTAAAATTATCTATTTTAAAAATTTGTTCAGGTCAAGAAAAGAGAAGCTTCTATTAATATCAATTAAAATTTCACCATGGTATAGACTTTAAAAAAATGACAGTAGTTAAAAATGCAATAAGTCAAAATTACACAGCAATTTTCAACTCAAAAGTCAAAACATTTAACCATTTTTACAAACTAGGTATCAAAATTACTTTCAGCTTATGCACATTTACAGTGCAATTCTACTAAGTAAACATCTAATACTTGAAAGTCTTCTAAAGTTCAGTTTCTGGGTTAAAAACATAATCTAATCTAAGCAACTCTGAATACATGTACTTCCACAGAGAAGAGGAGCGAGCAGCAATCCCTTAAGTTAGCCTTAGAGACACCCATGGGTATTAGTGTTAGTGATTTCATTTTCCTTAACCTCCGCATATGAGGGTGGGTAGCCAGTTCTCTCCCTTGCTGTCTGACCTTCCCACTGACACTGTACGGCCAGTGTACCCATTATAACTGAGTTGGCTATGGGACGCAGATGGAGCAGAAATCTCTAAAAAAATCTCTGTCCCGGTGGGGATTTGAACCACTGTCCTCTCAGTTGACCATCCAGTGCACTAACCACTAGACCATATGAACATCCCATAGTGTTACTGTAATAATGCAGAAGATGTCAACTGATGGTTGCAGCTTAGTAAAAACTGATGTATGTGCTAAAGTTGAGGGTTTGAAAATAAAAATAGACTCGTCGTACGTCGGAGAGCTTCACAGAGTTTTCCGAAGTGTTGAGCAATTGCGGACAGAGTTTTGTCGTTCTCTTCCAGAGCTTGTGTGCAGTAGTTGGAAAAGATTGGAATCACCGTAGAAACCTTGGCCTCTGAAATCATCAAATCAATACAAGCCATTAAATCACACACTGAAAATCAACTGTCGACACAAAATATACTAATAGGCCTACAATTTGTATAGTGCAGTAGCACAGCCAAGGCCAAAGGAAAGGGCACTGTACACGCTTTGACGTTAATCCAGGCCGTAAGCCACTTAGTGAACTCAGCTGTAATGAATACACTGACCGCACACTGTCGGTGGGAAGACCAGATGGCAAGGGAGAGGTCTAGTCACCTGCCTGAGTATGTCAAGGCTAATGGTTAGCTTCCTCTTCTTCTTCTAGCCATTAACTTACGACTGGCAGTTTGCATAGTGCCTTTCCATAGGCATCACACAACAGTAGATTCAACTCAACAATTGACAACTATCTCAACATAAGCAAAGTTTACAAGCACCAGTGTACACTAAGCTCAACATGTTAACAAAATAATTATATAAAATGTGTGAAATTTGCAAACAGCTCTTATTTAAACATGTTCATGCCATAATTCTCAATAAAGAATATTCTTACTTACTTTAATAGTAAATATCAAACTCTGAATCTAGATCCAGTGACAAAGTAGAGCCTCACCATTATCCAAGAGTGGCAGAACGCTAACTAAGGTGTCAAGGCCTGCCAACCGGACCTCAATCTTCTCGTCCTTTGTCAGTTCTACGAGTTCTGGAAGAATAGCAGTCTTCGTCTCTTCCACTCTGCAACAAGAAAGCTTTACAATTAAAACCACAAGCTCTTGCAGAATGTTAAGTCCTGACCTCTTCCCCTCAGCAATGAGAAAATTTCAAAATTACGAAACTACAAGCTCTGTAAGAACAGCAGTACATTATTAGTCTCCTCCTCTTGGCACAAGGAAGCTTTAAAATTAAAAAACCACACGTTCTGGAAGAATAGCAGTCATGGTCTTTTCCCCTCTGCAAAAATAAAACTCTAAAATACTAGCTCTGTTAAGAATGGCAGTATAGGTCTTCTCCACTCTGCAACCAAACGAGAAATCTTTTAAATTAAAAACTACTTTCAACATTGAAACGAAAAAATTAGCTGCCTTGGCCTTACATCTATTTGCCAGCTAATGGCAAAATTTTCATCAAAGTATGAAAAACCTAATTAAAAGTAACATCCTCCACTTTAGACTTTCAGACTAAAACACCAAGGGACATCATCAATCAAGTATTGCCACGTTCGGTTCACCTCGTTCTCAAATTTTTTGCTTATACACTTGTTAGAACAAATGAAGCCCAAGAGGTTTACATCACTCCCAATTCCCTGAGCCACAGAGTATGAAAACTCAACAAAGGCTTTAGATTGTAAGCAGCCCTGGAGGAGAATCTGCAACCACGGAGATTCCAGAACAACTGACCACATGAAATTTTAATGTCTGATCATTAGCACTTCTGTTCTCATTCCTGCCCTCCATGTGTGTGAGCCACTCGTAATAACAAAAATAAAAGTTTTCCCTTGCCTATTCATACTGTTTTACTTTATTCTGCTGAATAAATATTTTCAACCTACCTAAAATGTGCACTTGTTTAGAGACGTTAAATAGCCACACGTGCAGTGTTTTGGAGATGTGATCTACTAAGGAAAAATAGTACTAAGTCTCGATGCTTATTGTGTACAACTGTACATAACACCTATAACAAGCAAAAGGACAACTGGTGTTGCAGAAGTCACCACAAAAGTCAAGTCTCAGGCAAGAGCCAAGCCAGTAAGAGGAGAGCTTCTTCAAATTTCATCTGCTTCTGTTTCACTAACAGTTGAAGTTCATTCTATTTCACTCTGGTCTCATTTGTGAGGTCAAAAACACCTCTGAAAAAGTACTATATTATAAATAGATTCACTTATGAATATGATTATGATTACAGCTAGAGTAACAAAATGTCACAACTCCACAAAATAAAGATGGCTTTGGAAGAGACTCACCCAAGGGCCTCTGCCACTGGAAAGAGCAGCCGTGACATACATGCCCTGACCTCGTATTCGACATCTTGACAGAGCGATAGGACGATCGAAAGTATGTCTCTTTTGACCCTAAAGAAACAGCCATTCACACAATCACAATCAAAGCAATTATGTAATCTTAGGTTTAAAAAGCATGCTACAAGTAAGAAATGGAAATGTTGTTCGGGTCTAAACCGAGGACTCCTCTGTCTTGAAGACTTGCTTACCCACCAAAGACTGACTTTTAACTTAACTGATCTATCGAATTTTGCCTTTGACATGTATTTGGGCTTTGACGGAGCACATTTTATGAATCTCTCATTTACATACATTTCAACTAGGCTTTTTCAATGGATGATGATTTAGACTATGGTTTAGCCTATAATTTAGACCATTATTTAAACTATGATTTAAACTATGGCAGTGCCAGTCCCAAGCCTGTATGAAGGAGGAGGGCGACGCTAATGATCTGTGTTATCACACAGTGTCGTTAAACTGAAACTTCTAAGATTCGGTGCGCTGCTCAGCTGCATCTGATCAAGTCTAACAGTAAAAGAAAAGGGTCAGACTTGGGTTATACTGTGATTTAAACTATGGGTCAGACTATGACTTAGAATATGATTTTAACGCATGCACTTCTGAACTTTAGAAGGAGGGCAATATCAAAATACAGTTGTATTGTATTGTATTGGTGCCCATTCTTTTCCCTCTACAACTGATTTTCCAACTTGCAGGGTTCAGTCAATATACCGGTAATCTAATCGTTCTATACAGAAACATCTCTATCTGACTTGACTGTGACTTGAACCCTGACCTTTGGCTCGAAATTTAGCACACTTACCAATAGACTTATCTACCACTCGCCTGATCCAAAGACGGTAAAGTCGTTATAAACTTATCAGTACTTCTCATAGACACTTGAAAGGTGCTAAACAAAATCGTCTCGTTACTAATCAAATAGCTCAGACAAAGAGAAAGTAGCCAACTCGTGACCCACTACTTCACACATTCATTGGTTACTATATATTAGGCTGACCAGACGTCCCGGTTTTCCCGGGACAGTCCCGATTTTCTGCTAGCTGTCCCGGCTGCCGGGAAAGGTAGGCCAAACTCTAAATATGTCCCGGTTTTAAAAAACTGACCTGACTTTCCGATCTTATATAATTATGATGTATTTCATGTGCGTTTGTCATGTGATCAAATAAAGGATATGCTTACTTTATCAACGTTTCCTTGATTTTACTACTGGCATCTGGCGAGTAAATTCATTTTTAATCTCACTTTTATTTATTACCATGCATAATACGGCCTCTTCCGGTTCTAAACGTCATATTTTCGTAGTGATAATATTCTGATAAAACACATTTTCATAAATAATAATTTATAATTTAAAATCTGAATAAAATAACATTACAAAATGTAAAAACGAAAATGTTCTTTTAACGACGATCTGAAGGCCGAGTTTTCATTTTTGTCCAGCAGTGCGACTGATGGTAGTACTGCATTCTGCAATATCTGTAAGTCAAGTATTTCGGTTGTTCACGGCGGCATCAATGACCACAATGCCACTAGGTCGCTCGAAGTGCAAGAGCAAGTTCTGCATCATTAGCGACATATTTCACAGCCAAATTTGAGTAACTGATTTGATAAATTTAGAATTTCGTTTTAAATTTAAAAGCATGATTTTAATAAACCATTAATTCAGTCTTATAGTCTTATACCAATATAACAAGCATAAAATAGATATTTGTGCAAGTTATATTATATTAATTATTGACAACATCACAAATTTATTTCGTAACTGAAGTGTCCCGGTTTTTAGTTTCCAATATCTGGTCAGCCTACTATATATACAAACATTGATAGCTTGTGATCTGGCCAATCGGAGAGCATGCACAGTGGTCTCAATGCTGGCGTTTTGCTAGTTGGTTTGCTTAAAGACGGGGGGGGGTTGCACAATAGTCTAGTGGTTAGCATGTTGGACTGTCAACCGAGAGGTTGGAGGTTCAAATGTGGTCCACCAATACAATTTGTTGTTTCAAGATTTCTGCTCCATCTGAAACCCTAGCCAACTCAGCTGTAATGAGTTAACCGACTGTATACTGTTGGTGGAAAGATCAGCCAGCAAGGGAGTGGACTGGCCAAATGCCCTCATATGCCTAGGCTATGAAAATGAAGTTGCCAACACTTCATAGGCTCATAGAGAAGATGAGAAGGCAAGGGAAATAACTGGCCAACCGCCCTCATCTACTAAGGCTAAGAAAAATGCAGCTGCCAACGCTTCATGCCCATGTCTGCCTCTCCGGCTAGCTTAACGGACTGCTCTTAGTCTTCTTCTTGCCTGCTCACAAGCAAAGATCTACTGTGAAAGAGAGACTCACTCAAATGCACTGAATTTTGTAGCGGCTTTGGCCAAAATCTGACAGGCTGCAAGTCGAGATACAATTGGCTGCGACAGTTGACCCTTGGCAACAGCTCTGTACATCACCTACAAGCAATCAACAACAAATCATCATCAGTCACACCATTGCACAGTTGCTCAATCACTATTTCAATCAGTCAAGCAACTGATTCACTAAGTAATCAATCAGTCAATCAGCATATCAATCAATATATCAGTCACTCATTTAGGCAAATAATAAAGTTAATACAATCACAAAATTAATATGTATGTAAATAATTACCAGCAGAGCAACGCACAGATATTAATGAACGAAAAATCAACTAAAAATCACAATTATAGACCACAAATTCACACCAAGCAACACTTTCCCTAAAATTAAGTAATCAATGTTTCACTAATTCATTCATCAATTCATTTTGGTTCAGTCTTTACTTCAAAAACTAATCCCATCATTCATAGACATTTCCTTTGCAGAGAACATAAAAGCATTAAGTATTTGAGGAGAACATTAAGGATTAAGTATTTGAAGAGAACATTAAGGATTATATATCTGAAGATAGGGATTAAGTATTCAAAGAGAACAGCGCATAGTGTTTCATTGCAAAGTTTCCAATCTCAAATGGCCAACAGATTCTTGCGCTGCTCACTCAACTGATGGCTTTCTCTGAACAAGCAAACAAGCGTGTCGACATGCATCTGGCTTCAATCTCCCTTCCAGTTTATGTACTTCCCATAAGCAGTTCATCATTTGTACACGGAAACAGCCCTTTACACTTCATCTTTCCATAAGCAAGCCGCTGTTTCCACGTTGCTCCACCTTCCCACAATGACTTCCACACCTTTCCCATGATGCTCTCGGCTCAAAAGCTCAGCTGTTGAGCACATGGAAGCAACACAAATTCTTTAATTAATAATAATTATTATCAGAGGATTCCCAAAATGGTATTGGGCAAGTGCAACTTCACACTTGTGGAACAATCCATCTCTACGAATCGATCAAACGATTCTCTAAATTTTGTCAGGCAACACACATTTGAGGAATACATGTACTGTACTTCTCTTCATTAAGCCAATAACAGACCCAAATAGCAATGGACAGTATCCAAGCTACACAACTACTAGCACTCTGGTAGTGCCAGTTCCAAGCCTGGAGAAAAGAGGAGGGCAATGCAAATCACCTATGCTATGAAAGTGTCGTTAAACAGCAACTTACTGGCCAGCGTCCACTTATGGATTATTCATAATCAGTATATCATCGAAAGCACCATGGTGAGATATTCAAAAGGTGTTACAGCAAGTGCATACACACGGATACACACATACACACACACATGTACACACACATATATACACACACATACACACACACACATAACCAGACCCATCCAAGGAAGCACAGCCTCAAATGCATGTATCATATCACCACAGGATGCCCCTAATGGGATGGAGCAGCTGCTGTTTGGGGAATATCCATAATTAAGAGAACACCTCAAACAAGGCTGGGAAGAATGTTTGGGGAATACCCATAATTATGACACCATTAGCAAGAAGATACTGCACAACAAAGATAAACAAACACAAAATATGGCAATAAACAGCACATAAGGATGCCTTTGGCCGAAGCAGAGCATCCATTGTGCATGCAGAAGATGATGGCCTGGCTCCTATGCTGCTGCTGTTGCTGCTGCATGATAGATGCTGCAGACAGATGCTAAGCTCTGCGATGGACAGATGGCGCCAAAAGACTTCACCTGCTACTCAATATTTGATGGATAGGAGATTTTTCAAAGACTGACCTCTTTGCTGATGATCTCCTTTGGAAGCAGTTCCATAACGGCAAGCAGCGTTTCCAGCCATGCCATGGATAATTCTGTGCAAAGAAAATATAACATGTCAGACTAACGTGACCTAAAAAGTTAACTTCAGAGTTAACATAATGACAGACTAACATCACCTACAAAGTTAACCTCAGGGTTAACACAACGACAGACTAACATGACCTGCAAAGTTCAAAGTTCAGAGTTCACCTAATCTGTTGCAGTCCTGCAGACTTCCTGGATGCTTATCTGGAACATCTGTGGTTCCATATTTATGCATCAGGATACTAGTGATACAAATTATAGATATAATGATAGACAACTTCCAGAGGTTTAATACAGATATCTTTGGTTGACACCTAAGGGGCTCTTAGGTGTCAACCAAAGATATAATTCACCAGATAAAACAGGCAGGGGTCAGTTAATAAATCCATTATTATAAAAAATCTAACAAGATTCAATTGTTTAAATTATACAGATAAATAATGGATAAGATAATTAAAATGATGAAATGATAATTAGCCTGGCTTTAATATGCTCACAGAGTCCCTCATGCAACAGAAAAAGGCTTCATCACAAACTGAAACTAATTCGGCACATCACAGGCGGATGCTTGACTCATTACTCTTTCAAATTAAAATTTCAAGCCACTCAATTAACAAAATGTCAGAAAATTAGGGTTCTAGGTCAACTACCTCACTTTGTTCAAATGTATTCTCATCTCCCGAAAATATATACCCAGCTTCTCACAGCGCACTTCAGCAGCTCACCATGTACCCCCACTTCCAAAAATACATTCTCAGCCTCTAACAGTGCACTATAGGGGTGTCCAGAAAAATGACAAATCGCAGAAAACACCCATATTGAAGTTTTCCCGTTATTCTATTCATCTATTGTCTATAAATAGTTTTTACAGAATTTTAAAAAGTTATCCTGAGGTCCCTCAAAGCCCCTGAACATACCCTACTTAAGTCCCCAGAACTGAAGACGCCCATGCTCGGATCTTGGAACTTGGGTCCATTGTCGATTTACTCTTTTTATCACAAAAAATTAACTAAGAGTCCAATTTGGATGAACCTTGTACTGTTTATTTGTCTCGATGAGAGCTACATTCAGATGAAATATAGATACTAAATTCGTGGTCATTCAAGGTCATTTCAAGGTCATAAGAAACGAAATCGAACAAAAATTTAAGAAAAATAATCAGATCTCAGCCAATAATTGATAAAATTGGTTAATTCTTATTTGTATTTCTCGTCTGGATAAGGGCTACCTGTGATAAGAAACAAGGGTACCAAATACAAGACGATCAAAAGTTATTTTAATTACCAAAAGGTCAATTTTAGAGTAAAAATCATTGTCTGAAATTGACCTTTTTGTCCTTTAAATAACTTTTGATCGTCTTACATTTGGTATCCTTGTTTCTTATCACAGGTAGCACTTTTCAAGACGAGAAATGCAAGAAAGAATTAACCAATTTCAACAATTATTGGCTGAGATCTGATCATTTTTCTTTGATTTTTGCTAGATTTCGGTTATTTTGACCTTGAAATGACCTTGAATGACCTTGAATTTAGTATGTATATTTTACCTGGATGTAGCTCTCACTGAGATTAACATAACAACTTAAAGTTCTTCAAGATCAGACTCTTCGTTAATTTTTTGTGATAAAAAGAGTAAATCGACAATGGACCCAAGTTCCAAGATCCGAGCATGGGCGTCTTCAGTTCTGGGGACTTAAGTAGGGTATGTTCAGGGGCTTTGAGGGACCTCAGGATAACTTTTTAAAATTCTGTAAAAAATATTTATAGACAATAGATGAATAGAATAACGGGAAAAACTTCAATATGGGTGTTTTCTGCGATTTGTCATTTTTCTGGACACCCCTACAGTGCACCCAATCGTTTCAAAACGTGTTCTGAGCATATAAAGCTTTGCCCTAAGCTACAAGTCAGCCACCAAAACCGGTTTTTACACAAACAGCAATGGATCACATGGTCCAGAGAATTCACATATTTATCACTGTGAGAAGCTGGGTACATATGTTATCGAATCAGAGATAAGCACGGAAGACAAGATGTAGCAGGTCAGCAGGTAATATAAACAATAAACAGCTTAATTTAACCTGGATCTCTGCTGTCGAGACTGAGAAGAATTGTTGGCAGGAATGTCTGCGAATATGTTTGAATTGGAACAAGTTTTCGTTGCAGTATCTCGAGAAACACGGTGCCAGCCACTCGCTGCGTATCGACTGCCGCCACACGGACCACTTCCTAGAAAAAATTAAATTCCACATAATATTAAACAAACAAAATAACTCTGTAAAAATACTAAAGCAGTAGGTCGAAAAAAAATGAGCTGAAAAGGCTTCAAGCATTGTCATTTTTTCATTGTCTTTTACAGGCAAATACTCAGTTATTGCCCTGCTTCTAGAGAGATCCAGAGTTCTATATAATTTGGAAGAAAAAACAGTTTAAATCACCTTTTTCCTTGGTTCCACATTAAGTAAACAGACCTAAACCCCTAGGCATACGCTTTTGTAAGGTACTTCCAATGCACTATATTACATGTCCTGATACACACAAGCACCCAAGAACGAATGCATGCATACATACACACACATATACATAAATATAAACACACACGTATGCATAACTGCATATACACACGTATGCATACATACACGTATGCATACACACATGCATGCATTCATACATACACACATACATATTTCCACTCAACCAATACAACCTGCAACCAACCTTGACCCTTCTTCGATATCAGGTCAGACCCTAGCCACTCCGTTCAGATATAAATCAATACCTAAGCAACTCTTGACCTTGACATTGTTCGATTAGATCATCAAGCTTAGGATTTCAGTTTGCATCAGTCAGAAATTCCCAACCAAATAGTTCTCCTGGATTGTCAAAGTTATGTTAAAATAACAAAGGAAAAGTTCTACAAGGTCAAATGAACAGCCAGGTGTAGCAGAACTAAGCAAAAAGCTCTCGGAGATGGCAAAACCATCCCACTGCGATAACATTTAACCTCTACCGTCTAACTGCTGTTATTCATGACAACCTTTGACTTCGACTATCTGGAACAGGTAAGCTAGTTCAGGAATCCAGCAAGGCAACAGCAAGACTAGCATCCATAACACTCCAGGCAACTGTCAGTGGCACGAGTCTCCCCCAGTCCCATTCCCGGCTGGGTGCTTCAGCCACGAAATGCTAGGAAACAAACGTAGCTAGGTCTTGAATCTCAGATTTACATAGCATCTGTCCGGAACCTCTCAAAATTTTTTTTAAAGATCCCCAACACCCCATGTAGGGCTTTAACTGATTCCAACTGATGGAAGAAGAAGAGCAATCCCTTATGCTGGCCGCGAGGCAGCCATCAGTATGAAGTGTTAGCGACTTCATTCTCTTAGCCTCGGCATATGAGGGCAGGTGACCAGTCCTCTCCCTCGCCGTCTCATCTTCCCACTGACAGTGTATGGCCATACTCATTATAGCTGAGTTGGCTAGGGGGCGCAGGTGGAGCAGAAATCTCAAACCAAATTTCTGCCCTGGCGGAGATTTGAACCCCCGACCTCTCGATTGACCGTCCAGCACTCTAACCGATACACTATCGAGCACCCCTCCCCCCAAATGATGGAAATGGGGTATAAACATGATTGTAGTAATAACAACTCAAGACTGGGGCAGTAGCACACTATTTAAACTCTAAACCCATAACCTAACTTTTTTGTTTAAATGCTCCAATCCAGTTTCAACAAGGCAAGCCTTGACACAGTCTCTGATGGGGCAGGGTTTCTAATCAACCTCTGGAACTCTTGAATTCCCACATGGTCAATGAAAGTCCTGCAAATATGATAGTTCGGACAACATAGGCTTCGAGCAATTTCAAAGTAATAAATGTTCTACTGGTAGTTTGGCCGGCCAAGTAGCTAATAACAATTTCATGGCTAACTTAATCACTTAGAAACTAACACCTAACAACATAAATCTTGGCTAGAGCAGTTACATTTCATCGATAACAACATCATTATAGTAACATTAATAATTATTAAATGGTTCTTAACTTCTAATGCATTGCTGAAGATTGTATAACAGAATATTCATGAATGCATACATATATAAATACAATACATACTCTACATAATAAACATACATACAGACAAAGTCCAATGTTATTAACACGGTGTACATGCTTGATTACAGTCATCAAACTTGGTGTCTTGTTTAACGAGACCAAAGCGAAGACTGTGAAAGGCAGAATCATATAAGGATGGCTTTTTCATCATTACTATTAGTTCATTATTAGTATTTATTATTTTATTACGGTTATTTATTATTATTATATATTATTATTTTTGTGATAATTATATTATTATTTAATTATTATTATTTCTTATTATAATTTCTTATTATTATTTATTATTATTATATATTATTATTTTTATTATATATTATTATTTATTTATTATTATTATTTATTAGAATTTATCATTATTATTTATTATTAATAATATAATTATTTATTATTATTATTATTATCATCATCAGCAGCAGCAGCATTACCATTGTCATCATCTTCATCATCATCATCACACATTTTATTAGGTGCCACAAAAATCACCAAGCATTACTTGGTGGCGCTGAGCAATTGTGAGTGAAGGACTTGCCCAAGGTCCCTATGTATACACAGTAACCGCCTCAGGGGAGACTCAAACCCACACTCTCCATGCTACAAGGAGAGCAGTCATCCAATCAGCTACCATGTCCCATGGAGCATCAACTATCTCCAAATAATCCCATACTTGTAGACTGAACCACTGACCCTGATTTTTGGGATGATACGACGAATGCACATGTCATAGTTCTCGGCCAGCAACTCTGGAAGACTGCTTAGAACGCTTAATCGCTGGACCTCCTGTCCGGAGCTGAAACAAAGAAGGGAAAACAATGCACAGCTTCAATAAATTCATTAATAAACCAATTTCAATAACTAACTACAATCAAGTTAAACACTGGTTAATTTTTATTAAACATAAACAAACACAAGTGCTTATATTACCGGTAGAGTAAAAGCACACTGTTGCCACAAGGTTAATAAAACAAAAATCCATGCTTTGAACATGACCTTTTCCCATGACTTTTAAGACTAATTTTAGTCGAAAAGGACCTACTTTCTAATTGTTTTATCAGCATAATATTTATTAAAATTTAAAAATATGATTAGAAAAATGTCTATTAATGATTTTTCCACTTTCCATGACTTTCCTTTGAAAATGCCTGTTTTTCCAGGTTTTCCAGGCCTTACATTTTTCAAAGTCTAATTCCATGACTTTCCAGCTTTTCCAGGATCCGTGGCAACCCTGCACACATGTTCGATTGTGCATTATGTGTGTTTGCATGTGTAAGCATACACATACTTGTGTGTATTTGCATACACATACTTGTGTGTGTATTTGCATACTTTTAGCCACAGCAATTGGCTGCCACAGTAGTGTGTGAAAGCTAAGTGCTGCGGATATGACATCGAAAGCACAGCAGAGTTAAGCCTCATCAACCCTGGTTAGCACTTGGCAATACCAGGCCACTGGAGTCTGGTATAACCTTCCAGGGTTAGTACTTGGAAGGTAGCCTCAGCTCTCCATCCTCTTGGGGGTGCTAAACAAGTTCCAAGACAAGTAGTGAGGTCAAAAAGGTGTTGTGTGTATTTATCAAGACACTTACACAGCGCAGCATTTTATGTACCTCACAAAAGCGATTCACATATGGCTGAGCTAAAAAAATTGCCAAAAAAGGCATGCTGTTGTAAAAAAAGGTGTGCAGTTGTAAAAAATTTGTGCAGCTGTAAAAAAGGTGGTCGGTTGTAAAAAAAAGGTGTGATGTTGAATTTCTGTCATCGCTTCAGCTATAAATATTCCTTCAAGCCCTGGAATCATTGTTACAGAGATAGAGTTACACGAGCAAATACATATACGGTACATGAATTGCCCTTAACAGGTCTAACTGAAAACCTCTGAGAAGGGCCACCACTCCACAGCCTGCTACACAGTCTCCATGTCCTGTTTGTTCCTAGTTGAGTGGTGTCCCTGAATGATGGAGATAGTAGTAGGAAACACTGAGACCAGTGTGCACTCATCTGCGACTGGGAATGATATGATATCCCCTTAAGTAGGGATAGCTCTGCATTCAGGGTTGACTGCAGGGCACACATCTCCATGTATTTGTGGGTCTGCAAGTGTGCATGTGTGTTTGTGTGTGTATGTGTGTGTGTGTGTGTCTGTCTGTCGTTGTGTGTCTGTGTCTGTGTCTGCATCCATCAGTCTTTATCTCTGTGTGTGTGTATGTGTATGTTAACGTGTGGTTTGTTCGTGTCTGTGTGCATAAGTGTGTATCAGTGTGTATGTGTGCTCGTTTGTGTGTGTGTGTGTTTGTGTGTGTGTTGGAGTGTGTGCTGGTGTGTGTGTTTGCATATGTGTGCATGCACGTGTGTGTGTGTGTGTGTGCATGCATCTGCGTTCCAGTCAGAGAAAAGCTAAAAGGTAACAGACTTGTTTACATGCCTCAACAGGAACCAGTCAGAAACCAGTCTCCCTGTAGCAAGAACTCTGAGCTGAAGCACCAACGCGAACAGCACTCCACAAACAACAACAGGACTCTGCCTATTCAGGTGTGCGCACTGAAAATGACGTCACAGCAGCAGTTCCTCACAACAATATCTCAACCTATACTGCCATTGGTGGAAGAGAAATATTATCTTATCCCAGAGCAGAGCATCCCCTTCAGATAACGGTACAGTGGTCACTGTTTAGCAGTTTCAACTGTAAGATCTTAGCATATCACCTCCACTGGCAATCTAGTCAGCTCTGATTCATATAGATTAGTACTCCATATGAAGAACAGTCTGTTCAGCTAACCCTAAGGGTCAGCCACGGCAGGAGTTCTACCTCATTTTCTTAGTCTTGCCTTATGAAGGAAGGTGGCCGGACAGTCCTCTCCCTTGCCACATCACCTTGCACCTTGTCCTCTTCCTTGCCACCTCACCTTGCACCTTGTCCTCTTCCTTGCCACCTCACCTTGCACCTTGTCCTCTTCCTTGCCACCTCACCTTGCACCTTGTCCTCTCCCTTGCCATCTCATCTTCCCACCAATAGTGTATGGATCATAGCTGAGTTGGCTAGGGGGCACAGGTGGAACACAAATCTCGAACAAAATTTCTGCTAAGCTGGAGATTTGAATCCCTGACCTCTTGTTTGACAGTCCAGCATGCTAATCACTACAGTATTGGCCACTTTCGAGACTTGATGATAAATTATGAAGAATAACACTTTACACAATGGCTAAATTCAGACGGACCCCTCCGGATCTGAGCTCTGACACCTCTGATTTGAGACCAGCCAGGCAGCCACCTCACCTATAGTGAGTACTAGCTATATATTGTTAGGGTGCGGTGGTGTAGGGGTATGTTCGGTGCCTTGCAGCCGGAGGGTTGCAGGTTCGAATCCACCTCAAGCCGCCGCGTAGGGACTCTGGGCAAGTCCTTCACTCGCAATTGCTCATGCGCTTCGGCGTGAAATTCCGATTCAGTGTCCGCGCTGTAGTCGGGAGCGCCTATGATTAGAAATCTTTAAGGGGTGCTATAACAAGTGCTCATACATACATACATATAGAGGAGCTTCACCACCTTTGGATGATCATTGAAAGCACTTACTCTACACCCACTGACACTGCAGGCTTGTCATGAGCAGAGGCCAAGAATATGAAGTCTACAATTGACTCAATGTTGCAACCTCTGTGTTGGTAAACACGACTTTGTCTTATCTATGTCTCAGGTGAACTTTGGCATACGTAATGCGCTCATAAATCAATCAAGCATGGGGTCAAAAGGTCACCAGAATTTGTAAGCCAAGGCACAATGGTATAGGACGGCCTAAGCAACAGGCCCTACTCAGGTGTCAGCACCTGAAGGGTTTAATCAATACCTCACTACCTTCAATCACCCATGTCACAATCTGTTACTAAGAAGTGTTTGTTTTACTTCGTGGCACACATTGATTACGCTTCTAACAAGCACAAAGTCAGTAGGCTGTAAAATTAATACAGAAGTGGCTGACGGATATGAGTCAATGCTGGGGCTAGTTCACGGCTTGAGACCAGTAGAAAAGAAAGTGCAAAGACCGGAAAGTAAATTTAAAGATTGGAAAGTCAATTCAAAGACTGGGAAGCTATCCAAAAGACTGAAGAGTCAATTGAAAGACTGGAAAGCTATATAAAATATTGGTAAGTCAATCAAAGACTGGCAAGTCAATTCAAAGATTGGAAAGTCAATTCAAAGATTGGAAAGTCAATAAAAGACTTGAAAGTCAGTTGGAGACTGGACAGCTAGCTATCTAAAACACTTGAGAGTCAATTCAAAGACTGGCAAGCCAACTCAATGATTGGCAAGTCATTAAAAGACTGGAAAGATTGGAACATCAGTTCAAAGATTGTAAAATCATTCACAGATTGGAAGTCATTCAAAGATTGGAGAGCCAAATCAAAGAAGGTAAACTCAACCCTTGGATTGGAACAAGCATAACATTGGTTGCTGGCCTTAAAATAGTAGGCCTGCACTTTGGAGTCAGCACAGGAGTCTGTTCAGTACACAAGTCAGTTCAAAGACGGGATTAAGTGCACAGGTAAGAAGAATCCATTGAGTCAGTAAACGGTTAGTTCTACATTTAGTGATCATGCAATGCTTAAAACTAGCACATAGATCAGTCAACTCATGTCACCATTGAGAGTAAGTAAGCACTGCACTTAGAATGATCATGAAGTTGCATGTTATGCTGTGTTGAAACTGGCTGTCTGACGGTGTCTGTACACTGTTTACATGAGAGGGTAATCCAGACTATAGCGGTACTTTTGACCCTTTTGGATCGCCATTTTGACGCCAGCACTTGAAATGCAATAGGCAGAACTGTCATAATTTCGTTTGTCTGTCGTGTGATGATTCAATAAGTTTCAATCAATCAATAAATAAGTAAAAATTAAACTCAATTATGCACTACACTGAACAAATTTCAAACAGTTAGGCAATACCATTAACAAATTACAGTCAATTATGTAATAGACTGAATAATACAGGAAGAGATTATTATTGTCATATGAGAAGAGAGCTAGCCAAAGAACATGACCCAAACAGGTGGGTGGAAGAGAGCAGAAGGGCACTCAACTGGTAGCCACGCATCCTATGATAACCCAGGATATGATCAGCAGTTTCTTGGTACTGCTACAGAACCACAATGCCCTTGGCTGGCACATCACATCTGGTCCTACTTATAGCAGGTCTCTTTCAATCCTGTATTTACATTCAGAAGGAAAACCAGGAGGAAGAACACGTGTTCAGCGGTTCCAAGCATTCTCTCATCTTCTGGCTCATCAATCAGTGAATAACAAGATTATTCGTTTTCGAGCCTCAATGCAAAGCAATCTTTCTCATCTGAAAGGTCTGCATAACGACAGTTTAGAAATGTTCAAAACATCGACTCAATTCACCCATCAACATCTTCAAATGCAGGTTAAACCTCATCACTAAAATCTGCAAATCGCTCCATAGCCATCGCTGTTCTGCCTCTCTGGAATAAACTCCCACCAGAATAACGCCAAAATATCTGATCCATCCTGGTTTAGTAAGGCCAAAACAAAATAATGGTGTGTTTTCGGTAACGCGACCGAGTCACTTTTTTGCCGCGACTCGGAAAATTTTGTAAAAAAAATTTTTTTACGGAAAATTTTGTAAACAAAAAAATTTTTATGGAAAATTTTGTAAACAAAATTTTTTTTAACTTCACATACATTAAGCCTTTGCATGCCGGAGGTGCAGAATCGCGACATTATAGGTGCATTCACTAAAGCAGAGACATTCGGAAACTAGCGGTCTTTCAATGGAAATAATGGTGCCGTAAATTACAGCAATAAAAGAGCTAAAGTGTGGCGTTTGGGAGAGGGAGGTAATAGACCCGAAAGTGGTGGATTTTCTCACGGTAATTTGACAATCTCATTTATTTGAAATAAATAAGATTGTTTTCTACAGCAGTTTGTAGGTACATTCTGCAAATAGTCATTTTAATACTCGCATAGAAAATACATACTTTGGTACAGCATGTACCGCTGTGCATAAATGGGCAGTGGCGTAATTTTGGGAAATCACTGCATAAAATTATTTTACCAAAATAAAATTATTTTCCTACATACCCAGTTTTTTTTAACTCTGTTACCGGAAACACACCATTATTTTTTTTTGACCTAATAGCCCTTAAACTCTCTATATATACAATGTAACCTATGTCTTCATCAATAGGTTTCTGTCTGTTTGTTTGTCATGCTTAGGCCATACAGGTTGCTGGAAACTTTCAGAATCAACTGTGACGAGCATTATAATTGTAATCTCTTTGCTTAAATTAGCCACTTGTCGTTTTCAGTGTGTTTTTCTTTCTGTACAATCTATAGAATTCCCACTGATTGGCTTGATTGTTGATTGTTTGACATGTTCTGATTCGACTGTTAGGACTTGACTAATTGTGATATACTCGATTGTAAGTTCTTTACTTAAGGTTCTCTCCTGAAACATTTAAATGAACGCTTTATTTTCTAGTTATTATTTAAATGAACGCTTTATTTTGTTTTCTTGCTTAATTTTGATTCTGCACACTGTGGGCAGCTGTCCACTTGCATTGATTGAGTGGAGACGAGTGTTTCCGCTACATGTCGTTTGTGCACACGCCATTTAAATGATAGTAACAAAACAATTACCTGTACTACTTGCAATGGACAATTTCACCTATCATGCTGTTCAGTTGGTAGTTCTGATCAACCTTATTGGATTTGTATACCCTGCACTTTGGCCCTGTTTCCCTTCAGCCATTTAGTAGATGACCGTGAATTTCTGAGTGCCTTAGGAGAGGAGTGTCTTGCACATGCTAGTGAGTCTAGAGAGGGTGGAGGAATAAAACTTAAAATATACACCGAGGAGAATGAAACTCGAACTCTGCTTAATAACCCTGATCTCGATCCTGATATGAACTACTTCATTCATAGGCCAAAAGAAAGTTGTTACTATACTCCCACTAAGTTAAGCCACAACTTAACATCTACTTCTGGTCAGGTATCACTAATGCATATAAACTGCCGCAGTATTATAAATAAAATACCTGACTTAATTATTCTATTGGGCTCTCTCCCGGCGGATATACTAGCAGTTACGGAAACTTGGTTAGATGAATTCTCCTCGAACCAAATACATATTCCAGGTTATAATTTCATTGGTAAACACAGATGCACAGGACGCGGGGGAGGAGTAGGTTTTTTTGTAAAATCTCACATTATCTTCCACCAAGAGGAAAATTATTCATCTCACCCCACTTATGAGAGCTTATTTATTCGTTTCCCACTTCCAAATGGCTCCTATTACATAACTGGAGTTGTCTATAGACCCCCAGGACAGGATCTGGATGAGTTTAACTCAGACTTTGGCCAACTTATTTCTTCTCTAAGTAAGAAAAATAACGACGTTCTAGTATTGGGTGATTTTAATATTGATTTGTTGAAAGTCCAAGACCACTTATTGACCAATAATTTCCTGGATATGATGTCCACCAACCACTTTCTTCCGTCAATAACTAAACCTACCCGAATAACGTCCACCACGTCAACGCTAATTGACAATATCTTTTCCAATTCTATTCCTAAATTGATTGATTCTTTCATAATTGTCACTGATATCTCTGATCACTTGCCAATTATGGTTCAAGTAAACCTCACTCCTTCTTATAAACCTTTACCTCCATGCACCCAAACTAGGAAAATTGACGAAGCTTCCATAGCGCAATTCAAGTCTGAGCTTGCACAATTAAATTGGTCATCTGTTCTTACTCTTTGTTGCAATGATTACCCCGATGTCGCTTATGATGAATTCTTTTCGTTGTTTAAAGCAGCATATAACACAGCTTTTCCATTGGTCAGTAAAACGGTGAGTAATCGAAATAAATTTAAGAATCCATGGATGACCACTGGATTACTAAAGTCATCTAAAAAAAGGAAAAATTATATTTGAAGTATATTAAAAACCCGACTAGTATTAATAAACAAAACTTTATTATTTATAGAAACAAATTCAAAGCGTTAAGAATAAAAGCTGAACAGTTCTACTTTGAATCTGAGTTTATGAAACATTCTAATGACCTTAGGAAAACCTGGCGAGTTATTAGGTCAATAATTAATAAAAATACATCCGAAAATGTTATTGATGCCCTATGCATTGCTGGAACTAACGTCGTTGATCCTAGTATTATGGCTGAGAAATTTAATAACTATTTTACTGGTCTAGCACAATCCCTGGTTGACAAATTACCCCCATCCAGTAATTCTTTTGACAGGTACCTAAATTGTCCGAGGCCCAATTCTTTTGCAGTCATTCCAGCATCACCTGCCGAGCTAGTCTCTATATGCCACTCCTTGAAAACCACCCACAGTACGGGTCTTGATGAAATTGATCCCTCTATCATGCAATCTATTGTTGAAGATGTAGCTATTCCCCTAACAAATATCTTCAATTGTTCCCTTTCTACCGGTATAGTTCCTTCCGCGCTTAAACTGGCCAAAATTGTACCCATCTTTAAACAAGGCACTCATGAGGATATTACCAACTACAGACCTATATCAATCCTCCCGTATTTTTCTAAGATCCTTGAAAAACTTATGTATAATAGACTATACGACTATGTTACCAGAATGAAAATACTATACCCCTCCCAACACGGTTTTCAAGCTGGCCACTCTACATCAATGGCACTTCTGAAGATACAAGACAACATATCCTCTGTAATCGACAATAATGAGTTTTCCATAGGTATTTTTCTCGATATTGCCAAGGCATTCGACACGGTCGACCACGATATATTATTAGCAAAACTTGAGAATATTGGGATTCGGGGTATAAACCTATGTTGGTTCAAGAGCTATCTTACAAATAGGCAACAACTTGTTGTTTGCCAAGGGCGCTTATCTAAACTAAGATTAGTCAAATTCGGAGTTCCTCAGGGATCTATCCTTGGTCCTCTACTCTTTTTGTTATTTATCAACGACCTTCCAAATGCTTCAAATCTTGTGGATTTTATACTTTTCGCCGATAACTCTAATGTATTTATCTCCCACAAAACTTATGAAGGTTTGTTCGAACTAGCGAACCGGGAATTACAGAAAATTACAGATTGGTTTAAAAGTAACAAGTTATCATTAAACTTAAGTAAAACTAGTTATATTCTTTTCTGTTCACATAGGAAAAAAACTCCCTCCTTACAGGGCGTACTTCAAGTCGACAACTTTCTAGTTCCCCAAGTAATATCGGTTAAGTTTCTAGGAGTCCACTTGGATCAACACCTAACCTGGAATATTCATATATCTCACATAACCTCTAAGATCTCAAAAAACGTGGGTATATTATCACGTATCGCTTATATACTACCTATACGCTTACGGTTAAATCTCTACTATTCACTCGTTCATCCATACTTGTCATATTGCAATATGGTTTGGGCTTCCAATTATGCCTCTAGACTAAAAAGACTTGTCGTTCTGCAAAACAAAGCTGTTAGAATAATCTCAGGGTCGTTTACTTATGAGTCCACCGCTCAAATTTTCCACAAATTCAAAATTCCGAAACCTGAACAGATTAAAATCATCCAAATCTGTGAGTTTATTTTTAAATATAGGTCACATTTGCTGCCACTTACTTTTGATGGTTATTTCCACTCAACCTCAGAAATTCACCGTTACGCAGTAAGATCTTCTGCAAACCTCAGAGGCATCTCCACTCACACCAATTCACGAAAATTCTCCCTAAAAAACGCTGGCCCCGCGATATGGAATGATCTCCCGCTCCAACTCAGAAACGTCCATAGTTTCCTTTTGTTTAAAAGCCAACTACGCATGTATCTCTTCTCTCCGGTTGTTTCTTAAGTTTATCTTGTGTGCACGTTAGTTAACTAGTTAAGAGTTGTTCTTTGATAAATCATTCTTTGTTCTCTTTAAAACAGAGACTTCTAGATATTTTCCAAACACCTTATCATCAGTATTACTTTACTTTAGGGTGACCCTTGTTAGCGGGGCTTAGGCCCTTTTAGGACTCCCCCTTTGAACCAATATCTTCATTGTTTATCATCGTTACTGTCAATTACTTTGTTCAACTGGTTTCAATAAAAAACGTGGTTATGGTTATGGTTGTACCTGATAGCGGTGTGTCTCTCTGTTATTGAAGCAATGAATAAACAAATATAATAATAATACGAACTCACCAAAACCTCACCTTTTGCTGTCTCTCCACAAATCTTTCACTCAAAACTGAAAACACTGCTCTTTCACAAATCCTATCCCGATTCCTCCCCTTCCCGTTCCTCCCTGGTCGTTTCAATTCTAAACACCATTCACCTTAGTCGTCTGACTGTCTGCGTTCCTGACCCATTTGGATCTAAACCTAGAACTGGTTTTACCCCCCCCCCACTCCCCCACCATCGATTTTGTTTTGACTGTGAGCCTAGGAATAAGCAGATCCCGCGACTTCTCTTTTTTGGGTGCTGAAGAAATCTCCAGATTGCGATGATGCAGTACTAACAACGGAGCACTATACATCAGCCACTGATGGGATAAACGTTGTTGGCCTATAGATCAGACTTAAATTGTCTTTCACAATAACCCTCCCTACAGGAAACTGGCTAAAGTCATCATTCAAGTAGCCAAGAAACCTAGTCATGTGTGCTTAATTATACTTTTCCAGCTTCCAATGACCCCAGAAATCACCTGGATGACCTGTAGTATCATTAAGCTTACAGCGCACACACACACTAACACACACGTGATACACACACACACACACACGGGCGCGTACACTAGAGGTCTGCGGGTAGAGCGTTTTTGCTACCCGACCCGTACCCGTAACCCATAAACGTTACCCGTACCCGTACCCAACCCGTACTCAAAATTACTACCCGATACAACCCGTACCCGCGGGTATACCCGTACCCGTACCGAACCCGCCATTTATTAGTTGGCCTTCCCATTGAGTCCCAGTCTCTACCATGTCAATAGGCTTAATAGTTATCATGTATAGTAGAAATAATAATAGGCTGATGTGATGTGGTGGTGGTGATCATAATGCTACTGCTGCTGCTGGTGATGATAATGATTATGTTGATGATAATGATGATGTTGATGATGATGATGATGATGATGATAGTAGCAGCAGTAGCAGCAGCAGCAGTAGCAGCAGCAGCAGTAGCAGCAGCAGCAGTAGCAGCAGCAGCAGTAGCAGCAGCAGCAGTAGTTGTAGTAGTAGTGGCACTTTGTAACTGTATTTGGACATCTTTCAATGAATGTCAAGTTCACTAAGACGAACGGACATAGGTCAGCACGAGGATATGGTACTTGACAGAATACCGCCAGTTATAGTAAGTCTTTGTACTCAGTACTACACGTAACCCCAAAATTTCATATCGGTACGGGTAAAACCGGGTATACCCGTACCCGTGATGCTCCTACCCGTACCCGACCCGACCCGTGAAAAGCCTACCCGACCCGTACCCGACCCGCGGGTACGGGTCGGGTACGGGTAAACCCGCAGTCCCCTAGCGTACACACACCACACACATATGCCTGCATAACTATAATATTAAACATATATGGCTTCCCAATAAATCCTTCTTCTTAAGTCTTAAGTAGGTCTTCCATTACCACTACACTCACCTATTCCATGCCAAGGAAAATCTGTAGTCAATTAAAAGATTGAAGTTTTATGACGAGACCCCCTCAAAAGTTTGGTCCACTAAAAACTGGCTTACCACAGAATGACCCAATTTTCAAAAAGAGCGCCAGGACAGCAACTGTGTTAGACCATTATTTTTGCTAATTATACACTCAAGCAGCGCACAGCTGCATGCACATACATACATATAATATATATATATACACACAAACATATACATACCTATAATATATATATATATACACTCATATACATACATATAATATATATATGCAGATGTGATCTACATAGATCAGAATAATTACCTAAATACATAATTGTATTAGGGTCATTTGTGCAGAAAATGAGCCAGAACCCCATTTGCTTTAACTTGGTCAGAAGTTCTTATGGCTATACATAGTAGAGGGCATTAATATTATTATTGCCCCATTTGGCAAATAGAACCGGATTGCCTGAGAGTGTTTGCTTGGACCTAGTAAGTGTTCATTGTTGCCCTTAATCTAACTGACAGATCTAGTCGAGGCTGTTGAATATGAGGATATGCTCCCTACACGGAAAACATGCTGATAAGCAAACTCTTCTCTACTGGTACAATTATAAATTCAATTAGCAACTTCTATCACGCCGGTGTCTAATGCACACGGCGTCAATAGATGGTGCATGACAAACAAGCCGTAATCAGGTCAATATCCAGAAGATCAATCCGTAAGACAAAGAGGGATCCTATGTTGGATATTAAAGCTGTTTTGAGAAGGTAGGTCTGAAGTCGAGAATGGAATGACATAAGCGACTGAGCAGAAGAAGAAGAAGAGAAGAGCAATCCCTTAAGCTAGACCTCAGACAGCCATGAGTAGGAAGTGTTAGCACCTTCATTTTCTTAGCCTCAGCATATGAGGGCAGATAGCCAGTCCTCTCCCTCTCAGTCTCATCTTCCCACCGACAGTGTACTCATTACAGCTGAGTTGGCTAGGGGGTGCAGGTGGAGCAGAAATCTCGAACCAAATTTCTGCCCTGGCAGGGATTTGAACCCCCGACCACTTGGTCGACAGTCCAGCGCGCTAACCATTACACTATCTCGCACCCTTGACTGAGCCAAACAAACACGCAAAGGGAGAAACACGCAAAGGGAGAGTTCAAAATGCACTAAAGATTCCCTCAGTTCTCTCTTGGGAATTTTAGCATGCTCTTGTGGGTGACTCAGGGAGTAATAACAACATACAGGTGTGTTGCAAGAAAGAAATACAGACATGGACAAAGAATAAGACAGACAGCGAGACATAGACAGATTAAGGAGCCACAGAAGTTAGAAACAAGACAAAAATGTAGCAAACAAGACAAAGATACTAATATAAACAATCCCTGTATCATCCTCGACATAAATCAACGCAGCCAACCATCACCAGGTTCAGTCCAACTGGTTTCATCTATCTGTTGGCGTCACTGTCAACACACTTCAAACTGACCACAAATGGAGAATGAGATGGACACATCAAACTGACCACAAATGGAGATGGACACAACAAAACTTGGGGCTTAAGCGTCTCATCTGCTTCCTCATCTTTGATGATGATGATGATGAAGATGACGACGACGACGACGATGACAACAACAATTTCTATTGTGCCGTAACACAGCCAAGTCGCTACAAGGGCGCATATACACAAAACTATAACATGGAGCGGAGTAAGCCTAGGCGAACAGAGGCACGTAAAAAACGAACTGAAACATCAATCAGAATAAGCCATGGTGAACAGTTAAGTCTTCAGTTTAGCCTGCCTTGAAGGACTCCTCTGAGTCAGCACAGCGGATCGCAGAGGGAGGGAAGAGAGGGAGACTGTTCCAGCACCTGGAGAGGCATGGAGAAAACAACCTAGAAAAGTTGGTTTTGCTTGATGTTCACTTCACCGTTCAATCAACAACAGCCAATCAACAAAAGCATTCAATCAACAACAGGTGTTTCTACATATGTACATATATGACAAGTACCTCTTAATAGAAATCAAATACATATCCTGTAAATCCACAGTTAAGTAACATCAGTGGAACAAATGCCTCACTGGTTGTATAACAAGTATGACGTTCATTTCATAAACATATAAATGCATATCCGAATACATGCATCTTATTTGCATACAAATTATACATATTTTTTAAATATTCGTTTATTACTTCAAACTGACAAGTATGCAGAAAGATTAATTGACAAAGCAGTAACAGATGATCTAATAAGTTTAACAGGAGTCGAATTTAACTGTATGGCAGCCTGCAAGACGCCCATCTGTCCCAGTGCTATTGGTATGATCAATCTGTGTAATCAATCAATCTGATCAATCATTCAAAAGTCTTTGATCATCAGATCGATTAGTCTAGTATTACCCAACTATTCACTCCTGTAGATATATAACAGTGCTCAGCAAATAGACAGAGACAGCTAATGTGTTTGAACTAGCGGTGGAGACTTTGACCGCAGAGGTCTTTCCGTTTCTCCACACACGAAGTCCAACCAGGTGATTCCTTCAACTCAAGCCATGCCAAGTTTGTGGCATCGTGGTTGAGCTATGCTCTTAAACAGAGGTCCGTGGCCGAGTAATGTTATGTCCCTCCTTCAACTAAAAGAGCCTTTAACCCCAGGACCACACCTCGGAAAGGCACTTATAATGAGATACGCTTTATGAAGGGTTTGAGCCTTCCTCTTGAAACTAGGAATATGCATGGTTTGAACCTTAACCCTGACGGTTACTACTATAATTATAAGGATTCTTTCAAACACAATTGCTTAGAAACTTCACCACTACCCGTACTCTGCTAGTGCCAGTCTCAAGCCCCGATAAAAGAGGAGGGCGTCGATAATCATGTCATGACACAACGTCTTTAAACAGATACCAACAATTGCTTATCGCTGTTCATAGACAGTGGTGCTTAATAAATAGAGAAAAAATAATGTAAGTGATTAACGTATCTTATCTCACCTAACTAAACCAATCAGTTACTACACAGACTTCAATCAGTAACTTAATCAACCAATCACTCATACAATCAGTCGACAAACAACTTCGGTATTTATACATCAGCTATTCATGTAAGATCAAATCTCAGGGCCAGCCAATCAATCAATAAAATCAAACAAAGCCTATGACACCTCCAACGTCAACAAAGAGAGCCCACTCATTGTCGATTTTTGAATGGTGAGTTTTTGGTAGCCTATAACACAAAGGAGGAAATTGCTCAAGGATGAAGACCAAAGACAAATATTACCTGACAAACAGAGAGACAAAAGAAACCGCCTCCCTACTACCATTATTCGCCACACAAATAAATCCAAACATCTCGCAGTGTTTGTGTTAAAAACTGCCCCAGAAATTTAAAAAAATGGCTCAAGCACTGTAAAAAACGCCTTCAAAAGCCAGTGCTTGAAGAGTCGGTCTTTATAAACTACCGCTAGACATTCACTCTCCTTAATCTGTCTGCCTGTCTGTCTGTCTTGTCTATCAAGCACACTGTATGTCTGTCTGTCTGCCTATCTGTCTGTCTGTCTGTCTTGTCTATCAAGCACATTATATGTCTGTCTGTCTGTCTGTCTGTCTGTCTGTCTGTCTGTCTGTCTGTCTCTAAGTGTCTCTAAAACTTCTCAGTTGGTGTCTGCCTATCTGTCTGTCTGTCTGGTCTATCAAACACTGCATGTCTGTCTGTCTTGTCTATCAAGCACGTTATATGTCTGTCTGTCTGTCTGTCTGTCTGCCTGTCTGTCTTGTCTATCAAACACTGCATGTCTGTCTGTGTCTGTTTGTCTGTGTATTCTATTACTTTACGGAAGCCCATTGATTTTCAAAGGGGACGAGAGCTGTAGGAACACTTATCAGCTTACAATGGATGGCCTCTTTGGGTGACCGAGGCAGCATTAACGCAACGGCTTTGAAAAGACCCGACAGCGTCCTACAAGGGGATCTAGACTAACGGTTTGCACCCAAGGTCAGTCGAATGTCTTCTGAAAAATTCTCAGTTGGTGTCTGGTTCAACCAAACTGTTGTAATATAAGCCAAGTGATAGCAACGACAGCAGTTGAGAGCTACTTAAGCCACAGGGTCCGTGCTTTCCTCCCAGCGTTGGGATAAGGAAGAGCATTATATCAAGAATGCAGATTATATATTAATGAACTTAGCAGAAGAACTCGTAGGTCACGAACACACTTATGAATTTAAAAAATTAACTGGTAGGTCACAGATACACTTATGAACTTAACAGATGAACTGGTAGGTCACAGATACACTTATGAACTTAACAGATGAACTGGTAGGTCACAGATACACTTATGAACTTAACAGATGAACTGGTAGGTCACAGATACACTTATGAACTTAACAGATGAACTGGTAGGTCACAGACACACTTACGAACTTAACAGATGAACTGGTAGGTCACAGATACACTTATGAACTTAACAGATGAACTGGTAGGTCACAGACACACTTACGAACTTAACAGATGAACTGGTAGGTCACAGATACACTTATGAACTTAACAGATGAACTGGTATACGTCACAGATACACTTATGAACTTAACAGATGAACTGGTAGGTCACAGACACACTTATGAACTAAACAGAAGAACTAGTAGGTCACAAATACGCTGATGAACTTATACAAGAACTGGCAGATTAGATTACTGAAGTACAGATTTGTATCTTTGAAAAGGCAGCTGACAGGTCTGAGTGCTTGACTTGTGTAACATGGTAGACAGGTTCCAGACTGCTATTACATGGTACCATGTAGAGACCTTGAGTAAGTCTTGATGCAATGTTATTTAGCACCAATAACTGATGCCTAACAGCAGAAGAAGAAAGAGAAGAGCAGTCCCTTAAGCTAGCCCTGAGGCAGTCATGGGTATGAAGTGTCATTGACTTCAATTTCTGTGGCCAGTCTTCTCCCTCATCTTCCCACCGACAGTGTACAGTCGGTGTACTTATTACAGCTGAACTGTCTAGGGATGCAGGTGGAGCAGAAATCTCTAACCAAATTTCTGCCTTGGCAGGGATTCGAACCCTCTGACCTCTTGATTGACAGAACAGAATGCTAACTACTAGACTATGGAGCATCCCAACTGTAGATGCTGGAAATATATAGAGTGGCACTACATAGAGTATACATATACAGCGCTAAACTGATGTAGCATTGGTTTAGCACTTTTACAACTACTCTTCTGTGAGATGTTTTTATAATCACAACTTTAAGCTGATAGAAAATTAACTAACTAACCAACCGACTAATTGCTGCAAATGAAACTCAATGATGTGATAAGAAGAAGCAAGGGTTAAACAATTTACAACCCTATGCTGCAAGAGCCGAGTTAATAGCACTCGAGATCCATCATCCAGAAAAAATCAAGAGCAAGAAATAAACAGTACAGGGAAAAGAACAGGAAACAAGAAGAAAGCAACGACGAACTAAAGAACGTTAAGCGAAGAACAGGAAAAGCACGGCAGTGATCAACAGTACATGGAAAAGAACAGGAAACAATCGTGCAAGAGATATTTGACAAGCACCTGTCAAAACACAGGCTTAGCACCGGTCGATAGATGGCGCTACTAATCACATTCTCAACAGATGCAGTCGAACCTTTCGTTACAGGACGCTGAGACCTTCCCTCTGCAGTCAGTCAGTCAGTCAGTCAGGTGGGTCGGGGTCGGTCGGTCGGCCGAGGGCCAGAAAACGTTCAACAATAAAACAAACGGAGAAAAAGAAGAGCAGTGAGATCGCGAACGAATGTCAGCCAGGAATTCTCTGCGGGCGCACATTAAGAACGCTGGCGTATACTTAGAACGTGCACAATGTATTATTCTTAGAACTGGGGCAGGTGCATTATGAAAGTACAGAGCTCTGCAAAGTAGCCAGGTTTATTTGGGAACTCCCCTGGAGGTTATGAAAAGCTCAATGATTTCATGTTCAAATTGCTCACTCATGACACAATTAGTAACACAGCTGGTGCACTTTCAAATGACCAAAACTATTGGCACTTCACAGTGACCACAACAATTGACCCTTCAAAATGACCACAAGGATTAGCACTTCAAAACAACCACAATGTTTAGCACTTCAAAGTGACCACAACCATTGGCACTTCAAAGTTACCACAAAATTATTAGCACCACAAAGTGACCACAACCATTGGCACTTCAAAGTTACCACAAAATGATTAGCACCACAAAGTGACCACAACCATTGGCACTTCAAAGTTACCACAAAATGATTAGCACCACAAAGTGACCATAACCATTGGCACTTCAAAGTGATAGCAACCATTGGCACTTCAAAGTGAACACAAAAACTGGTACTACAGGCATTATGATAATAGCAGAAGAGAAGTCTTCTATTTAAATCACACTCAACCTCATGCATAATGACAAAGGAAGGCACAAATTCATTCATTCATTACTTGAATTTGTATAGCGCCTCTTCGAGAGGCGCTCCCAACCCCAGTTTGGCCAAATAGGACCATTTTAAGCTGAGAGAGGAATGCCTGAGAAGGGGTTCTAGGAAGGAAGCCGAGTGTCAGAGGGAAGCCATTCCAGGTCGAGGGGTCAACCACAGAGAATGCACGGCTCTGCCTGGTAGAGATGCGAGCAAAAGGGACAGAGAGAAGACCATGTTCAGCCCAACGGAGGGAGCGCGAGCCCCGAGCACTGAGGGAGGGGCTACAAAGCTCGATAAGGTAGGCAGGAGCAAGACCTATATATAGCAGGCAGCGCCAAACTACGGCAGCTTGACTCCCTCTTAAGATAAATGACTCCCTCTTATTAGATTATAATTATTAGCCTACCCTACCTAACCCCACAGGACTAGAAGAGCAAGCAAAGCAACTGATATAATTAGCACAACAAAAACTTTGCCATACAATTGAACTAACAGTTCAGGTACAATTACTGAGGAAACTTCCATCTTAAACAACATTACAATTTTGCAAAGCATTATAGTACTCACAAAGTATAATTATCCGTCACTGCATAAACAATGCACACAATACAATGCTAATTACTGTCATTTAACTTCAACAGTATTCTTTTCGTCTAATTACAGCAATAACATCTTCTTATAACTGAGTTTTCTGCATTGTTTGTGCAATGGCAGAAAATGATACCGTATGAGGACTATGATGCATTGCAAAATTGTAATAGTAGTGGCAACCATGCAAATATTTATGCAAGGCATTTACTCCCGAGTCAGTCGAACTGATTTTTTTCTTTTTATGTATATCTTCCTTTTTTATTTTCTGTATTTGTGTTTCATTATTTTTATGCTGTTGGACTGTGTGCGAAATAAAGCCTATATATATATATATATATATATATATATATATATATATATATATATATATATATATATATATATATATATATATATATATATATATGTATGTATAGGTAATATATATATATATGGAAAAGAAAGCTGAACTGGTTATTTAAAAAATGATATCTTTGAAAGAAAACTGCTTTGGAACCTGAGTGAATGTGGGATAAAAATTGAAACTGAAACTATTTAAACAGAAAACGAGATGCCCTATGTACACTGAATATCATTGCCCTTCACACACTGCTTGTTTACAAAGATCATCTGGCCATGCAGAAAAATACTTTGCAAACACTGCCCTCAATTGCCATGTGCACATATGTTTAACCATTTATATAGAATTTTTTTATTATTTCAGAGGTGTGCCAACAAAAATACAAGTGCCACAGACATGGCATATGCTTTCTCAGTCAATATTCATCCAGAGCATTTACTATATAGTGCCTCTCCAAAAGGGGAGGGTGCTCGATAGTGTAGTGGTTAGAGTGTTCCACTGTCAATCGAGAGGTAGGAGATTCAAATCCCCACCAGGGCAGAAACTCGTTTTGAGATTTCTACTCCACCCGCAGTCCCGCACCCCCTGGCAAACTCAGCTAAAACGAGTACACTGATTGTACACTTTTGGTGGGAAGATGCGATGGTGAGGGAGGGGACTGGCCACCCGCCCTCATATGCTGAGGATAAGAAATTAAGTCGTTAACACTTCCTACTCATGATTGTCTCAGGGCTAGCTTAAAGGACTGCTCCTCCTCCTCTTCCTCCTACTCTCCAAGGTAACTACTTATAAGAGGTGCTCTGAGCCCAACCCCCAGTGGAATGGAACAGTTTTCAAGTATTCATAGAAAATACATGCAGAATCCCTAACCAAGACAACATGCATATCCAAAGGGAGTCTGTTTCAGGTAGTTGGCCTTACCACCGAGAAAGCACAACGCTGCATTGCCAAGGTGCATGCAAAAGGAAAAACCCAATCACCTGAGCCACCAAAACTGAAATGGGGCAGCCACGTTCACACAAGTACCAAGGGGCATTACTCAATTTACATCGTCAAACCCAAATCAAAATCTTTAATTCCATATGCTGGGAATTAGTACGTAGTTTAATGCTTTAATGACGAATTGCATGAACTTCCCAGTCACTTTTAGTACACACTCGTCGTTAAAGTGTAAAAGTTAAGACTGATAACTATTTGTAGCTGTGTACACGAGTATAAATACCTGTACAAAAACAGGATGCATGTGCAGTTTTATGCTCAGCTTGGGTGGCACTGACCAATTAAAGGATATTCTACATGCCTGGTCAAGAAGAATAGTAAAAGTGGCTGTGACTCAAGTTTAATTGAGGTGATAGTTAAAGCACTTTAATCCCCAGGACGCCAGCTGTGACCTTATTTAAAACTAGGCCAGTGGTTGTGAAACTGTTTTATTCCAGGGCAGTGATGCTGATAATTTTAATTCCAGGTTAGTACAGGATGACAGGATGATACAGTCTGGGTTTGACCCACTTGGAAAACTGCTACAGATAACCAAAAGCCTAAGACGAGCCTATGCTCAAAATTAAAAACCAAAACTATAACTCACACAGACATACAGCTAGACAAATAGACAGACACACACAGACACGATCAAACAGACAGACACACAAACAAACGGATAGACAAACAGACAGACACACATACATAGGCTCAAACAGATAGATAGACAAACAGACATACAAACATACATAGGTTCAAACAGACAGACACACAGATAGACAAAAAAGAGACAGAAACAGAGATAGACAAAGAGACAGACACACAGATAGACAAAGAGACACACACACACACACAGGCTCAAACAGACAGACAGACAGACAGACAAGCCCAACCAGACAAACACGCAAACAAATAAAAGGTAAACCCTCGGAACAGACATCAAAGAGAAGGAAAAACAGAAGGCAAAGGACTGTTGAATGGCAAAAGCCAAGAAAGGCCAAAGGCTGTTGAATGAGAAGAAGAAAGAGAGAGCAGTACCACTTACCGGTCTATGACTGGCTCAAAGTCACAGTCAGAATAGGGAATCTCCATAAATGATTCGGCATCCTTCAGCACCGAATGGTAAAGCATTTTCAAGGCAATCGCCGCCAACAACTCGTTCAACAAACAATCAAAGAGAACTCGATGAACTCCAGGGTCTGTTTCAACCGAAGCGCCAAAGAATAATCACAGACCACAGATCGTTCTCCAGTTGAGAAATGAAATCCCTCTCATCCGTTGTCCATTATTCATATCGATCACTGACTATTTTTGGCTCAGTATATCCTAGTCTTATAGACTAGTCTTACAGTACTAGTCTTATAGTCCCAGTCTTATAGTTCTAGTCTTATAGTCTAGGATACAGCCTTGTCAATCAATCTGTCAAACTGCTACTCAATCAATCTGTCAATCAAACTGCTATGACTTCCTCAAAGTGTCAATCACAATGGACTCGTAAAAGCAGTTAATTCTACTGATGGAGCAAGCATTCGGCCAAGATCACGACCTTGACAGTTTTATCCCAGAAAAGTCAAAATGCGATTTTACTACTTCAGGTTTACACCATCCAATTAAACTCCTGAGCTGGTCATGCACACAGCCATATGCAGTCATCAGTCTTAACTAGAAATTTGTTGACTGCTTACTAAAAAAAACCTTTCCTACACGTTTATGCTTTCATGCACTGCCAAACAGTGAAACTATGTTTTGTTTATTCTTTGGCCTGCAAACGGTTATCTTGACTACGCACACGCTAAATCTGTTGCTCATTTCCACGCAATAATCTGTAGGGGGCTTCGCACACAAGTCCAATAGATGACGTCCATGACTGTGCTGTATGCGCATGGTTGCAAAGTACCGCCATACACCATTCGCGTCTGGATTGGGCTTGCTTCCTCGTCTGCTTGTCTTAATTAGCACCGAAAAGGAATAGGTTTTACAGTCAGATCATAAAACTCTGCTCTGCCTGTGGATGAATGGATCCGTCTGATAAACAACTAGAAGTGGGGCGCTTAATAACGGCATGGCTTAACCACACTTTCGTATGTTATTACCTGCTAAGAAGCGCCTATGATTCACAAAACCACTCAATAACCACAAGGTGGCTGCATCAACGTAGCAAAGTTCATGGCTGTCACATCAGCCACAAGAGCAGCGTCGGCTATAATTTCACGACAGTGTTTTAGACAAAGAATGTCAAGTAATCCACAATGACGTTGAGTAATCAATGTGTCCGATGACACATAACAGAATTACACAACCAAAATCTGCATTGTATAATCCATTGGCATCGCATACTCCGTGCCGATGCATTGCAAATTCCTCACGATCGTATTAGATTCCAGCCAGCGAGATAACGGATCGCATCGCATGGAAGTTAAATCTGAACAAATACGACATCAGATCCAACGGTCTCGCAAAATGACACGAGGGAGCGATATCTGATCGTAAAAACAGATCTAATAACTGAAAATCTCTGTCACAGAATCTTTCATGCAAGACGACACCGTCTGAGCCTAATTTCCAAATATTGACATCAAACGCAATTTATACATCTCCACTATTGATCAAGGCAGCTTACTCCACCCATGACCTTTCAGAAATCCATCCCCCAACACGAAGATGCGGGAATGATCCCCAGAAAAGCCAGGAAATGTCCGAAGGCAGGTCACAGGATCCTATTATTGTTTGATGCGAGTGGCAAACAAACAGCGAACGGCCCGTCGAAAGCTATTGCTCAACGTCAATAATACGGTTAATTACAGTACTCATGCCAGAAATACATTCCCAATATCGGTTGTCCATCTGTTCACTGGTTATATTATGGTTCCTTATCGGCCTCTGTCGTCTGTCGTCGACAGTAATTCCTGTCCATCAGACACGAGAACGTATCCGCAAAGCACCGGCCGAGAGCTCGGCCATCGACTGCCCGACCGACCAACTCCGCCTTAGGGTCGGACACTTGGAACAGCTGAGTCAAAGCCAGCGCACATTCACCTCCAGCTCCCACACTTCAGCTTCTTCTCCGCTCTACACGATGCGTGAATGTGCGCAGGCGGCTGCAGGAGAGAGCCGAGCGAAGGGCGAGATGGATGGACGGCGCGATGGAAGTAGGAAATGAGGGTGGCTGCTGCCCTGCCCGTGAAAGATGTACAGTAGGCCGCTTTGAGCATGGTAGAAGGAAGTCGGGTCGTGCCACACAGCCTGCTTCATCTATTAGTCATTCATCGAGATAGATCAGGCGGAAGATTAGGTACAAATGTACATTAACACCTACACGTTAACCAACTAACCGTACCCCACACAACAACCATCAATTTATCTCTAAGCATTGCTCATTTCATACCCCCTATACGGCCTATACAATGAGTCACAACTGCGCAAAAATTCTTCAGAATGATGAACTTTAGGAGCCATTACTAGGCATGTGACCCAGGGCTGTATAAATTATAAAAGCAACTTAGTTACGGTTTCTAAGCTCCAGCCCACACAAAGCCACCAATCAGTCTGTGGATATTCCTTAATGTACGTCCATAATGATTCACATAAGGTCCCAATCAAAGTATCATCACACAACTATATATAATGATTCACAGTGGCAGTCAGGCTCCTAAAGCGCTGAACTTTGGCTGCCATTACTAGGATCTGGTCCTGGCGAGGTACAACTGTCCCTGCCAGCATTTCCACGGGCATTAGACGGGACCCAAATGGGTTCTATGCGGGTCCCATATGGGTCCATATGGGCAAGCTGGTAGGGTACGACCAAGCAGTTACCGTCTCTCATCTACTGAAACTGGCAAGCTCATTCCTTCCGAACAGGGGAAGGTGTCACTGTTAGTAAGATAAGCAGAGGATCATGTTTCATTTGCTCTGTGGGGGGAGTATGTCTCATATATAGGCTGATGCACTAGAAACAATTTCGACTATACCGGGGGGGGAATATGATGAACTTAAGAAAGCTACAGGGGAATAGTCCGGGATCAACAGCACGTAAATGACCGCGGAGTTTCCGTTTAAATATCCTGTTTCCTGAACTATGTTCCTGGTTGCAGAGTGCCAACCAGCTTTACTTCATAAACGAATATAACAATATTGTGAGGCACCAAAAGGATGCTACAAACACGTTCAGCTACATACACGCATCCTATAAACACAATACATATACATACGCATATATATTACGTGATATATATACATGAGATATTGTTGACATATACAATTTGTGTCAGCCAGGAAGCCTTCATCGGCAATTACAGATTATGTAACACAGATATTTCTACACTGATAGGTTTACTGGAGATAAACTGCGGGATATCAGCCGTGCCCATCAGCAGTGCATCAGCAGGTCATCACAGCGTGGTCAACAACATCCAATCATACATCAACACATACATCCAAAAACAGTTACACATTCAGGTACTCACTGCCAACTGTACAAACGACTACCTGCCACATCGAAAAGGTCAAACCCACTCAACTGTATACAGCACGCAACAAATGCACAGTTCTTGCAAATTTATGCAGATTTATTGCAAATTTATTACAATGCGACACACTCATGTGTACTTTCATCCTTAGAGGAGTCATCGTTAGACAATTGTGTAGGGACTTTGAGCAAGTCGTTCACTCACAATTGCTTGACGTAATCGATTGGTGCTTGGTCACTCACAACTGCTCAGATTGAGGCCCGGTCATTAGATGATGATGATGGGTTCTCTACCTGAAGGCAGGTCCACTGGCTTTGATGCCACCTGGGGGTGAGACGAGTGAGGTGGTTTCCGGTTGCCTTCCTCACAGACAATAATGTGGGTGAGCAACTTGTTCAGAGTCACTATAAGCAGTGGCATGAGGTAGATTAAAACATATGACCTCTGGTTCCAAGGCACAGAACATACCCCTACACCACCATGTCCTATGTCATTTTTAACAGATAGTGGTGCTTGAAAAATGTGTAATAACATAGAAATGCTGCTGTCTGTCATCAAGAATATAGCGCAGAGTATATAGTTTCTCCTCCTTCAATCTTAAACTCAATGCATACAACACAGTACAATACAACTGTGTATTGACATTGCCCTCCTTCCAAAGTTCAGAAGTGCACACGACCATACGACAGAACATCGATGGAACTGAGCAATAACGAGTGAAAGACTTGCTCAAGATCCCTACACAGCAACTGCCTTGGGTGAGGCTCAAACCCGTACTCTCCGTGCTACAGGTCGAGCGCTCTAACCAATCGGCCACTGTGCCAGAGTGCTGAGTCCACTGATCAAGTGCAGTGATAACACTGCATTATCAAAGTTTTAAACTGCATTACACTAATCAAATCCTAATCAAAGATTAGATTGCTTAACAGTATACAACACTCACTAACACTGGATTCAAAACCTGCCAGCCTCGCTCTTAATTCTTCGGATGGTTTGACGGGTCAAATTTAGTTAGTCAGCTCAATCTATGCAGAAGTTCTCTGAGCAGAGATTAATCTATGAAGAATTTTCATTGGGCAGATAAAAAGCATTCCCTAGAAGAGCCACCCTGAAAAAATCTTCTCGTTTTCTGCTTCCAGCCCCACCTGCATAATCTTCCTGAAACACACCACAACGACTGGGGGTGGGGTAGGGCGTTTGCCGCCTCCGCCCCTCTATCAGTCACCGCACCACGGACCCGTTTCAGACCACAAACGCCTATAGATGCAAGGAGCTCCAAGTTGATTCATGGTTGTTGGGTGTGGACTGCAGTCCAACCAACCAGTTGGTGGCTGCCCCGTCATTTTTGCACGGCTGTCCATCCACAGGGCAAGTCTTTTCAGCCAATTTAATTTTCAGCCACAATTCACCGGATGCTTCAGCTTACCATTAACAGCCGTTTTCAGTCTCACTTCGAAAGCTTCACTGCCTTCTATATACGACCAGCTTTATCCACTTTCAGCCCCATATATCATCACCTATAGGCTATATTTAAACTGTCACGTCTGGTCGCAGCTGTTACACTCTGACTTCAGATATAGTTGAGCCTTCATGTCTAGCGTTAGCCATATTTCAGCTATTACCATCTGACTGCAGGTGCATTTGAGCTTTCATCTCTAGCTTTAGCCATATTTAAGCCACTATAGTCTGGCGTCAGGTGTGTTTGCATTGTCATGTCTGGCCGTAGCAATATGTCAGCTCTCACATCCTCTGCTTAAGGTATATAGTTGAGATGTCATATCTGGCTTAGGGATGTTAAACGATAATCGGAAATCCGATTATCGGTTTCGAAAACGATTATCGGTTTTCATTATTGACAAAACGATTATCGAATTCTGCCTCTTATATATAAAGCGGAGCCTTCCACAGCCAACGAGGTAATACTAAAACCCCCGACAGCCACATATTATTGCGTCTTATATATAAAGCGGAGTCTTCCACAGCCAACGAGGTAATAGTAGAACCCCCACAGCGACGTATTGCCTCTTACATATAAACGGACTCTTCCACAGCCAACGAGGTAATAGTAGAACCCCCACAGCGACGTATTGCCTCTTACATATAAAGGGACTCTTCCACAGCCAACGAGGTAATAGTAGAACCCCGTATGTGTACGTACGTTACGGTACGTAGCTATTATCGATTTTCAGTAACTTGCATTATATGATAATATATTAAATTGTCTATGAAGGCCACTAAAAAACGATAATCGGTTTAAAATCGGATTTCTAAAACCGATAATCGGTTTGCCAAAAAAACCGATATTAACAACCCTAATCTGGCTTCAGGTTGATTTCAGCTGACACACCCAGCTTCAGCTAAATTTAGTTCTGTTGACATAAAAATACAAGATTTGCTTTGCTCAATATCCTGGATATGCACCTCATCTGACATTGTCATTTTGAGCAGAAATTTATTTTGCAAATCATACACTCATTTAACTATGTGTATGTTTGTTAAACCTAACAGAAATCAGATGATTATATAGCAAAATTATTAACAAATCAGGCAACTATACAGATTTAACCAAAACTTAACAATGCCTAAGCTGGAATAGCGCTTTAGTGATGTACATAATTATATCAATTAATAAATCAATCAATCTTTATTCAAGCTGTTATAGCCTTTACAAGGTGTACAGTGAATTCCAACATGAGATAACATAACTGGCTACAATAGAAGGCCCAAAAGGGATCAAGACCCCACTTGGCAGGGACACCTAAATTAGTGATCAATTACAATTTGAACAATATATCAATTAATCAATCAATCAATCAGTCGAAATTTATATAGCACCCCTTCGAGGTCTCTACTCAATTCCTCTGTGTGTGTGTGCGTGCGTGCGTGCGTGCGTGCGTGTGTGTGTGTGTGTAAGATTTGTTTAGATCTTAAGAAACCTATTAAACTTTGATTTATAGAGCAGAACTACCAGTACTTAAAATTCAGGCAAGCGTTACGATTTATAAACTTGCGCAATTATTTACAATTTATAATGCAAAACCTTTATGGTCCTTCAAGTAATGTCAACAACGTACAATGTCAAGTAATCCTAGATCATTGACTCTTACAGCATGCAGAACACATTCTCAAGGCCATCAATGCCTCACACAGACACCTTGCTTACACAACCATTCAAGAGATGTGGCCCTTCGGCAGAAGAGCAGAAGAGTATTTAAGCCAAAACCCAAACACAATGTCAACAAAGACTCAACATCAATCCAACAGCCTGGTTATTACAATTTTCCCCCTCCACTATAACTTAAAATAGTCTTAACCCTTCTGTAAAGGGAACTGTACTAAAAGATTTATATAGCGCCTCTGTAAGAGAAACTAATTGGATGTGATCCTCACCTGACAACACAAATCACACACATAAACAAAATGGTTGTCAAGAGCTTATGGAACAGAGGTAAAGAAACAGCACAAAACACAAGTCATATGTTGCTAGGCAACCTACTCCAGGAAGTTAGACCAGCCAAGGCAAAGCTTCTGTGCTGCAGCACCATGGACGTTCAGGTCCATGGGACAGCTCCAGGTCACCTTGCGCAATTGGAAGAAGGGAATGAAGGCCAGGAATGGATGGCACTAAGACACATAACTCCCCAAGATAAATGTGAATGCAAATGTATGCATTTTTCTATATAGCAACCATATGGCCTTGACCCTGCTGATTTATCAGTGAATTGATCGGGTGAGATCCTTCACCACCGCTTGACCATTTGAATGGGCGCCACGCCATTGAAGGTCCCCGTGTACGGACCATGCTAGTCCGAGATTTAAATCTCTTAAATAAGCCAGCATCGCGAAGCGAACTGTAATCCGCAAGCTCTCTCATACAGAGGGATGTAGATAACTGGGAGCAGAGCCTGCAGTGTAATTACGCACTTGAAATCATTAATATTTGAAACTCAGTGCATATTTGCATCAGTAACCAGTGCAGTTACTCCCACACGAAACAGGATATTTACCCAAAACTAGGTACGCCTACAATCAGCTGAGCATCAGTTTGTTTAAAAGAGCTTGCCTTTCTGACAGTCATGCGAGCTAAAACTAATGAGAATCAAATGCAAGGTGAATCAGCATCTACATAGCATTAATTACCTTGAGCGGTTTGAAAGTGCTAGAAACTGCCCAGTCAAGCTACATTACATTACAATGCCCTTATCTGTAACTGAATGACCTCGTCACATAAGCTAATATCAGGTCATACAAAAAGAATTACACTAGAATCAACCGCCATTCTGTTTTAACCAGTACATAGATGAATTAATCCTGTGGATTTAGGCAGGTGAGAAAGAGTTGTTCCAGAACTCTTTCCTTCACTTTTCCCACTCCTTGTACAGAATAAGCAACACTTGTGGCTTATCCCAAATAAATCATCAAGCTCAAAATTTTAATGGCTTATTGATTTAATGAATGGCGAAATTGGACGTACGAACCTGCCTAGCAAGGCAGAGAACCAAAAGAAAAAAATGATTTACAGCCAAGCAAAGCTAATGCTAAACAAAAGTAAGATAATTATTTCTCAACAAACTCCAAAGCACAAAGACAAGTTTCTAGAGGTAATCAATGTCCTAGCAGACTGCGTGGCTCAACAATAAATTCCATTCATCAAACGAAACTCAAAACACAGTAACTAGTGAAACACATGAGCATTTGGGTGTTTGTATAGCAACCTCTTCACAGAGGTGCTAGAAATCATCAATATCATTCTAAGGTGTCAATGAATCAAAACGTTTCAACTTACCTTAGTAAGTACACGGCTCTGTCAATTGGGGTCAGACGCTCATCAACCGTCAGTTGTTCCAACTCCTCCTGCGTCTGAAATTAAAGTTACAAAATATGAAGTAATAGCCATAATAGAGGCTGCTTTACAAGTGACACCGTGCAACAAAGTAAATAGCAGGAGTCCTAAAGACAGCCAAATGGAAATAAAACAAACAGCCAAGTCACCTAACATCAGGCATATATAGGATTAAAGGAAATGGCAAAGGTATTTACAACTTTTAATACAGCAACCCAATGTAACAACTTATAATACAAAGCAACAATACAACTTAAAATACAATAACACAATATACAAGTAATAATTTATAGTTCACCATAGTACAACAACTTACAGTACAACGAAACAACTTGTAACACAATAGCTTAAAATACAACTCCTTAAAAAGCAATACAGTAACTTACAATATGACACTGTAATCTAGTAAAGTTCTAGTTCTATAAAGCTAAATTGTATGAAACAGTGAAAACAATAAGGGATCATTCAGTTTATGGAAATCTGAAATGTATTTTATTCTAAAATATAATCAGAGGTACTAGATCTACTACTTACCTTTGTGACAGGAGTTGTCTTCTCAATTATGAACTCCTCCACATCTTTAAGGTAAGCCATGTTGCCTGTGCTCATCCAATGTAAACTATATCAACTACAAACAACAAACATAATAATATATGTTTAGTAATTCATTTATCTATGGCGTGCAACCATAAAAAGAGTGATGCCATTTTTATTATCATGGATCTTCTACAGTTATTTAATGCATAGCCAAATTCTATTAGTTCTCTTAACTACAGAGCAGGTGAAAACAAAATCATACAGCTGGTAAAATCTTTCCTAGTGCATAGATTTCTGAACACCTCAAGCCCTCCAAATAGTTTAAGTGTGAGGCTTGCCATGGTCTAAAACACTCCAAATATTTTTATCAGGTATGTAGCTCAACAAACAAGACGGTTTTTGTTTAATTACAAGCCTTCCTCGTCTAGTGAATTTTTTCCTGTCAGGCGGAAGGCATAAAGTAAGAAGGGTCAAAAGTTTAATTAAAATCCAAAAATTGAGATGGATTTATGCCAGTGAATCTTTTTTCAAACAGTTTTTTGCACAAACTGTGCTGTTCAGCTTCGAGTTCCATGAATTTCTGACTATAAGATCAACAGAATGTGTTTTTCACACCAGTACTTTAGTATTTGGCAATTACTGTTAAGTAAAACTCTCTATACTAATATATTTCTTTCTCCAGCCTAAGTAGCTCATGCTTCTCAACACTACATTATACTGTGCAATCATATTCATATTTGTAAACCCATAATTTCTTAAGCAAAAAGCTAACAAGGTAAGCATACAACAACAGCTGCAAGTTAAAAGAGTTGTTCATCAGTATCATGCGTAATTATGAAGGTCTAGATGCAACAGCACCAGAGATGTGGAGAGACAAAGGGGCCGTCCATTAATTATGTCAACAAATTTTAGGCAGTTTGACCCCCTGTGTTTAGCTGTAGGATAAATCTTCTGCGGCGGAAAATTCCGCCGCAGAAGTAACATTTTCGATGCAATTCTGCAGCGGAAGCGCTTTGCGCATGCGCAACCTTCGGCGCATGCGCATTGTTCAAAATGCGGTACTTCCTATAAATTGGTGTCGTGAGGGTCGCTTAGGGTCAGGTGTGGCCTCGCGAGTGTCGGTTAGGGTCAGGTTAAGCGCTGTGACGATCGGTTAGGGTCAGTGTTAGGGTTAGAGTTGTTTTTAGATAAAATGTCCAAAAAAATTCCACCGCAGAAGTAAATTTTCGTGGGTTGCGTGGCAGCATTTTCCGCCGCAGAAGCACCACGCTTAGCTGTATTGTTACTTAATGTTTAAGCTACTGTTCTGAAGGGACTGTATTGACTCATTGCAAAACGTTTGTTGACATCAATTTGTATCGAACCCCTCCCCTTGTCAAGAATTGTCAAACTTGTCCAAACCCCTCCCCTATTTTGTTGACATAATGGACGACCCCATAGGAGCAGCTATAAAGTGGGTGGTACTTAATTGGGTCAAAGGTGACATATTGAAACAGTTTCTTCATACCCTACTTCAAGAGAAAGCATATGGTTTACAAGAAACTGAGATCAGAGAGCTGTTTCCATAAGCTTCTTTTGAAACTCACTACAGCGTGCTATAGTCACGGAGGGGTCAGCCCGAATCCCGAATCCCCGAAAACGCTGAAAGTACACAAAAGCCCGATTTCCCGAAAACAGTTTTCTAGAAAGTTGCCGAACTCCCGAATGATATTCAGAGTTAAATTGTAAACATAACATAGACCTAGCGTGGCCTTGATATGCTGCGTATTCACATGTTTATTTTTTAATTATATTCATTCGGGTCGGACTTAGAAAATCAATTTCGGGGATCCGGCCGAAATTCGTCAACCTTAACTTTCGGGGATTCGGGTTTCGGGGATTCGGCCCGCACCCGTCACGGATGGGGAATTAAATATTAAAAACACGAAACATTCACTGAAAAATTAAAAACAAACCAGCTTAGTAATTTCTACAACATGAAAGCTGAAAAACTACAAATTTCACCGAAACTGTATCACACTGCAGTGAACCTAAACTAGCAGGTTACTATCGGGCAACGGGGCGGAAAATGTCACATAAAGACGCTGGAAGTCAAGCCAGATGACACGCCCACCCAACCGGTTCGGTTAAAATGACAAACTAAATGCTCCAACCAGAATAATCCATATTCGAATGCCCTACAGTAATTTCAATGCCATCATGTCCCATTTTTCGCAAAACGTCCTTCCTGCGTGCGCGTGCATGCACGACATTTACCGAAAACAGAAATCAAGGATGTTAGCAACCAATTTAATTTCAGTTTACACTTAATTTCCTTTAACGACAGCAAAGCTTCTCACCAAACACCCGCACGCGGAATGCCTTGAACTAAGTTGGGGTAAAATTGAGAGACCGATTACTCTGAGTTACTTTTAAACCCTTGTTTTCGTTACTCCCCAAACTTCGAACTAATGTCAACAAACAGTTTAACTAAGGCCGCCATTTTGGATCCCGTCGAAGTCTCCGACTTCTTCCATGGCTACGAGCAACGACCTGTTTTTAGGCTGGTTACCACTCAAGATCAAAAATTAATTAACTAAACTAATTAATGTGAAAACCTTCGCAGTTCAAGAATAATGAAACAGCAAATATCAAGTGCTATAACTTTGTGAACCTTACTGATAATTGGCATCTGGTTTGAACCTTAATGGTTCTAATCTAGTGCGTACTTTTGTTGCCCCGTTATAGGCCTAGGTAGGGAAAGTTTAGATGTTATCCATTCTGTATTCGTTGTAAATGTATGCGCTTTCCTACAGCGCCCGTATATTGCCTCGACCCTTTCTTTAGTCGGGTGAGATTCTTCACCACCGTTTGCCTGTTTGAATGGGCGCAACACCATTTAATTTCCCGTACGGACTGTGCTTGCATTGGGAAGCGAACCGCGTCATTACCGCGATCCGCGCGCTCACTAACACCACAGAATAGATAAAACACAGAGGCGTCTGAACTAATGTAGCTAACTAGGACAGTTACGTTTTGCCCTACATGGCTAGGCAACCTTAACGTTTTTTCAAAGTGTCAAGCGATTTTCTATCGAGTCATGCAGTACGTTATGCTCCATACTCCAGTTGGAACGAGACCAGTGACTTGATTTTCTTAACTCATCCAATATGATTTCATATTCTTATTATATAATCTGCAATATTTATTTAGTATGATGAATGACCTTTTTGTCTGAATGAACTGCGCAAGCGAAAGTTTTAAGTATGCAAAATATCTTGTTAGCCAATAAACTGGGAGTACCGTATTATATATCCGGTTTAAAATAGACCCAAGTGGCGCAAATGCAGGAAACTACGGTAAATTGATGATAGAAGAGTGTTGGCGAAGTGTGCCCGCAAGCAGGTTTTATTTATATTTATTTATATGGAAAATAAATAACGGTGATGTTATAAAATGGAATCCAGTCAGACTTATTTACATTTATGAATTAGGATTTACGGCGTGGCACCAACTGTAGCTTACTGGCTTGTACACAGTTTGCAAAAATGAAAAGTTGCTGGGCAACCGATATTGAGATGGCATAGTGTCTATATTAGCCAATTTTAGGATTTAAATGGAAAGTTGTGTTTGTGAAAACATCATGTCATTCATCAAATTTAACAGTGCCTACATGAGAACGTGTGACTTCAATAAGTGACCTGCACGTTTTAGGTTAACTTAATCGCCGGATGACATTGAAATCGCTGTTCTGCCCTTGCCGGGTTATTCAGATGTGGGCTAATACAGTAATCCTTCAATTTAACACACCAAAAGAGTAATAAACTAAATCACAGCTTATCTTTTGTTTGTTTCAATTAGATAATCTAGAGCATTAACTTGTAAACTGTGAGATGTTTTAAACTGGACTATCTGTTCAATGGAAAGGCAGTGCAGTGATTGTAGTAGGTAGTTTCTGTTTTAACAACACTGTGTAATTACAAAGATCACTAGCGTCGCCCTCCTCCTTTCTCCAGGCTTGGGACTAGTACTGCAAGAGAACGAGCAGTGGTGGAGTTAGTGATTGTAGTATGGGAGCGATGTGTTGAAATTTGGGTGTTTTCGCCATGGCTCTCAGTCAGCAAGTTCAATAGAATTCATAATTTGTGTGTAACTCTTGGTAGGTCTACGTGAATTACTGTGATCAAGACAACTAGAAACTATCACATATATTGCATATATATGAAAAGACAGATTTGCAAATGGCATGAACAGTAAACTTGGTCTGAGAAAGACAAATTGAATGAGCTGGTATTAATAATTTTTGGTGTCAAATGGCTTTATTAAAGTATGCAACTGATTTTCTTATTGCATAGATTCAAAATGTTGAAGAAATATCCTAAATCCTCAATACGAACTTCAAACCCATTTGTGGTTGGATTCAAAGTAATTTTAGCATTTGAGTTGGCTGTTTTTGCTGGCTCCTACTATGTCTGGAGAAAACTCTGCAACCAGCAAGGTTGGTAAATGTGGCTCGCTTGCTGTTATTTACAATGACATTTACAATGCATTTTGTTGTTTGCAATGACCTGCTATTGTTTTAACATCACAGTTTGAGTTTACAGTCTTGAAAGCTTCTTTACAAAACTGTGGATTTCTTTAATAGAGTGTATACTGTATAGATGTATACACACATACATACCATAGGCGTAGCTACATTGAGGCATGAGGAGGCAGTTGCAGTTGCCTCCTCTTGCTTTTTTTAATTACTGGAACTTCCATTGACTAATTACCCCAATGACCAGGATTTTGCCAATGGTCTGTGAGGTTGCCTCCTTGAAATTTAAGTCTTGCTACGTCCCTGATACATACGTGTTTGCATATACCAGTATGTGCATTGTGCATACAATATATTTTAGTGCATATGCAGTGTATTTACAGGTAGTTATATTAACTTGCACTCTATAAATCTCATAATAATTACCAGGAATATTTGGATTAATGTTTCAGCAGCATTTTCTGTTGTCTCTAAAATTTTCTAAATGATGGGCTGTAGGCCTACACAGTAATTTTATAAGCATAATATTTTGTTTGGCGTTATAATAATGCCAGCTGTTACTTGGAATTATTTCAGAGTTTAGATACAAAGTTTATCAGAATTATCCAACATTATTACAACGTGAGTAGTTTATGACTCTACGTCTTATTGCTGTGTTGTTTTAATCTCCTACTGCAGCTGTAAGTTTCCACAGATTTGTGAAGTGTGTGGAAGTAGAAAAGAGAGATACCTTAAGCTAGCCCTAAGGCAGCCATGGGTATGGTGTTAGTGACTTCATTTCTTAGCCTGGGCATATGAGGGCGGTTGGCCATTCCTCTCCCTTGCCATCTGATCTTCTCGTCGACAGCTTATGGTCAGTGTACTCAGTATAGCTGAGATGGCTAAGGGGTGCAGGTGCAGCAGAAATCTCGAAACATTTGCCCTGGTAGGGATTTTAACCCCAAACCTCTATGTTGACTGTCCAGCACACTAACCACTAGGCTGTCACTTTTGGGTTCACTATTGTAGTAGTTTTCGATCTTTTAAATTACATTCTAATGCTTAACTAAATCTGTTGGTTCAGTAGTGCCAGTTTTTGGATTTGTTCTTAGTAGAACATGATTGTATACAAAAATTATCTCAAGTTTTCAGGGAAGGAAAGATGTGAACAAAATGTGAACAAATGCCTTAGCTGAGAAACAGTAAGGTACAGTGCACAAGTGTAGCATTAGACTGCGTGAAGGGATGCTTATATATATAACTCCTGTCCTGCATTATGTTCGAAGAACCGCTAACCCCAAGACGCAGCCATCGGTAAAAAGTGTTGGCACCTTCATTTTCTTAACCTCAGCATATGTCAGATGGCCAGTCCTTTCCATTGCAGCCTGATCGTCCCATCAACAGTGTACTCATGTTGGAACATGTGGAGCTGAAATCTTGAAACATCTTTCTGCCTTAACAGGGATTTGAACCCTTAACCTCTTGGTTGACAATCCAGCAAGGGGTCATCCATGAAGGACGTCTGTAAAAAAATGACCTACTGTGCACTCTCCCTCCCCATTTCTGCATTTGGCCTTACCCTCCCTCCCTCTTTGCAGACATCCGCATTAAAGGATGACTGGCTACAAGACTCCTGCGGTGTGGCAGCACGGACTCACATACCCATAATCCGGCTTTTCCTTTCTGCTGCTTGTGCATGCCAAACTCGAATCCACTTCTTAATGTTGTCATTCTTTTTACTATTATTCCAGTCCCTGTGCTTGATGATGAAATGGTTATTGAACCAATGTAGTACAGACTGTCTGCAAAGGCATCTGACTGTTTGTTGGTGTTTAAGGCAAAGGTTGTACTGAAAAAAACTCAAATTTAAATGCAGACGTCTGCACTGGTCATAACCTCCCTCCCCATATCCGAATTTTTATGACCCCCTCCCTTCCCTCATTTATAGATGACCCTAAGCTTGTCTTGTAAGAAGAGGATTGTTGGCGTCTTTTGTTTTGTAACTTGAAGCATTAAACAGAATTTGGCGTTGGAGCACCTGGTGTTCTTGCAAAAGATGGATGCCTCTAACAAGTACTGTAATTGGACCGTCGTTATGTTTTCAGTATTCTACCGTGCCATGGATAGAATCGAGTTGCCAGGTCGCATGAAAAGAAACGATTATGAAAAATGGGGAATCGAAGAAAACTGACTCCAACACGTAGTTGTTTGCCCGACTGTTCAAATTAACAAATAGGTTAAGCACTTGCCAAGTACATGTATATGTTGACTGGATTGGAGTGTTTGGCTGCAAGACTCCAAAGTCTTTCTTGGGCAAGTCCTGTATCAACACTTACTCGATTGTGTTGGATGCCTTATGTATTATTTGCTGGGAGGCGTGAGAAAATAATTGTTTTGATGATGGAACTATGAAAATGTTACTGAATGTATTTGTTGTGTGGTTATGGTGGTTTTCAAATTTTTTAAATGAACATTTTACTTTTACAGGGTAATTTGAGGGTTTAGAAGCGAGATGAAGACCGAGGACCTTCACTATTGATCGAATTCCAGGCACAGTCAAGACCTGCAGCCATCCACTGTCTATAAGCAAGGCAATGCAAGTTGTAAAGCTACAGGACTATATTGATTATGGACGGATCTAGTGCAAGGTCATACTTTGTTCAACCAAAAACAAACTTGCCTGGTAACCACCCACGGGAAACTTGCTGTCATAGCCCCCGAACTCTGCTGGACAGGCCATGGCCAGATTTCCTGCCCCAATGCTATGTTGCTGCTTGGAATTGAAATGCAGGCGGCCAGTACTAACTCACAAGCACTGTCCTCTTATACACTGAAATATACCTGAAATACTGCACCACTTCTAAACGTGAAGTAAACAATTCTTACAAACAAATTAAATGACAATGCACTAAATCACGCTGTTAAACAGAAATTATCCTACTTGGCCTTTCCATGTATCTACTGTATGACCACAACTGTTTTTGACTGTACCACTTTTAATACGTTACATTAAATCTTGACGAATTTTTAAGATCAATTCATGGAAAATTCTGTAAGTGATGGTGGTAATGTGATGTTTTTCAGGGAAAAAAAGAAAGTTAAACTTTTGTTGGCATCCGATCTCATTTCTCATAAATCCGATCTCATAAATCACACATCCATAGCACTTGGAAAAGCACATTTACAGCATCTTGGCAAATGTAGTCTTGGGCTGTTAATATACAAATGTCATACAAGAGTTATTGAAAAAAATTTTTCCCAGAAGATGCATGTATTGTCCGTAGCGATATTCGTAAATTTGTCAGGACAAATAATTTGCATGAGGTCGTTAGGTAAAACACAATTTTTATGAACAGAACTCTTGTATTACTATTGAATTAACAGCCAAATTCCAAAAACCTAATGGCAGGCCAAGTTTGACTCCTCTTTAACCAAAAGCCAAATACAATAAATAAATTAGAGTAAACTACGAGTTAATCACCATACAAGACTTCTGGGACAAACTTAAATTACAATTGTCTTTGAAAATTGCTGGTTCACCACAGACATTTAGGTGTGTTTCTCAGAAGATGAAGTCAAGTTGCTGAATCATGAGAAGAGCTGTTCAGTACGAACATAACTGAGCAAGAAGCAAACCAAAACTCCGACAATTTACTTGGATAAGCCGAAATATCTGTAAAGTCAGTAAATTAACAACATAACAACAGCTACACCATGAAATTACAAATCACTAGTTTTTTAAACAAGCTTTATGTTACAGCTTTGTTAATTACAACTGTACGCTTGCATTATATGGTAGGCTTCTCAGACGGCTCTCGAGTCCTTAAATTATGAAATGAGCAGCCCGTCATAAGCTAACAAACTGAGCAAGATTTAACTCAAACATGGCTCAAATTTACCCGGTTAAGTATGCCGGCCAAAATTCCTATAAAAATCAGTTCCAGAGAACACCAGCAGCGTCAGTCGAACAACTCTTCTAATAATTTTTATCAATCAGATAACAATAGCATAGTTTTACAAAAATGACAAAACAACGTTAAACTATATAATATTACCGTCAGTGCTTAAAGTGTAGCGAAAGAAATGTAGCACGCACGTTATTTGTTCTACAAGGGGCCACACACCTCTAGCACTGACCGTGCTCATTTGTATATACATAAAAGTTGCACTAGTCTACAACAGTCAGACGAAGGCTGTATTCTGCTCACTTCCCCAATTCAGATGACACTCTGACATCTAATAAATCAAGTCAAAATGCTTCAATAATCGACAAGATCAGTTTTACAGGGTTTTTTGTTAACTCGCACAGAACTGCACAGTTGAAACCTAGAATGCAAGTTGACCGGGAAACCATATGACTGAAGTCAGAGCTTCTTCTAACACAGGAATATTGAAAAAGAAAATACAATAATATGCTTACACACGAGTTTCCTAATTCAACCTTTGTTCAGTCATGCATAAGAATTGTTTGCAATTTTGTTTCCTTAACACTTTAACGAAGAGCTGCACTGGTTTCCCAGTCACTTTCAGTACATACTCGTCGTTAAAGTGTTAAGTTTGACAGAAGTGGGAATAATTACATTCGAGTTACATGACTCAAATCCAGTACATCCCTTTAACGTAAATCAACATTTACTCTACAGCGGCTACTGAAATGAAAATCCTGCAGCACCTACAACTTATCTAGAATATTCATAACCACACTATATCTTTCTTGCTTATCAACTGCTAATAACTCTTCTTTCTTAGCCGTATGCTTCCCCACACAATGACTTCCCAATATCTGGAAACCTATTGTACTCATTTTTAAATTCTATAGCCAAAGATGCTATGGTGGGAGTCTTAGTATCTGGTAGGGAAATGAAGCAGCATCTGGCAGACTATCTTCTAGCTGCCCAGGGTACTACTCCACTCCTCTAGGTCTAATTTCTGACAGATATCAGTGGCCGACTTCACGTGCTGGGGTGAAGTTCATTGTGAGCCAGATCTTCGTAGAGCAGTTTGACGTTTCACTTGACAATCAGATTTGTATGGTAACAAACTAGCAGTCATACAATACAGTCAAACATAAATATTCTAAATTGTAAACTGATTTCTATAAAATACACATTACAGTTGTTCAACTCGAAAACCATTCAGGCGTATGATCAGGTCATACTGCGATAGGATCGCCAAACACTGGCTACAACTAAAGATCTGACAGTTAGAAATAAGGGTCCGGGAGTACCAAGCATAAATTCATTTTTCACGTAATCATGACCGAACTTAACAACCTAAATCCTGCAAAATCAGCCATGCATGCCCCAATTTGATCTTCAGTGTTGAAGCTGAAAACTGCAAGGGTTGCTAAGTTAAAGAACAGCAAGAAATACAATTCATATGTTCAAAGGATATAGTAGTTGTTAATCAGACAATCAAGGCTGATGCCATTCACACACAAAACGCCTAGATGCGCGGTAAGCAAATTTTTATACCACCTCTATAAATTTCTCGAAAAACTTTATCAAGTGCCCTCACTGCCAGGTTCGTCAGAGTAGGACAGCACATAACCAGGTCAAAATGTAGGACAAATGGGAGGAAACATTGCTCTTCCACCAAAGACCAGTTCATCATCTCAGGTTAAGCAAGACCGAGTCCTCATCACGTTTCCTCTGCGAGTTTTCTATTCATGATATCAGACAACTGATGGCCTTCAGACCAGAAGCATAAACATGGTTTTGCTCAATCAGTTCTACAAGTGTTCAACTACATTTCAGTATTGGTCATTGCATGCCTTGAAAATTCGACGGCCGACCAAATCACAAACGCTGGGTCAGCTCATTCGGTCATTAGCTATGAAGAGACAAAGAAAAAATGCCTATCTTTCAACACCATATGCCCCATATTTGGGGCTGTATTAAGCTCAGAACTCAGACCTGCCTGAACAACCAACCATTTCATAAGGTCTCCACGGCAACCAATAACGTCAGCAAGAGGCATTGGTGGCACCAAAGTGTGAGAGGCATTGGTGGCACCAAGGTGTGTGCGAGCCCGAAATGAATGCAGCCAATGAAATCATGTATTAAAGATGTTAAGGCATTCTAAACAGGTACTTCCTGTTAATTAGAAGTTACATATGCACATTTGTATGTATAAATGTACATATAAATAGATACATATATGCATACTTATATATACACAAACATCTCTTTGGTGCTTCCAAGAGGTTCTTAGAAAGGTGTTACACAAACATCTAGAAACTTACTGCATACATACATGTACATACACAAACATCTTGAGATGGATCTAGGTCTACGGCAAGGTAACTAGCTGTAAACTACCCTCCAATATTCAAAACTATTTTTCGTGCTGCAATAAGATGCTTTCCGGGTGCATTTGAAAAGGCTGTCAAAACCATGTAGGCGTATGTATGCGTGTGTATATATAGTACATTTTAATATAATATACTTTATAAAATATACACAATCAGGATGGCCCCCGACTGCTTGGTAGACGTGCAGAACAAGCCCTGACCTGCCAACTATTTCAGAAGGGTGATACAAATTGTATGCATACAAGCCTCCAAGTATGGGGGGGAACTTAACCTGTCATCATTTTCATACTAGAAAAGCATTTACGGCAGACTGCAGGTGGTGAAACCATCACCATCATCATCATCTCCTTCCTGCTTTGGCTGCTGCTGCTGCAACATCTGGCATCATACGAAAACTTTGGCCAAAGCATCTGCCCCTGCACTGGCGATGAATGGTTTAGAAGGGTGGAAGGTAACATCATGTATTGATTCATCAAATTTCTTGCGATGGGAGGTGATCTCCTGGACGCAAGTTTTGCTATCCAGATTCCACAGTCGAATCGAACAGTCATGGCCTGAAATGCAAAATAATCATACTTACTCTCCGTGAAACCAAATGAAAGAAACCATTACCATGAAACCATCCTTCACAATTACCCATCAAATAAAAAACCTGATTTAGCTCCTTAAACCCGAGACATTGCAAGTGCATGCATGTATGTGTATTTATGTATGTATGCATGTGTAGTTATATATGTATGCATGTGCATTTATGTATGTAATGTACATATGTATGCATGTATCTGACTTTCTTGGGGAGAGCCAAGAATCCAAAAATTTGCAACAAGGCTAAATATGACACACAAGCCTCACAGTTACTTTGACCAGCTTGCTCAGCTGTCACCAAAGAGAAAATCTGCGAGACAAGAACAGCAACTGTTTTACTTACTTCCTGACAGAAGATACAGTCCACTTGGATCCACGGCTAAGCTAGTGACTGCATCCAGATGGGCGACCATAGAGTGGATCATCTTGCCTATACAAGACAAGAACAATATAATGAACATGATTCCGCTAGCAAAACGTGCTCATCAGATTCTATACCTCCCAATAATTACAACATTCCCGCTGAACTCACCGTTAACTCTAAGCTGCAAACTCATCTTCCACTTTGTTTATAGTCCATGTTTCCAGTTGTTTGGCTTCAAACTGCACTTCTTAGTTACTGTAAAGGGGCATAACCAAATTTCTCTACATGGTATTGTATTGTATTTGATCATTTATAAAGCGTTTCTCATAGGCCTTTCAGAAGTGCTAACAGTGCAAGGTACTCCGAGAGAAAAGGAAGGTTTCAAGGAGAGAGAAAGAGGTAGAGAAGCCACCAGAGAGGATGGTAGAGCATAGAAAAGGGCATTGTATCAATTACTGACTTCTCTGTATAAACTGCAGCTAAATAAACATCAAAACATATTGACAGAAATAATGATGATACTAAAATACTACTAAAAATAACTACAATAACCGCTCACACAGGATTCCAGGAATTACCTGAATTATTATCAAAGAACCGAATATGCCGGTCTTCATGTGCCGTGATGGTGACAGGAAGCGTCGGATGACAGACGACACGGTTTATCTGACTTCCCACCGTTTGATCTGAATCAATAACAGCAGATCTTCAGGTCCAGCACAGAAAAACAGAAACTCAAAAGCCATGGTTAAACCCCAAATTTCATGCCATAACCTACTGAATGCCTGTGCAATGATCCAAGTGCTGCAAAAAGTATGTTAGCAATAGATCCATGGATCAAACAAATTGGTTTTGATGATGTGAAAGATTGAAAGCAAATAAATTTGAATAAATTTAAACCATGTTGGTTTTCAATGCTTGACTAAAATACCCTTTGTAATTAGGCTGTTCACCACATTTGATTTCGAGTACACTGTCTTCCACTAACCAATAGTGTTATCTTTATAACATCTTTAACGTCAGAGCAATGCATAAGTTGCGTACTTGTCAGCTAATTTTTAATAAACGGAAAATTGATTGATTTACAAACCATTAATCCTGTATTACTAAAACAGTGGCTTTACAAACCATTAGTCTTGCATTCCAGAGTGACAACTGGTCGGCCTTTCTCAAGGTCAAAAACATATGCATTGGATGATGTGTATGCCACAACCATATGGTTTGGTTCACAGCGAACAAAATCGACGCTGGTAGGAACTCCAACATCTACGCATCAAACATTTCTCCAGATCAGTTAATTGATTACTTCTGGTGTATGTAGGAGCAAAGGTAACAAACAGACTGGATTGCAGAACCCCAAAAATACTTCTTAGACATATGGCAACATGTGAAGCATCTGCTACGTAAGGTACAATCTGCTACGTAAGAAGCAAACACAAAGAATTGACATCCACTGACACATTTCTGACAAAGCATACAAAATGTACTTTTTTCTTTCCTACCAAACTATGAATACACCATGACTAAGCAATGAATATCACACAACTTGTCAATCTATGACACACTGCGCTAATAAATTATTCCTATACAGTTTACTGTCTTTTGCTTGGTCATTCGATACTGGCACTTAAAGAATTTCAGAAATAATAATAATAATTGTGTAACTCCTAATTAAAATTACATGGTCTAGTTTATGGCAAATCATGCAGCTGTGGACTGAACTCTTTGGTTTTGATATTAAAATTTGATGTAATATTTTAATTTATTCTCTAATCAAGTTCATCAATATTCAACATAAGTCAATAATAATGATCAATGAGACCTGCATCGACTCTGAAGGAGCAACTCTTTGGTTTTGATATTAAAATTTGATGTGACATTTTATCTAAGTTATTCTCTAATCAAATTCATCAATATTCAACATAAGTCAATAATAATGACGAGACCTGCATCGACTCTGAAGGAGCTTAGTAGTGGTGACTTCCCAGTTGGGTTCCACAGTTTGATGGTTGAATCTGCTGAACAGGACAGTAGTTGCATCTTCGAACTATGCATCGCAAGACTCCATACAGCATCAGTGTGTTCTGCTAGTGTGGCCTGCAGGACACTAGGATCTGAGGAAAACAGTACATGTATACAAAATAAAGCTGACCCCCATAAACAAGTCAAAGGAAACAAACAAATCCACACAATCTAATGTCACGATTTCCATTGTACCATTAATAATTATGATACTGCACAAGTCACACTTCAAACAAATCCGAGTAAATATCATGATTCTCTGAAGAAATGCAGTGGACATTCAAGAGATCTGAGGATAACCAGAATTCATTACATGGTTTGTAAGGAAGTTGAAATAGATGCCAAACCAATAGAACACTGATATTACATACTTGCATACTAAATGCCTTGAAGCACCAGACAGTTAAATTACTTTACGTGCTTGTTATTCTTTTCTCTGTAAATTCACTCAAAATCCAAAAAACAGGACAGATTTTTAAAAATTTCAGTTCAGTCTAAATCTGAAACGAGGACAAAAGATGTTTCAAGATTTTGGCTCCTCCACCTATGCTCTAGCAAATTCGGCTGTGAGCAAAATGACCATATACAGTCAGTGGGAAGATTAAGCGAAGGACTCCAGAGGACTGGCCAGCCCGGAAAATGAAGTCGGTAACACGTAATACTCATGGCTGTCTCCTGGGGCTAGCTTAAAGGTCTGCTATTCTGCTCTCCTTTTCTTCCAGGTGAGTCCAGAAAATACTTCTACTGAAATGAATGAAACAATGAAAAAATTTGTGTTAAGAGATGAAAGAAGTTGTCAGGTAACTAACTTACCAAAGGAGTCATAAGGATCAATGTTGGAGTTGGGTATATTCCAGCAACGAATGGTTCCATCAACGCCACCACTGTAGCAACTCTCCCCAGTTGGGCTCATGGCCAAGCACAGCACAGGGCCGTTGTGGGCCCGGAATGTGTACACAGGCTCAACATCCAGTGATGCATTTCTTCAGAAACAAGCAAAAGTATATCATAGTCAAAAACCACACAACATTAATGCCCATTTTTCTTTTACTACCAATTAAATAATAATAATAATAATAATATCTTTTCTTTAATTTAGCGCCTGACAAACGCACTGCGCTGTACATTTACATGTTATGCAATTGAAACAATCTTAACTAGTTAACTACTAACAGAACAGACAGCCTGTAATACACGGCGCTAATAGCAGCCTACAAAGCAAATCCGCCCTAACGGGGCTCGAACTCGGTATCTCTCGCACTCTTCACCAGATGTTATCCAACGCGCCACCGGACCCCATTCAGTATATTTCTTCTGTTTGTTTTTTTTACAATCAAGTAAGAGGTGATGGATTGTCTCCTTGACCTTACAAGTATCACATAGACCATCATCATGCCTTTTTATAATGAACAGCCTTTGATTAGTATTGGCTACTCCTAGACGTAGTCTAGAAATTTGAACTTCCTTAGGCCAAAACAAAATAATGGTGTGTTTCCGGTAACCCGACCGACTCACTTTTTTGCCGCGACTCGGAAAATTTTGTAAAAAAAATTTTTTTTGTACGGAAAATTTTGTTAAAAAAAAAATTTTTTCCTGAAAATTTTGTAAAATTTTATTCCTACTTCACATACATTAAGCCTTTGCATGCAGGTGATGCACAATCGCGACATTATAGGTGCATTCACTGAAGCAGAGACGTTCGGAAACTAGCGGTCTTTCAATGGAAAGAATGGTGCCGTAAATTACAGCAATAAAAGGGCTAAAGTGTGGAGTTTGGGAGAGGGAGGTAATAGACTCGAAAGTGGTGGATTTTCTCAGGGTAATTTGACAGGGTTATTTCACAAATCTGACCCCCATATTCATTGTATCAGAAATAACTATTATCGTACGTGCCATTATAAAAGTAAAGCCTCCTAATAGCAATCAGCCTACTTAACAACCTCCGTAGCATTCTACTTTCGTAGCAAACAGCCTTCTTAGCAACCAAGCTTTGTAGCAAGCAGCCTCTATGTCAGCCTCATTAGCAACCAGTTTCAAAGTCAGACTTGCCCCTTTAGCAACCTCCTTCCATGGCAACAGTTATCCTTAGAAACTGTCCTGCTTAGCAACTGCCTTCATTAGCAACTAGTCTCCTTAACAACGAGTCTTCATAGCATCCAATCTTCATAGCAAGCAGTCTCCTTAGCAGACGACGTTAGGAACCATATTTCTTTCTATACAGCGTTAATAATATTATAACAATAAATGGGCTCAATGTTTCCCATGGACAATTTACACACATGTATGATGTTGAGGAGATAACCGACACAGAAAAGTCAGCGATTTTATCATGTTACCACCCATGCATATTTCCTAAAGAGCCGTTGTCTGCTACACGTTTATTGTTTAATGTACATAATCCATAATTCCTTCCCCACCCCTGCCCCTTCCATTTCACCTTGCAAGAAAAACGATGTCAACAAAAATGAAATAAATAAGATTGTTTTCGACAGCAGTTTGTAGGTACATTCTGCAAAAAGGCATTTTTAATACTCACATAGAAAATATATACTTTGGTACAGCATGTACCGCTGTGCATAAATGGGCAGTGGCGTAATTTTGGGAAATCACTGCATAAAATTATTTTACCAAAATAAAATTATTTTCCTACCTACCTATCCAGTTTTTTTTAACTCTGTTACCGGAAACACACCATTATTTTTTGTTGGCCTTATGTCTAAAAGGTTCTAAATATTTAATATCTGTACTAACAATTGGACACATAGATTTATAAAAATGACCTCTACTATCACCACTATATTCTATTTGCCATTTATTTATTATATAAAGTTTTATTAAAGTATAAATTTCCTGAAGTTCAAGATAATTAATAGAATTTATGTGATCAATTGTAATTTTATAAACCATTCAGTATATTTCTTCTGTTTGTTAAAAAACTACATACAACAGCAACCAAGTGAATGCCAGTTATACAATTAACATATCCCTTAGCAGCTACCTATATGTTGCCTTATTTCTTAACATCATTAGCCAACATCTTCAACAAAAGCTCTAGCAAGACAAGACTTCACCCAAAGCAAACATCTGCAGAGTTGCAACCGCATTCTCAGCGCAAGTTTATTCAAAGTGCAACAGTTGTTTAATCTTACAGCTTATAACATTACTTTTGGCTGAATAAAAAACATCTGCATTAAAACAGAGTAGTAAAGAGGACCCACCGTTTTGCTGGAACAGTTTTCTGTAGGTTCCACAGTTTGAGCATATGGTCTTCCGCAGCAGTGATTAGAACCGGTTCCACAGGGTGGAACACCAGAGCACGAATGCCATCAAAATGACTGAATTGACAACAAAAGCAAGCCATCAACAATTGCAGGACTCGGGAAAAAAACAAACTGTAGCAATCTGAAAACACACAGCAATCAGTGACATCATCACATCTCCTTCAATTTCTCTATTGCATCACATGACTACTACAATACCACGTTAGAAGAAAGAAATCTCTCAAAAGCTGTATTTTTCCTTTTATCACATTTTGATACCATCACATCAAATATTTCTAAGTTAAGTCTCTTCTCAACAAAAGAACCACAATGCTAGAAGTTATTCTCTCTTTTAACGAAAAAACAATGACGAACGAGCTGCCTTACTTAGCTCTCTCAAAGACTATGATGAGAAACAAAATAAAATAAAAGAAGAACACAGAATAATGACCTTCTCAAAGTGTATTTGGCATTCCAGGTCTTCCTATGAATATCCTTGTTCGGCGATATCTAACAAATGAACAACTCTAATCAATCACCAACTAAAGGAAATAACTGGCATTAATGAAGCAGTGGTCCAGAGAAAGCTACACAAAATCACGTGCCTACCACCGATAAAATTTACTATACTGGTTCTATAGAACTGTTCAGCTTCTGACATGGCAAAATCATGCAGTTTTAATCCACCAGTAATCAGTGAAGTGTGGAGATGGAAACACTCCAGCACACGCTTTCAATAAAAGTAATGATGTAAAATGACGATAGTTACATTAATGGCAAATTCCTTTCATACCTGTGCTAGAAACTTCACACAATACCACATCACTAGCACCTCTTCATTGTACTTCTGTTTACATGGCATCAAATTCTCCATAACAGTGACTTTGCTCTGTATCATATGTATATGGTTACTAAAATCACTATAAGTTTACTACCTTGGTTATCCAACCTCTCTTTACAGTACATTTTAATAGTAATCGAGTAATTCCTGAATAATAGGAACCAAGGCAAAGTGTATGGACAGTGTTGCCCTTAAAAGGTCAGAATGCTTACATCATAGGTCAGAGCATCTGCATCGTTGCTCACAGTCAGTCCAGCAAGTTCTCCGAGCCCAAGTGCTGCCTCCAGAGCATCATCATCATTGCCCAACACACCCATCATTGCTTGGCAACCAGCTGCAATCCACAGAAAGTCAATCACATCAATCAACAGATTGATCAGAGCATACAACCGACTAGATAAAGTGTGATAGTCAGAAGAAAAGAGCAGTCCCTTGAACTAACGCCAAGGGAATGAAGTGTTAGGAACTTCATTTTCTTAGCCTTGGCATACAAGTCCTATTCCTTATGGCCTGTTCTTCCCTTCTCAAGTCTACAGTCAGAGTATTCGTTTTAAGGCCACGTTCCCTAAGGGCACTTATTGAATGGAAGAAGTCTCAAAATACCCTTCTGTCTTAGCAAGGATTCGAACCCTGGATCCTTGAGTAGACAGTCCAGTATGCCATTCCCTGAACTATAGCACGTACTGATAAAGCACAACCGACTCACTAGTCGCTATTGGCTTAACAGCCATACTCCAGATTGGCCATCTACCCCACACCATCATTCTCCATTTATCATTATCATAAACACATATGCAATGCACAGCTTAAGGGCTTCAAAAGCTAGTATCATCACGGGTCTCCTATACAGCATTATCACAATTATTATTATTATTATTAGACTGTCATTTATAGCGCGCCTAAACAAAATTGGAATCTTGCACAAAAGCGCGTAACAGAAAAATCAATCATAGTAAATCTTAAACAGATAAATGAATAAATAAATGAATAAATAAACAATGCAAGAGGAATGAATCACTGGTCACTATGGAGTGAAGCAGTAGTCTATAGCTATTATCAGTTGGTCACTAGTCAAACTCTGAGAGACGAGGAAGACCAGTAGGCTGGCTACAATGTGTTAGCAAGTTGTAACAAGAGTTTTGAGTCAGGATCTAAATTACATCAATTTTTGTTTAATTCAATAAATCCAGTTGTCATGAATGCAACTGTTACAAGTAACACCAAATAGCTGTAGATTCAAGCCACCTTAACACAGTACTATTCTTGTCCAGTATTTACCAGCCATGTACTACACTTAATTTGACAGCTCATCTAGACACAGATCCTCACAACAACTCAACATTTCTGACATGTACCTGATTCGTCCATGTCATTAAGGTTACCGCTGTTGATTCGTGGTGGGCTCTGAGAGCCTGACTGAAGTGCCGGCAAGTCATCTTCGTTGTCCAAATTCACTAACATTGCCTGTAGTGTTGATCTCCTTGGTCCTAAAATATAAAGAATTATTAACACCATTGTTGGAAAAGTATTTATTATGGCCCAATGACTCACGTCCATTGGTGTGGATACAAGATATGTATGTAGGTATCAGAGCACCTGTATATCTGGCCTTGGTCTTGGCCTGCATATCAGTCATACCATCAAACTCAATTTTACAAAATGTCCAAACTTATACAGCACAATACAACTCTATTTGATATTGCCTCCTTCCAAAGTTCAGAAGAGAAGTGCACACGACCGTACGACAGAACATTGATGATACTGAGCAATTGTACCTGAAGGACTTGCTCAGAGTCCCTACACAGTAACTGCCTCGGGTGAGGCTCGAACCAATACTCTCAATGTTACAGGTCAAGCACACTATCCATTCAATTACCATGCCCCACTTGCGAATTTTTACTCAAAGGATTTACAGTATATAATTGAATTTTAAATTAACGGAGTTTAACTTTATCGATGCACTTGTGAATCAAAACCCATCGTAATATGTATTTTACACAAGCTAATGGATGCAGAATCAATCGTACATACTGTCACTAGCATGACCTTGTCCAGCTTTCTTATCCTTTTGTCTTTCTCTTTTATACTCCTCCTTTAGTTTTGACAGCAGCTGCTGATCAACATCCCATTCCTCATTTGGTGACAAATCTTTACGATCTGTTAATTAAAAAAAAATTACAACCCACGTAAATTAACCTTGTGATATAAGTCCCTACTTTATGCACATTCTCCTAAATGCTATTCATTTTTTGCATGGCTCACGTGAGAAACTTATCCAGAATTTGTTAACTGATACATAAGACTTGAAGTGACTTACAATTTAAAATTTATTTAATGCACTCCTTGCAAACAGTCTGCAAATCTGAATCTTAGACATGGGACTGTCCAATAACTTTGTGCCATCTTTCAATTGGCCACAGTATGGCTATAATATCCAAATGATGCTTCAAAGGATCAGTGATTTCTACTTCAAAGCTAAGATGAATCATTCTTCAAGACTCTAACTTCAGTAAAAGCTGTAACTGACTACTAAACCATTCTCCATCACTTTTAATCCACAACTAAGGTAAGTTGAATTTAGTTGAGGTATGATTGGATTAAATCCTAGATGCTCATACCTTGACTACGGGCTTCACCTGCACCTTCATTGTTCTCCGATACCAAGAAATCGAATTCTGCCAAAGCTTCCTCTGTATCTGGATCTGCTACTACGTCTTCAATTCCAGCCATTGACTCATTCCCCATGTTTGGCTAAAAAATTAAAAACAGACACATATAAAAACTAAAGCAGAACGACAGCAGTAAAGGAAATGGGAGAATGGAATCTAAATCTATTGCAAAAGGTCAGAATATCATGAACACTGTCTATGATAGAAGTACTGAAACTGAAAGAGGATGGTAGAAGAGAAGAAATCGAGGCAACAGCTCTGAATTGTCTTATTTCTCCTTTTTAAATTAGTTACACCTATGAAAAGCACAAAATTAGCAAGTGGATTTGTAGAGGTTAATTTCATCCAGTAACTTCTGTCTGCTTCACAGGGCATCTTTCAATGGGACAGCATACTCTAGCTCTATCATTTCTTCTAAGATTGAAATAAACCCTCTATAGGCCACATGTTAAACTGTTTGATGAGGTACCAGAAGGTCTCACAGAGCAAAAACAAAACTTACACATGATTAAATAATACAAAATATTTTTTCTCTGATTGTCTTTTATCTCAAGAATACCATTCAATTGCAATGGTTTCGTAAGTCTATCTTCCAGATTTTAAAAACCTCAAAGCTTACTTTAGTTTTTGGCCGTTTCGCCACAAGAACCCTGTCATCATCATCGCCTTGATTATCATCGTTCTCTCCGTCACTAAGGTTTTCTTCGTCTTCGACGTTTTCTGGCGAAAGGAAGTCGAAAGTTGCCATAATTGATTCTTCCGTGTTGATCAGTGCAGACTCGGCAATTGAAGTCGGTAACTTCTTTCCAGTGGCTCTGCACACATATACACCATCATATACAATACACATACAGCAAATGTCATATACTGTAAGTACAGATAAAAGAGCAACATATTTTGACGTATTCATGTAAATATATATATATATATATATATATATATATATATATATATATATATATATATATATATATATATAGGCCCTAACCAGGCAATTCTGTTGTATTCAACGCTTAGAGAGGCAGTGTCTTGATGTATACATACTTACACACACACATTCCTTCTACACTAATGCGTTGCAGAGCTGCTCCCTTTCCTTGTGCACCTCTGCATTTCGTCAATGGCTGAAGGCTGTCTAGCAGCAGGCCACAAGCAAGCAATTTGTCTACCATCGTTGAAGCGGGGACTAGATCCATAAAACATTACTGACCGCTGACCAAAACTCAAACCTTGTTGAGACAATAGATGCCCAGCAGATGGTATGGACTTCAACTTAGAAACAAAAATCACTGTAGCAATCCACACTTTCTTGTATGAAGGACTTTTTTGTAACACCATGCTAAAACCATCTCTCAAATAACGTCTTTTAATTCATTTTTTATGCTTAGTCAATTAAACCTACATGAGAAAAACAATTATATGCTGCAAAATTCCGAGGGACGCGCGACGGTATGTTTTTAAATGTTTCAGTGGCATTTTGACATGCATGATAAAAAAGGTTCGCTATCCCTGTACTTGGTGCTACACAAATTTCATGTTTCCATCAGAGTAGACTGTGCTTAGATACCTTATGGATAGGGTGAGCTGATGCCCTTACCTCCTAGGATGTGATTCAGCTGGTCTCTTAGTTCCCTGAACCTCACCATTTACCAAGGATCTCGAGTCGCCTGGATCGGTCAACGGCTGCAGGCCAAGAAGCTGACGTACACGTGTTGAACGAACATCTATGATTGTATCGGTGTAACCGATCTCCTGAAGATACCTACAAATCAATCCGTTCTGTACAGCAACACTGCGTAATACAATGTATCAGTTCCATGCATAGCTAGACTGGTGATAGTCTACTGGTTAGTGTGCTGAACTGTCAACCCAGAGCTTGGGGGCTTGAATCCCTGCCAAGTTAATCCTTTAATGCCGAGCGTGTACTAAAATGTATGGGAAACCATATGCAGCTCGGCGTTAAAGGGTTAAGAAGATATTCCAGCATTTATTAGGGAATAACCAGGTACACATTTTCCACCAAGTACCGAATCCAAGGATTTGGATATACTTTTTACCAGATCCGGGTACGAACCAAGTACCATTTACTCCATTGGCAGCGTTTTGTATTTGTAACTCGTTTGAGTCATTTTTGTGCAGTTGGGTCGTTCCATGTCAAATCAACCAGTAAAATAGCAATTTGCCACCACACCCCCTTGGATTTTTCTGAAAATTTTTATACACAAACTACATGCAAAATTAGGAATTACAGTGAAAATTTGAGCAGAATATCTCAAAATTTGACCGAGATATTAATTTTTGAAGTTAATAATAAAAAAACGGATCGTGAGAAAATGGCATGATTGACCAAGTTTGTACTGTCATATCTCGGCCAGGAAATGAGCTAGAGGGCTGAAACTTTTTTCATGAAATTAGTTTGCTGTGCTCTTTCCAAATATTTAAAAATCTCGGTGGTGTTCATTGTGATTTTTAATATAAAAATTTAAAAATATTGCACAGAGGCCAGTTTTCACTCAAGTTCCAAACATCATATCAGCAGGTTGGAATAATATATTATAATTCTTATACTGGTTTTATATTGAGGTACATTAGTGCTCATCAGGCATATAGTGAGTACCTGATTAGTTTCATTATTACTGTGTTTTCCAAGGACATTTTTCTTGCCATGATCGTGAAAGTGGGGTTTACGGCTTGCCCAAAAGGTGAAAGTGAGTATCTTTTGAAATTCATGAAAATTTGCACATATATTCTGGACACCAAGAACTGTTATTGATGAAAAATTCAGGATGGTGTTCAGCTCCATTTCACGTAAATTAATTTTTTAAGTTAATAAGCAAACAACGAATCACGAGAAAACGGCATGATCCACCAAGTTTGGACTGTCATATCTTGGCCAGGAAATGACTTAAAGGGCTGATTGTTTTGTTCATGTAATCAGTTTGTTGTGCTCTTTCCAAATATGAAAGAACCTTGGTGGTTTTATTTGTGGTGTTTAATCTATAAATTTGTAAATATTGCACAGAAGCCAATTTTCGCTCAAGTTTCAGACATCATATCAGCAGGCAGGAATGGTATATAGCAATACTTACACTGGTTTTATATTGAGGTACATGGAAGCTCTTGAGACAAATAGTCATTGCCTGAATGGTTTCATTATGTCTGTGATTTCCAAGGACATTTTCCTTGCGATGATCGTCAAAGTGGGGTTTACGGCTTGCCCAAAAAGTGAAAGTCGGTGTCTTTTGAAATTCATGAAAATTTGCACATATTATTCTGGACACCAAGAACTGTTATTGGTGAAAAATTCAGGATAGTGTTCAGCTCCCTTCCACGTAAATTAATTTTTTAAGTTAATAAGCAAACAACGAATCACGAGAAAACGGCATGATCCACCAAGTTTGTACTGTCATATCTTGGCCAGGAAATGACTTAAAGGGCTGATTCTTTTGTTCGTGTAATCAGTTTGTTGTGCTCTTTCCAAATATGAAAGAACCTTGGTGGTTTTATTTGTGGTGTTTAATCTATAAATTTGTAAATATTGCACAGAAGCCAATGTTCGCTCAAGTTTGGCTTCTGTGCAATATTTACAAATTTATAGATTAAAAACCACAAGTAACACCACCAAGGTTCTTTCATATTTGGAAAGAGCACAACAAACTGATGACATGAACAAAAGAATCAGCCCTTTAAGTCATTTCCTGGCCAAGATATGACAGTCCAAACTTGGTGGATCATGCCGTTTTCTCGTGATTCGTTGTTTGCTTAATAACTTAAAAAATTAATTTACGTGGAAGGGAGCTGAACACCATCCTGAATTTTTCACTAATAACAGTTCTTGGTGTCCAAAATATATGTGCAAATTTTCAAAAATTTCAAAAGACACCGACTTTCACTTTTTGGCCTAGCCGTAAACCCCACTTTGACGATCATCGCAAGGAAAATGTCATTGAAAATCACAGACATAATGAAACCAATCAGGCAATGACTATTTGTCTCAAGAGCTCCCATGTACCTCAATATAAAACCAGTGTAAGTATTGCTATATACCATTCCTGCCTGCTGATATGATGTCTGAAACTTGAGCGACAATTGGCTTCTGTGCAATATTTACAAATTTATAGATTAAACACCACAAATAAAACCACCAAGGTTCTTTCATATTTGGAAAGAGCACAACAAACTGATTACATGAACAAAACAATCAGCCCTTTAAGTCATTTCTGGCCAAGATATGACAGTCCAAACTTGGTGGATCATGCCGTTTTCTCGTGATTCGTTGTTTGCTTATTAACTTAAAAAATTAATTTACGTGAAAGGGAGCTGAACACCATCCTGAATTTTTCATCAATAACAGTTCTTGGTGTCCAGAATATATGTACAAATTTTCATGAATTTCAAAAGATACTCACTTTCACTTTTTGGGCAAGCCGTAAACCCCACTTTCACGATCATGGCAAGGAAAATGTCCTTGGAAAACACAGTAATAATTAAACTAATCATGTACTCACTATATGCCTGATGAGCACTAATGTACCTCAATATAAAACCAGTATAAGAATTATAATATATTATTCCAACCTGCTGATATGATGTTTGGAACTTGAGTGAAAACTGGCCTCTATGCAATATTTATAAATTTTTATATTAAAAATTACAATGAACACCACTGAGATTTTTGAATATTTGGAAAGAGCACAACAAACTGATTACATGAAAAAAAATTCAACCCTCTAGCTCATTTCCTGGCCGAGATATGACAGTCCAAACTTGGTCGATCATGCCATTTTCTCACGATCCGTTTTTTGCTTATTAACTTCAAAAATTAATATCTCGGTCAAATTTTGAGATATTCTGCTCAAATTTTCACTGTTGTTCCTAATTTTGCATGTAGTTTGTGTATAAAAATTTTCAGAAAAATCCAATGGGGTGTGGTGTACACCCCTGGTTGATTTGACGTGGAATGACCCAGTTTTGAAGTTTTCTAAATTGCATTAAATTCAATAAATTGACTTAATTTCAAGAAAATGGAATGTAATTCAATGGATGTTTATAACTCTTAAGGCTGAACATTTATATATGTAAGTTTACTGAAAACTATAATAAAGAAAAGAATATAATAAAAGTTGAAATTATTGAGATTTGGAGTCAATGGGGTGGCTCGAGAATGCTCTTATATACACCAATATATATAAATGTCACTCCCAACCCCTAACACCATCAGACAAGCAGGATTTCAGTCTTTTACCAACTGAAGGTAAGGATATGCTCCATATTTTTCATCTTTTGAAACTATTTAAGAAGTATTCCTTGAATAGTAACACTTTGGCAATAACAAGCCCGTTGTCTACAAAGCCAACAGAAACGTACCACAACGACACTCCCAACTGGTTCGAAAAAATATTGGCTCTACCTGTGATAAATGTCTCAGCAATACTCACTGTCGAAGGAGCTGTCGACCCTGCTTCCAATTGCCATTGCTGTTGGCGTTGTGTAGTGACTCCTGGATATTTTGCTCCTCTAAAAGATCACAACACTTGGTACAAAAAAAACATTCTACCAGCAAACATTTCTCATATTTATTGAATCTATTTAAGTCAACAATTTGTTATCGGTACAACTTCAGCAAACCGAACCTAACAGTAGGTTTCCCACCACAATAGCTCTGTCATTACCACAAATGAATGGGGTGTCAAGATCGTTGAAATACACTGTCCAGGTACCTGCATCTATCCTGAACCATCACTCTAAAACCATTCTACCAGCATTCTACACTGTGCTATGCGATAATAAAACAATCATCCAAGGGGTTGCATGTGAGTCAAAGGCACCTAGGTCTAATACAAAGTCAGATAAGCAGTCACTCTATCCATCAGGCCTAATATACCTCAGCCCAACAACGCACTTGAAAGAGTTTCTGTTGATTTTAACAGACTAAAGAAATTAATTACTCTACATGCCTCACTGACTGGCAACTGTCAACTACTAATTCCCAACTCCTTGGTTGCTCTAATTCTGCACACTTCACAAATACATAATGACTAAAACATCATCAGCATAGCTCACAAGACAGAGTGGAGTTTAAATGACGTCTAAGTTACTAGCAGATCTCTGTTGCCTGTGAAGACAAAGTTCTGTGCATAATTAATTTGTAAGCAAATGACTAATACAGCAGTCTGCTTAAAAATCATCATGTTGTCTGGCTGGGTTTAGGGTACATGGCTCAGATTACATCTCTCAAGCATGTGTCTGGCCACCTGCAGCCCACCGACAGGGCAGGGCTCCTTATGACACTACTGAAGTATAATTGAGATTCACAATACACAACTTGAGGATCCATACCACGTTGCAACAAGGTTGCATTACAAGGTCTGTTTGGAAACTGACAGAAGCTCGAACCTACGTCAGTGATTGCACAATACCAGAATGTGTCACGAGAGCACTTTTAAAAGGAGTGTTATTGGATTAGAGATGACTATTCTCTGATCTCTCTTAGTGTTCCTTTGAAGTCTGGCATTGTGAAACTTCACAGAGAAACACAAAGTTGGGCTGATAATTAAAACCAGACAGTTATACACAAGGACGGATTGCAACCCATCAGCTGTTTCAGCCAACAACATAATTATAGCAATAACTTCTTTGTAGGCAGCTTTCACAACTTTGAAACAACTTTGGCAACCAACCTTATGAAGCCACCGCCTGCTCACCTGTTTTAAACTCAGCATGAAAAATTAATGTATAGATCTGTCCTAACAATATTATTAATTACAGAAAAGATATTAATGGCAAATGCCATATCCTTACCTTTTGAATCTTTGTCAAAATTTGGAGGAGTGATTGCACCTTGCTCAAGGTCTGTGCCATACTTGAGCTTATGATACTTGCTCCTGCCAAAACAGCAATGTAAAAATCGGAATAAGTACTGTCTCAAATTCTGTGTCAATTTTAGTTGATATACAGACTTAGTAAAAATCCAATCATTCAGTAGTTTTGTCAAAACTGCTGCTTAAGGCTCCTGAATCCTGAAGTTAACCGTTACCTCATTTTTGAGCACACGAAACCATTCCGCTAAATGGTGACTTTGTGCTTTGAATCTTCAGAACTATCAGCACATTTGCAGACAACTGATGATGCATTTGCCTTAAACTTGTATGTCTGGGATTCAAATCTTGATGCATCAGGTGAAAATAACATTCTGACATCGCAACCCATGTAGCCCACAAGGGACGGTTGTTGTGTTGTTAGCACGCCAATTCGGTATTTTTAATTGTTCAGATAATGGACATGTGGTATGTTTACAACATGCCCTGCTTTCTTATTTACTTGTCGTATCATTTTTGTGCTTCAATCAATATTTACTTAACAACCGAGAACACAGAGCTCTTTGAAGTGTACTACTGCAAAGGGTCCAACAAAAACTTGCATATTCAATATCACTAATCGATTATGGTTTCTGATTATGATTTCAATTCAAGTGACCATTGCTTGACATTGATAACAGCGCTTTACTAAATCATTAGCTTAGGCCACCTTCAATATGCAATACATAACGCACAAGTAGCAAGAAATCTCAATTTCTTTACTGCTCTTTTAATCAAAAAAGCTTGACTTCCACCGAAACAAGATCATTAGCCATTACACACAAATTCGTAAAATTATCCCTAAATCAACCACAACACATCACATAAGTTCTCAAATTTACCCACCTTTCCTGTTTAAGGGCATATTCCAGCATCTTGATCCTCCGCACAAGGTCATGTTTAAGATTCTCTTGCCCCTTGCGCTCTCCCTGAAGAAATGCTATTCTAGCCTGCAATGGCAAATTTCAAAGCACACAAAGTGAACTCGGAGTTAAAGGTAAGAAATAAACAACTGGGTTAGGGCAGTGATTTCTGCCCGAGGACTGCAAAACGCAAAACCACTCGGTAAGACCCAAACTACCCCTTCAAAGAGGCCAGCTGACTTTTCATTAAAATAAACCCGAAAGCAGTCTAGTCAAAAATTCCAAACCTAAGGCGCGGTCGCTAAAACTACTAGCACAAGATGGCGGACATTTGCTCCGACACTGCGGAAACTTTCGGACACTGATAAACCGTGACACGATAAGTTAACCCACTTAATCTTCTTAACTCGTTCTTTTCGACAACGTTAACTACATAAACGAAGGCATACGGCATCAAAAGCAACCATAAATAAGGCCACCGGAGAACCTTTCCTGCTCACCTGCAGTTCAGCCCTGTCTATTTCCCACTGCGCACGGTCGATCTCAAATCTTGTCCATTCCGTCTGCAGAAAGTGCAGTATGCCCGGCATCGAATACTGGATTCGAGACTGTTGATCGTCGTGCTGCTTGTTGCCCGTCATGTTTGTCGAACGCGCTGAATATCCTCCTTCCAACGACGAGAGCGGCGACTCCTCCATTATGCTTCTTTCGTCAATCAAATCCTCCTGTCAGCCATATTTTCCACCAAAAATTACAGATGGAGCGGTTTCAACTTAATGACGTAATTTTATCCTCGTTCATCGTCTAGCCGTAGACTTAAAGCGATTTATTCGTCCAGAATAAAATCAACTAACCTTTACTCTCTTGAAGAGACTATCTAATTTAAGTAACCAGACGAATTGTGTCTCAATGTTTTCTTAAAACGCTTCTATAGTATCTAGTCGGGTTAGCATCGATAGCTGGAATTAAAACGTCATTCTTAGTATGGATCAGTTTAGAATATAAACTCATTGGCGACGATTTGCCCAGCTATGCAGTGATTGGATGGCAGATTCCTATTTTCAGCCAATTGTGTGCTTGCAAATGGGCGTGGCCTAAATTGCGGTAGCTGTGGCGGCCATGTCGGAGTGCAAGCACGGAAATATTATTTTGTTGTGCAGCTTTTAAGTAAAAACTGTTGTCAAAGCACTCGAAGAAGTTGTTAGAAGAACGTTTCTTGTAAGGTTATCGTGAATTAATGGTGTCGATCCGTATACCTTCACATCTAGCAGTCTTAGCCTATACACTTCGTGACTTCAGACGATTGAGATGCCGGATTTCTTCAACGTTGTGGTAGGTACTAGTATTTGTTATGTTAGTCCCAGATGTTAGCGTCACTTCAGTAACATTTAAATTTTAATTGGTAAACGTGTAGTTTAGATGTAAATTAGGCAAACTTATAGTATCGTGGGCTGAAGAATAATTATACGGTATCTTTGTGCATGCTGCGTGGACGGTACCAGGTTTTCTAATGACGACACTAACCCTAACCCTGACCCTGACGTAAATTAGGCAAACTTATAGTATCGTGGGCTGAAGAATAATTATACGGTATCTTTGTGCATGCTGCGCGGACGGTACCAGGTTTTCTAATGACGACACTAACCCTAACCCTGACCCTGACGGGCCTAACCGACTCTCACGACGCCTAACCTGACCCTAACCGACACTCACGATGTCAGTAAACTTATGCACTATAATCCTTCAGCCCCCGATTCTATAATAAGCTTGCCATAAATTATTATTCGCCATTGCAGCATTGCTTGGGTTTCAGCATTGGTCGAATACAAGTGGGATTAACTATTCTTGCTAAAGAGAAGTCAGATGGATGAAAATAATTTTTGCTTAAATAGAAGTGGGCCTGATGAAATCTTGTTAAAATAGAAGCTGGACTGATGAAAAATTATTCATGATGGTCTGCACAAAACGACATTTAACATCTTGAGACCAAAACGACATTTAACATCTTGAGACCAAAACGACATTTAACATCTTGAGACCAAAACGACATTTAACATCTTGAGACCAAAACGACATTTAACATCTTGAGACCAAAACGACATTTAACATCTTGAGACCAAAACGACATTTAACATCTTGAGACCAAAACGACATTTAACATCTTGAGACCAAAACGACATTTAACATCTTGAGACCAAAACGACATTTAACATCATGAGACCAAAACGACATTTAACATCTTGAGACCAAAACGACATTTAACATCTTGAGACCAAAACGACATTTAACATATTGAGACCAAAACGACATTTAACATCTTGAGACCAAAACGACATTTAACATCTTGAGACCAAAACGACATTTAACATCTTGAGACCAAAACGACATTTAACATCTTGAGACCAAAACGACATTTAACATCTTGAGACCAAAACAACATTTAACATCATGAGACCAGCACAGACATATACCCCTACACCACCGCGCCCCACGTTTACCTTTTAATTCATTAACTCATTTTAACTGTCTTAGCTTCATCACGTCGTAGTGTGACATAATTTTTTTAATTTGTTCATTGCAACATATCTGTGATTGTGAAAGAACAAGTTTTTGACAGTTCCGAGTGATATGCTAGTTTACTATTGAAACTCGTAATAGAATTAATTATGTATTCCATGAAATGCTGGAAGGTTTTACAGCTCATGCTCTTGCTTAGCAAGTATGGGTCCTTGGGTTATGAGATCGGTTACAGGACAATCGGTTATAATTAGCAAATATGTTTTATTTTGTTTTCAGGTACAACTTCCTGCACACAAGCAGACTGCTCCTTCTGTCACATATCACCAACTTGACTTATCGTCCTCTGGCTGACATGGACTTCTCGTAGCCAAAGAAACAGAAGAAGACTTTTGACAGCGGTAGGATGCTGGTTCCTCATCACCTTTGCCGTGTGTGGTCTTGTCAACTATATATACAGTATCATCATAGGCAGCACGTTTGTCATGACGCTGTGGTTGGATGAGCACTACCCACTCAGAGCTGTGACGGTCACAACGAGAGAGCCTGAATTCGCAAGGCCATCGTCAAGGCCAAGAGAAAGGAACTCAATGAGTCAACTCCATCCGGGTACTGGGAGTGACCATCAGCTCTGACATCAGCATGACTCCACATCTTACAGAGGTACTGTCGTGCGCGTCGTCTATGTACGCTCTCCGAGTCCTGCGATCTCACGACCAAGATCGAGAAACTTCTGGACAGGCTAAAGCGAAACGGGTTTTTCCCTCCAAACGCCCCGGCTGCGGAGCAATTGGCCGTCGCGGCCGATGATTCCCTATTCAGGACCATAATATCTGACCAGAGCCATGTGCTCAGAAGATTTCTTCCCGAGTCTCGCAGTCACAACTACAACCTACAAACATGGGCCCATGAGTACAAACTACCACCGAAGGACAATAGAAATTTTATGTCACGACTTCTGTACAAAAACATTTATTGACAGCGAGCAGAATCAGTTGAAGTAGATATGTTGGAAAATGACATTGAGTTGATTGAAATGAAGACACGTGGTCAGAGCGGAAATAAAAACTGGTTTCTTATTTAAGCAGGCAGGATAACAGCCTATAAACTGAAAGATGTTTGTTACACAGATGTATCAAAGCCGTCATTGGCTTGGCTTAACACCTTAACAACGAGTGTGTACTGTAAGTGACTGGGAAACCAATGCAACTCGTCATTGATTAGGAACCTGGAAGGGGTGCTATATAAAATTTTTGAATGAATGAAGTGTTAATGCTTTTTGTTTTCCCATTGAATACACTTATAAATCGGCTGCAACGGAGTGGGGTATTGCTCATGATCAGGCAGCCTTGGCCAATATAAGCAGTCATATGGCCACAGTAACGTTAATGTGGAGCAGCATGCGTTAATTTGTCAACTCCAATTACCCATTTATGGGCCCTTCACCCTATGATTTGGTTTCATGACCGTGCTGCCGTAAAGGTGGAAATTAAATGTCCATACAGTTTGAGGTCTAATGAATGATGTAATTCAGTGGTGACAGCTGTTTTACTGCAGGTCATAAGATTCAACTTCAAGTCCATTGCATTTTAATATTTTGAGTGGAACACAGAAGTGTGGAAATATCTTCTTCCATATTTACTGAAAGAAAAACTTCATTCACAATGATTTGCAGTGTTGTTGTTACGAGGTTTAGCAGTAACATACTATTAACAGTTAACAATGAGAGTGTATTAAAAACGACTGGCAAACCAATGGTGCTCATCGTTAAAGTGTTGACAAACTTGAATATTGTTGGCGTGAAATGTTAACACAAATGCAGAAGTCCTGATAACAGTAACAGCTGGCCTGGTACCAACATACACAAGTACAGCAAAACTAAAACTGTCACCACATAGAAAAAACAAAACACTGACTAGGTAACTAGTAATTCAACAATAATGTAATTAGTAATTAGCGCTGCTCACAGCACAAGCCATTCAGTAGCGCTCCCAGTATGAGTACCCCAAGAGAAGAAATAGGTCTTGAGGAGAGAGAAATGAGGAAGAAATCCAAAAAGAATGGAAACATGTAATGAGGAGGGTAGGGCATTCCACAGGGTAGACACAATGGTGGCAAATGATCTAGTTTGGGCAAAGTGGTTCTGGTTTGTGGGGCAACGAGATCATGCCAGTCCAAACAGCGGAGAGATCAGAGAGAAGCTGCAGAATGGAGAGAACGAATAGATTAATGAAAAATTGACTACACAATTAAGAATAATGGCACCACCATGCAATGCTGTAGTGTTAAACTTAGAAGTGAGTACACGCTACAGTAGGCTACAGCCTTCAGGTTACTTTTCCAGAAGTTTGAGGAGTATATGAGTTTGTAGTTTACAGTCTTAAAAAGTTATAGACTAGTCTGCACACTACACTCTTCAGCATTAAAAAAATATGTCAAAGTACGTTCTGGAGGTGAGTACATGCTTTGCACAGGTGAGTATACTAAAAGAAAAGTTTTGTGTGGCGAGTACACGCTGTATACCCGCTAATACCGTCGTCTACAGCCCTGTAACAGAATTGCGATTGCATTGAGTTTCGCTTCCGATAGGTACGATGTTTTCTAATGACACTAACCCTGACCCTAACCGACCCTCACGACGCAGAGTCACGTGGATCCCCGGAATGCGGTACCCTTTCTTCGCTCCGGGTTCGCTCTTCTGGGCCTTCACGCTTACGAATTTTTTTAATTTTACTAAAAGAACCTTTATCCCTCTCAGTACAGTTGCCGCAGTCAACTATAATTGCACAGAAGACCATTTCCACGGTTTATAATACGCGCCGTTCACTTAACAACGTTAACGTATCCAACGACAACAAACATACCTGCACTCCGCAATGGCCGCCGTCTATTTATAGCATATGCTAATGAGGCTGGTACGTCATTACGCAAAAGCCTTATAAGTTATCTAATAATTTTATAGTATAGGTGCTTTCTGTGTTGATGAGACTATGGAACGAACTCCTATTAGCCTTTCGCTATAGACCACAAAACACTAAGTTATAGACCAAAAAATACTAAGTTATATATTTTAGCTAGTAGATGCTTTATAGCGGTTTATTCTAGCTCCGTTGTATACATGGTTGTCGTGCTTATAGTGCTACGGACGGTGGAAATAAATTGATGATGGTCTTGGGGAAGGTGCAATAGTAGAGAGGTAACAGGATCGGATAGCTTGAAAAGTTCGGTTTTTAGCTGGAGTAGCCCTGTAGGCTAGTCCCCGGAACCGCCGCCATCCGCCGCCGCCGCCAGTCGCTATAAGCCCTCAAGTCGAAGTCAGTCGCTAAGGCTATCGACTGGACCAAGTCACCGCCGCCGCTAAGCCCTCAAGTCGAAGTCAGTCGATAAGCTATCGACTGCTATCGACTTTGTCCACTTAATATATCAGCAGTTATTTATTTACTACCTTACTGCCTACCTAGTACTACTTACTTACTTTACTAGACATGCACTAACTTCCAAGGAGTCCATATTTAGACTCACTATCAACCATCGAAGCCTAATATACGTCGATGCTATCTATCAACAGTCAGATTTTTCTGTCACGTTATCTAACGTGGCGCACTTCTTTAATTGAAAATGGCGTGTCTTCGAAGCAAACGTTGCGTTGAAAATACGCTGGTTTCAGTGTCTTTAAACACGGTACAACTAAAGATGATGCCGGAAAAATTGATAATATGTTTGTGAAATTAGCGAAAATAGGCGTCCATTTGTCCTTTCGAGAGAAATCCGGTGTTTGGGTCCATTTTGGCGAACTACTGGTAAGTCTGGGTGAGACATACATGTAGGCCTACCTACAATAGTCAATAGGCGTACTAATATAGGCAGACTTGAATGCTGCATGCTTTAGTTTCTTATCTGATTTAAATGTAACGCGATAATGGTTTGATAATTTTGACTTGGTTGGTGTATAGGCCAATATTTGCTATTAATTTAGATGCACCACCGCTTTATTTGGCCACAAACCATGACGTGCAGCGAAACGTGACTTTACAGTACGCCGTAAATGCGTTTTATTGTTAGGTGACAAATAGACATACCTGATTACCCGAGAAGTCGATATCAAGTCGTTAAGTCAGTCGATAAGCCTAAGCGACTTAGTCAGTCGATAAAGCAAGTGACTTGGTCAAGTCAGTCGCTAACTCCCCATGAAGTCAGTCGCTAACACTTCTGTTAGCGACTCCGGGGACTACTGTAGGCCTACTGTACTGGTCCAGTTAGCTACATTGGTAAGATCGTGTGCTGTGTCCCATGATAGGCTACTTTATACTCCTCTGTGAAAGAGATCTCGAGCATGCGGATCGCTTCTCGATGGTGCCTTATTTGAGAGATTAAAATCTCGGGCTAGCCCGGTCCTGGCTCGGGGACCCTAAATGGCGTGACGTCCATTCAAACGGGCGAGCGGTGGTGGTAAAGGATCTCACCCGATCAATTCATTGAAAAACGAGCAGAGTCGAGGCCATATACGATCGCTGTAGAAAAACGCGAACATTTCAATTTGCAGGCCTATTTACTATATAAGCAGAATCTTTGTGTAGCAAAATGATAAAATCCCAGCGTCCAGTCGAAAACCAAGGAGGGAATCCGATTGCACACGGAACGGCCTACGAAGGAATGAGTCCATGAAAACATAATAATTATGAGGTTTTTGTTGAAGATTATTCCAAGCTTGCGGGCTAGATAAGATAAGGACTCGACCGGGTGAAACCAAAAGTGATTTGAGGATCGAATGAATTTGAAGTCTGTTTATCACTGATCTGAGATTAAACAACGCGCCCAAATAGCCGAGACAACATAAACATTTCCGCTTTAGCATCTCACTGGTTCTCTTGGCTTGACTTCTTCGAATTGTAACTGGCACTTTAAGTAACGCAACAATGTTTGCAAGATACGGACTACCTTACTGGTTAACAGGAGTTTACCGCGTAATGGAATGCAGCATGATTTAGAGAATCGTGTTTATCGAAAGTCGGCCATATTTGTTTTTTCCATTAAGAAAATAACCAATTACTGAATCAACGTTCTGCTAAATGACGTAACTGTCGTCAAGCGTCATCTACCCGCTAAATATTTTTAACATTAAAAAGCTCACAATGTGATGTCAAAGCAATTCCAAATTTTGCATTTGTGCAGAAATGATTTAATTTATTAGCTGAATGAAATCTTTCACTAAATATTATTGCATTGTTTTAACGACGATTGTGCACGAGACGATGATAGAGTCTCAGTCAGTCGTATGATGGCGTAGGATCAACGTTGCTTTACTTACGTCCTCACGTACAGAATTTATACGATATGTAATTCGTGTCTGTTAGAAATACGTGGCAGAATAAGTGTTCATTCAGTGCAAATTGTCGCGAATTCCAAGATGAAGTCCTTATTATTAACACTCGGAAGCTTAGCTCTGAGTGCCGGGGTCGTTATGAATGCTTACTACCAGAAAAAGCAGTTTTATCCGTCAGTTGTCTACATTACAAAGTCGAGCCCTAGCATGGCGGTCAGTTGAAAGTGTTGCTTACACGGACTATCGTTAGACATCAACGTCAGCATCAGCATCTTCGTCGTCGTCATCATCATCATCATCATCATCATCATCATCATCATCATCATCATCATCATCAATGTGTTTGGTGTGCATTATGTATAATGTGTGCACTAATTCTTCTGTGAATGTACCCTTTCTTAAGCTCAGTTGGCGCTCAGCTGTCTGCCGTGTTTGTCTTCCACTTATGCAGCGCAGTCGTAGTCTGGCTGGCTCTTCAATCATTTTCTTCATCTTTATCTTGGTGACACTGTCTGTATCGTAATAATAACATCGGACGACTGCATGCGTGATCTGGCTGTATGTGATGTAGTGTAATGTAAATGTAAAATGTGATGATGAATGCTGGCACTCTAAGACAAATAGTATGGGATAAAGTTATCAAAATCGGGAAGCTGCTTTCGTGGCCTGTAGCTAACAAGGAGGAGCAGTGAATCTTCTCTAGAAAGACATTTTGCTGGATTAGTATGCATCTGTTCTACAGTGATGTGAAAGTAGTCAAGGGCATGGATAAATCCTATGGCACTAGGTCAGGTATTTTAAATGTTAGTTTCTAGTGCAATTAATATAGCCCAAGAACTCAAAAGTAATAAACATGGCTACAAAGATGCATCAGGGATCGGCTGATGTAAAAGAAACGTCAACAGAATTATGGGGAGCATTTGCTTGGAAGGGACATGCAGATGGAGGGTTCTTAGTTTTTGGCAAATTATCAAATTGTATTTCCAGTAACAAGAAGTTTTTATAATGCAATTTTAAGTGAAAATGTTAAGTTTGTGCAAGAACTCTAGAAAAAAATAAGTCCTGTAGAGTATTATGGGCTGAACTGGTGCAAATGCCTGGGTTTGAGCATATCTTTGCTGTAGAAAAACAGGGCATGAGCTTCAACAAGCTAATATAAGTGATCTTACATTACAGTAACATTACACTCCTTATATCATGGTTGAAATATATTTGTAGGTGTTATATCTACAAGCTTTTGTTGTTGTCATCTTGACCGGGAAGGTGATGAGGAAGATCTTCTTTGGCCAGTTGAGAGCTGCAGAGTTGGAGGTAAGTTTAGAGTTTAATAGCAGTTGAAAAGGTATTTTCAGTCATTCAGAGTTGTTAATTTGTTATGCATGTGGAAATGTACTTCATTATTTACTGTGTGTCTATATTACCTTATCTTCAGAAACATTACTTAACTGAAGCTAAAGTTACTAATTTCACGTTGATTGCCTCTGTTAAATACACAGTGGGTACCGGTACATCATTTGTCAAGACTAAGAAAGTGAAGTTCCTGGCACTTCATAGTCATGGTTGCCTTTTGAGTTTAACTAAATGGATGGCCCCTTATAGAGCCAAACTAACCTGGTATACTTCAAAGTTGTTGGTTTTTTACAGCACTTGATTGAGAGGTCGTGGTATGCTGTGACGGAAACCTGTTTAGCATTTACAGTGTTCAGAGATGACTTCAGTCCGCGATTTGTCGCCCTATTCACTGTTTTGCTTTTCCTGAAATGTTTCCACTGGTTGGCAGAAGATCGAGTCGACTACGTAAGAGTTTATGAGTTTCTTTATCTCTGGATATCACTGTTAATGGTAATGTACTGTAATTTAGTCAGGTCTCAGTGAAAAGAACTGGTGAGTCTTAACTCCTGTGTTAACTAAGCCCTCCATGAAACAGAACAATGATTTATTGTTCTCACAATGTTACTGATATTCATACAATAGAAGTTCAATATAACACAGAATTATTACATGACTTGTTCTGGTATTCAGACTTGGATGCCATTCGTATTTTTGGTCTTTGAAATACAAAAAACATTGAGGTGTGGCATTTGATAATGTTGCCCATATGTAGTGCTATAATGAAGATCTGCCATTCAGTATGTAGGCATAATTATGTGTATGCTGATACACATAGACTTAGGGGAAATTTCAGTGGTGGGGAGACAAGAAACTTCAAGCTTTTGCTTCTTCCTGAAACAAAAGTAATGCAGAATAATTGGCATCGCGCATATGATGCATGTGTGAGCTAAGCAGGCTATTTATGTCGACAGTAGATCCTATTTGGTCTATAAAGTATGTAGGCTGTAGCCGGTAGGCCTAACCAGTAACCACCTTTTTGTGAGAAGTGAAATCTGGCATATTCTTTCTCCCGGAAAACATGAACGCCCAAATTTTGGGGCAAATGCCCCTCTGCCAACCCGCATCCTACGCCTATGCTATTGCATTACTGAGAACACTGCCTATCTTAACTGTAACAGTAAACAGTAAGGTGCTAGGTTAACACAGGAGTTAAGACTGACCTGCTCTTATCACTTCAGATAGCGAAGATTTTATGAGCCTTTACCCTGTAATGTGTTGCACTGTCAATTGTGAAAAGCCACTGCATATATTCGTAGTCTTGTGTAGTTAGAGCCCGTTAAGAAGGCTACTATTAAATGTGTTACATTACTTGGTGTTCAGTAATTAGTGTTTCAAAATGTATCTCTGCTGTTGGTGTCAATGATGGACATCATGGTTGATGTGAATGTCATAGGAGCAGCTTTTGTAAGTCTATAACCAGTTGTGGATAAAGGTTTGCACAAATTCTAGTCAAATACAGGAAGTATATGATAATTTACTATTAAGTTTGTGCAAACTAACAACAGGAAGTGATGGCAGATTAATTGTAAACAACTTAATAGAAGTAGGTCAGTGGTGTTCCAGTGGCTTGTAAGTGTCATCTGTATAGAAAATTAAAATCTCAGACAAGGTACCGAAATTTGGGTTGTTGACGCAGTTAGCTATTTTTAGATAAGTCAAACATTGATTGAACAGTTAAGCTGATTTTTTGGGTGTGCTTAATTGCAGATGGAAAGAAGTCCAATGATATCTTTGCTTTTCCATGTCCGTGCAATATGTGAGTACTCGTTATCGTCTTCAGTTTGAATTCCTGCCAACGTATTATGATTCCGATGGACATCTGACATGTTAATGATTCTTTTCATTATCCTGCAGCTTAATTCTTCTTCTTTGTGAGCTTGGAGGTAATGGCCAAATACTGTGGTGTTGAACTATCATAATAGCCAAAAACTCTGATGTTGAACTATCATAATAGCCAAATACTCTGATGTTGAACTATCATAATAGCCAAATACTCTGATGTTGAACTATCATAATAGCCAAATACTCTGATGTTGAACTATCATAATAGCCAAATACTCTGATGTTGAACTATCATAATAGCCAAATACTCTGAAGTTGAACTACCATTTCTCGAACTTTGTATTTCATCCTTAAGTAGAGAAGTTCTGATCTGGGATATGATGTACTAAGGCATGCTGATTGAGCTGTGCTGGTGATTTGTTAGAGGGCTAATAGGTGAGTGTGTTTTGTGGTTGTTTCAGCCCTGCTCTTACTGCTGGCATTCCTTGATGGGTATTTCGTCAACCATGCATATCACAACACACTGATCAAAGGACCTTCAGTACAGCTCGTATTTGGCTTTGAGGTAAGACTCGAGCTCATCTGTATGACTTCTTTGAGTACAGGGATGCCCAGGTTTTTTCGTAACGGGCCACTTCACCATTTTTCAAGACACTATTGGGCTAGCTTGTTTTTGTATCTTCTGCATTGCTTCTCTTTGTATATGAGGCTCACCTTGTCACCTTGTGCTGTCAGTTCTTGGAACTTTAGCGACCTTCATGATCAAGCCTCTCCATTTCCTTCTGTCCGCCGTCGCATCTCTCAGTTCTGCCAAATTCATTCCAGTTGTTTCATGTATCTCGTCCATCCACTTTTTCCTTGGTCGTCCTTGTTTTCTCCTTCCCTCTCCATATGCTAACATCATTTCCTTTTCCAGTCCATCTGATCGCATGACATGACCAAAGAACCTCAACTTTGCTCTTAGCACGGTTTGTTGTAGTGTCTCTTCCTTCTCAATTCCAATACTCCATCGCACCCAATCATTGGTCTTTTTCTCTTTCCATGATATTCTCTGCATCTTCCTCCATATCCACATTTCGCATGCGTTAATCTTTTTCTCATTTTCTTGGTCATTGTCCATGTCTCGCTGCCGTATGTTACTGTTGGTATGATCAAAGCCTTCACCAATCTTTTTTTCGTGTCTATACTCACATGTTTGTCCTTCCATATTTTTTCCAGACCATTCATTGCAGCTTTTCCTATAGCCACTCTACGATTTATTTCCATATCACACTTTCCTTCTTTTTCTATTACTGATCCCAAAAACGTGAAGTTAGTTACCGTTTCTATTTCTTCTCCATCTACTTCAAAACTGTCCTCCTCCTCTGTTGTCATGATCTTTGTCTTTTTTATATTGAAGTACAGTCCTGCTTTCTCACTTTCACTCTTAAGCCTTCTTATCAGTGTTACCAACTCGTTTTTTTACCCGCCAATAATGTTGTATCATCAGCGTATCTCAGATTGTTCATTATTCTTCCCGCTATCTTTATTCCTTCCTCAGCCTCATCCATTCCCGCCTGCCTCATTATCCTTTCAGCGTACATGTTAAATAAGACAGGAGACAGAATGCATCCTTGCCGCACTCCCTTCCTTATCCTAAAACTGTCAGTATCTCCATATTCTGTCCTTATCACCGCTATCTGATCTTCGTACAGACCCCTAAGAAGTTGTACCAAGTGTTTCGGTATTCCCATTTCTCCCAAGGTTTTCCACATCAATTCATGATTAATGCAGTCAAACGCTTTACTATAATCGATGAAGCATATGTATACTTTCTGTCCATACTCCCTTTGTCTCTCCATTATCCACCTCATATTGGCAATATGATCACGTGTTCCACGAGATTTCCTAAATCCTGCTTGACTATCAGGAAGCTCTCTCTCTATTGTACTCTCCATTCTTTTATGTAATATTTTAAGTAATATTTTGCTTATGTGCGATATCATTGCTATTGTCCTGTAATTTTCACACTCTTTCGCATCTCCTTTTTTAAATAAAGGTATAAAAACTGAACTTTTCCAATCTTCTGGCCATTTTCCAGTTCTCCATATGTTATTACAAATTTTTGTTATTGTCTTTGTCATCACGCCATCCCCACCTTTTACCATTTCTATTGGTATCCTGTCTTGGCCCGGTGCCTTATTATCTTTCAATTGTTTGATAGCCCATTCTACCTCTGCTTCCATGACTTCCGGTTCAATTTCATACTCAGTTTCATCCATTTTTTCTACCTTTACTCTTTTATCTTCGTTGTACAACTCTTCTGTGTATTCTTTCCATCTTTTCTTCATTCCTTCTTCGTCCGCAATTATGTGTCCATCACTTGCTTTCAATGATCCCATTCTTGGTGTGTTTTTTCTCGTTATTTCCCTTACTTTTGAAAACATTGTTTTAGTTCTTCCTTTTCTTCCCTCATCCTCCATTTCTTTGCATAATTCATTTAGATGTTTTTCTTTGTCCATGCGTGCTTGTTTTTGGAATGCTCTATTCAGTTTTCTTACTTTATCTTTATCTCCTTCTCTTTTTGCTTCCCTTCTGTCCATGGCTATGTTGATAGCTTCTTTCGATAGCCAAGGAGTTGTTTTGGATTTTCTTTTCTTCGGAATATATTTCTCCGCAGTTTCTAAGATCGCTTCCTTTGTCTTTTCCCATAAATTGTTCTCAACCTCCTCTGTTTCCGCATCATCCCTCTCCAATATTTCAAATCTATTCCTTATTTCTACTCTGTATTCCTGTGATATTTCCTTGCAGTCGTATGTGATCAATCTTTCTCCTGTTTTTAGTTTTTTAAATTTCATTTGCACTGTTGCCACTAGTAATTCATGATCAGTTCCACAGTCCGCACCTGGTTTTGTTCTCACATCCCTTATCGTGCTTTTCCATCTTTTATTTATCAGTATGTAATCAATCTGGTTCCTGTGTTTACCATCCGGTGAAGTCCACGTGTACAACCTTCTTTTTGGCTGTTCAAACCATGTATTCATTATTCTCAGGCTGTTTCCTTCACAAAAATCCACTAATCTCTCTCCTGCATCGTTTTGCTCTCCCAACCCATGACCTCCTATCGTGTCTCCCCCTCCTCCATTATATTTTCCCACCTTTGCATTGAAGTCACCAATGACCATTACTACATCTCCTTTATGGGTTTTATCAATTATACTTTGTAATTCATTATAAAAGCTTTCATGCTCTTCTTCAGTCGCCATTGATGTTGGTGCATATATCTGTATGATTGTTGTGTTAACTTTCTTTCCTCGAAATCTTACGCTCAAGATTCTGTCACTCACTGTATCATAACCCATTATTGCATTTGCACTTATTCTATCACACATAATTGCTACCCCACTTCTTCCTTTTTCTTTTTGACCCGACATTATTATCCTATAACCATTCCAGTTGAAATGACCTTGTCCTTTCCATCTTGTTTCGCTTAACCCCATGACTGATATTTCAAGTCGTTCCATCTCTCTCTGAATGATATCCATCTTTCCGCTCTGCATACTACGAACATTCCATGTTCCTATTTTCATCTTCTTTTTGCAGCTCAGGACGAGTCTTTGCTTTCCAGTACGATCCGCCACAGAACCTCCTTTCGGCTTTTGTCCTGTTGCTTCATTAGACTGGAATGCTTTCAACCCTCCATCTTGCTCTTTCCCAGTAGCTGTTGAGTCGCACTCCGGCCTGGGAGTCTCACCATCTGCGACTAATGCTTTGTTTGAATTTGCTTGATTCATAAAGGTTTTCTTGGCATGTTAACAGGGGTGGTTTGCCATTGCCTTCCCCTGGTTTTGCCTGCCGTGCCCGTTCGTTCCCCTACCCAATAAGGAGGGTACTAACAGTCTGCACCACTTGAAGGTGGACACGGAGGACTTTGGTTCATCAGCCCAGGTCGGTTCCGAATCTACGATCAGTGAATACGTCGATCGGATTTCCTCCCTGTGTTACTCTAAGCAAGCTAGGCAAGCCTAGACGAGCCTAAAGTGACTGATGAGCCTTTGCAGACTAATATGAGGCTACATAAGCAATATCATTAAGACTTATCAGCTGAAAAGTTAATATAATAATTTCCGGATGGGTGAGAGGTGAATTATTAGAATTGAACTTTTATTGTGTAGTCTAGTGGCAGTAAAATACATAGGCCTCGATGAATTCTGTAGCCGAGGTTTTATTCCGATTCTGTCATTTTTTTTCTCTAGTATGCCATACTGTTCACTGCAGTCGTTCATGTGTTCGTCAAGTACGTGCTGCATACGATTGACCTGAACAGTGAAAATCCGTGGGAAAATAAAGCTGTTTATCTGCTCTACACAGAGCTCATTCTTGGTAATTAATATTCAATATTTATTTTGTGTGCAGGCTTTTGCAAATAGAGTGCTTTGTGACTAGTTGTATCTCTGTACCTATCAAAATTGACAGTTGCTTTAACCCATTCAGTCGTTTGTGCTAGAATGTAGGGAAGTTTGGATTTCTCTGCTCTACTTAGTTAACTAACATTTGTCACAGGGATGTTTTATACTTACATTTTTTTTCTGTTTGCTGAACTATGTACACCAAAATGCAATTAGCAGTTGGTTTTTCAAAAAAGGATTCACTTACTTGCTTACTTATTTTCTATGTCATTGAACTTGCACGTTGACTGTAAAATATAATTTGTACATTTAGTAGAAAAGATTTCTTAACCCTTTAATGATGAGCATGTACTAAAATGCATGGGAAACTAATGCAGCTCATCCTTAAAGGGTTAATATTTTGTAATTTTAAACCGTTATTGCTAACTATGTTTGTGATCTGATTTTTAGGATTTTTTAAAGTGATGCTGTACCTAATCTTCCTGGTGATTATGATAAAAGTTCACACTTTCCCGCTGTTTGTCATCAGACCAATGTATCTGACCGTCAGGTGAGGTTCTGGGTTGGAAAATTAACTAAATCCAGATTAATTTCTTCAGTAACTTTGTTAAATACCATAGTAAAGATTTTGAACAACCGTTATCTGTTGTAAGAATTTAATTGGTCATTGTTGTTATTACTGTTACAATTGCCAGTTGCAGCTTAGTTGTCTTCATCTGTATCATTATTATTATTATTATTGTCTATTATCTGAGTTTCTATTCACTTAAATTGTGCAGTTTTTATGACTTAAGAAATTTAAAGATTGTGGGCTTTTGCCAAAAGGTGCAACATGGAAGGAATGTATCGTTTGTCAAGTTGAATAAATCTGTAATGTAGCATCAGTTTGTTAAGTTTTACACTGGTTGTTTGGCATTTTTCAGAGAGTTCAAGAAGGCATTTAATGATGCCATTATGTCAAGAAGAGCCATTCGCAATATGAACACACTGTAAGTTCAGCATTCTATCTTGCAGAGAGGAATTAATTTCAATTGTCATTTGAGCCATTAATTGCACGAGTGTCTGATAGGCTAGCTCTTGCATCTAATTTATCAAAGAATCCATTAACCTGTTTGGCCTTTTAGATAATGAATAACCTACACAGTAGTAGCTGTAGATATTTATTGATTTATGAAGTTTAAGTTGGTGACTGATTCTGAATTCTTACAGCTTCTAAGAACAGTTATTGCATATATATTATACAGTATACAATACAACTTATATTTTTTAGCCTCCCCACAAACTGGGATGTAAGTTTGCATTTTAGAGCAATGGGTTCATTTGGCATTTTAGTTACTGATTAATCGAGTGCATGTTTTGTTTTCTTATCTTAATCATGTTGCTATATATATAAATTTATGAATGAATTATTAATTATTGATATTAATTATTGATTAGTTCGTTTGGCACTGCTTTGGTACCGTAAATGTGGATTGGTCCTTGCTTTGTGCTGCATAGTTATCCAGATGCCACTCCAGAAGAGCTGGCCTCCAGTGACAATGTCTGCATCATCTGTCGCGAAGAGATGCATGCCTCCTGCAAGAAGTTGCCATGTAACCACATCTTCCACTCGAGCTGTCTCCGCTCGTGGTTCCAGCGCCAGCAGACGTGTCCCACCTGCCGAATGGACGTCTTCCGCATCCAGCTACGCCCGCAGCCACAAACCCAGCCCCCTCCACCCCCTGCAGGGCTACAGATGCCTCAAGGTTTGTCAGTTTGTGAGCTTCAGTCCATCATGCAGACATTAGTGTCTTCTAATGATTGAATCTGTTTTGTCTAAGTTATGTGAATTTCTTAATGTGTGTCACTAGATTATGTTGAAATTAAAAAGGTTCCTGGCTTTGGTTACCATGGCTATGGTTACCATGATAAATAAAACCTATCAATGGTTTCTAACACCATATGCTTTTAGACAGATTTTCCTTAACCCATTAGTGATGAGCGTGTACTAAAATGTATGGGAAACCAATGCAGCTTGTTGTTAAAGGGTTAAGTAGCAACCTTGTAATGCTACTAATTGCCTGCTTCATTTCATTCGGCACTGTGACTGAAACTGATTAACCCTTTACTGACACAGAGGCTCTATAAGCTACTGTGAAAACAATTCTTGTTGTTGTTAAAGGATTAAGTACATGAATCCACCAAAATATCCGTGTAACGCACGAGTTCCAATATAACCTGATCAGGGTTGCCTGTGGGTGCTGATTCGTTAGATTGTGACCTTGGTATATTAAAGATGGTATTTAATAGGTAGACTTCCATTTTCCCGTGTATGCTAATCTAAAGGGAATATTCTCAACAGTTCAATTTCTTCTGGCTGGAATTGAGCTGAGCATTTTGTCATTTTTAGGAATGTTTCCGATGTGGCCTCCAAATCTTATGCCACCTGTAGCTCCTCAACAACCACCAGGTAATTTGGTTTCTGTTTATTTCAAGGTCTTACACTATGAACTAGGTTCATTTCGGTAGGTGAAGAGAGAGAGAGGGACAGGGATAGGGGAGAGGGAGTGCTATGTGGAAGGGGAGGGGATAAAGGGAAGGGGTCGGTTCAAGGGTGAGGGTGAAGAGGAAAGTGGAGGGGAGAGGGAAGTGGAGGGGAGGGAGTACACTCATTTAATTTCAGTAGGTCACGCTCCTATCGTATACGTCATTTCAACTGTCTTAGGATGGGCAATCTTAGGATGGACATACATCTAGTTAATTGAATCTGTAATGTGCACATGGCCACACCGAAATGTTAATCTGTTGCACACACCTATTAAATGCAGATTAATCAGAGTTATTTATGTATAATTAGAAAAATGGTTTTGATTCAGCAGGACAGAATGTGAACATGGGACAGCCCCCAGCAACAACAGCTCCCCCGACTGGCATGACTGCACCAGTGGGCACGCCACCAATATACACTGGTGCTGGCATGGATGGAGGAGCAGGACTTATGAATGCAGCTGCACCTTTCATGATGCCACCTTTCTACATGCCTTTCGGTATGTTGGTCAACACTACTACATGTACCAGGTGTTCAAAGTAACAGATATTTCAGATGGTAGAGCAACATAGAGTAAATTGACTGCCTTCCTTTGCATTGCATTTAGCATCAGTTTTTTCGTATGTATCTGGTAACCTATATTGACTTGTACTTCAGGTAGTTTATTTACTACGACATGTATATACATGTAATATGACTTTTGCATGTCCAGATACAATCGTATCATATTGTATCGTATCTGAGAATTTGTAAAGCGCCTCTTACAGTACTAGCTATTCAGAGGCGCTCTCAGCGTGACAGCCCGAGGAAATAAGAAATGTGCTGTTTGCATAAAGAATTATAAATTAGCCATGCTAAATTTAATAATTGTGCTTGGAACAAATTCTTAACTGTGTAGAAATGACTGGCTGTTGGTTACGGGAATTTCTACTTTCAGGTTTTCCTCCACCTCCGCCGGTTATTCCTCCTAGTTTTACCGGGCTGAGCGACCAGCAGTTGAGAGATATGGAAGGCGAGGAACGAGCAAACATAGAGGCACGTGTTCAGTGCCTTCTGGACATCCAGACACTTCTCAATGCAGCCATGATCCAGATTCAACAGTATTTATCAGTGACGGGAGCAGGCGCCAACAGGTTTGTTGATTTTACTGCAGTAGACTTCTGCTTGCCTTTTAGCAATTTCCAATCATTTTGCACAAGACAATTTGCAATATAATATAATATTCAGACACATCATTATGGTGTGTGTGTGGGCTGAACTGACCTGCCCTACTTTTTGAGTTTTGGTTGCAGCAACCATGTAATATGAAACATCAATGGCTATAAGATGAGCTATAGAGGCCAATTTTGGGTTAATTTTTATTAAGTCAGCCACAGCTGTAATTTAACATGGATTTTTAACGGCACTGTTGTGTTAAATAATTCTAACAGCATTTTTTATGTACACATATGTCAAGACACCAGACATCAACACATTTTTTTACATTTTAAAGTTCTGTGCATCAACACATTTTTTACATTTTAAAGTTCTGTGCACATGGCTATCTATCTGAAAGAAGTGCTAGATGATGAAACTCATCATATAGGCTAGCACAAAGAATGCCCCTGATTAGTTTGCTCTTGAGGTGGCACTATATAAATGTTCAATTACTATTACAAAGTTCATGTTACAGTTGTTATTTGTACATCAAAATCCATTTTTATTTTGGACAGTCTCGGGCAAATGCATCGTTTTGCGTTTCCTACTCCGACAACAGCACAGTATGAAGCGACTTCTGCCACGTCAACAGCCACTCCTAGTGCAGCGCAGGCGGACAACGCCACGCCCCCAACAACGGCAGCCAATGACCCTATTTCGAACACACAACCTGCAGATGATTTCGGTAAGTTCAGTGGGATGTGGCCAAGTACTTCTATTCTGATCAAAGGCATGTGAGAAGTTTGTGTAATGTGGTTTGCATTGAATGTGAATTCCCAAATAATTTTGAATTCAGGGAAAACCAGCTTCACAATCATTTATTTTGTACATCTTTTAAAGAACAATAAAATACTGTTTTTATTTAAATACTGTGGAAGTGAAGTGGTGCTTCTTCCAGCATCAAATCGTGGTGGGACAGAGCTCTAGCATTGCCAAGCAACACAGGCATATCCATGCCATCTTCAGCTGTCGACGGGAATCCGTTGGTTGGTTCATCGTGTGTGCATTTGCCCACCACTGGTGACTCTTTCAGCTTACTGTGCATTGTTTTGCTAACATGAGTAGATATCATTACATTATAAGATTATCAAGAAGCACACTGTAGAACGTTAAAGTCACAGTTTTGGACAAAGTGACATTTGCTGTCCTTGCTGGTGACAGAATTTTATGAGGAGTACTGAGAACTTGGATCCTTTCAAGTTCCTACATCTCTGACCACCTGTTTTAACGTCATTGTGTGATTGTAGGTAATTCAGAGTCAGAGTTGGAAGGAGCAGTTGGTTATACAGCCCCACGGGAAGAACTGATTCCCGACTGGCTGGACGGCCAAGAAGCGGAGCTGGAAGATCATAGTGAACTGAACGAAATCCGTCGTAGGCGCTTGGAACGTCTGTCGTGTCATGATGCGAAGAAATCGTCGGAGAGCTCAGAATGAAACCGTTTAATTTCAGACTAAACTTGACCATGCAGTTGATCGACCTGTTGGTATTAAGAGATGTTTATATTCTAAAGAATGGGTTGTTCTAGCTGTCAGAAACAAGATCGAAAGATAGTCTGTAAGTTAAAGCTGTTTATGCTGGAACGAGTGTGGGTTGTTCAAGCTGTCGAAGCCATAACGTTGTCCTGGTAATGCCACCTGCCTTTCCCGACATGTTGAGATAATGGCGACTTGTTCCACGAAGACTGTGACGACTTGTTCCATACCATCCTGTACCACAGCAGTGAGAGGATGCGTGAACTGTTACTGTAGCCAGCTTCAGTTAGGAAATGCTTGAAGGCTTTTAACTAGAAATGATCTACATCAAAATTCTTTGAATTGCTTGCTCTGACGGCTGATTTTGTTCAGGAGATGTTTGGAACTATGTCCACCTTTCGAAAAATTGCTGAAACAAATAAGCAATTTTTTTTCAAAATTAATTTTAATGCCCCGTTTTGATGTTGGTGCATTTCCGTTTGTTTCGTTGTAAAAAAGCCAAGATTTCCATTCACAACTGGCAAACACGGCTATCCAATGTTTATGCACCTTTCATAAATGGGCAATCCCCTCGATTGCAGAGTGAAAACTATCTTATTCAGAGGTGCTATACAAATGTGTGTATTACATTACAGATTTTGTTTATTGCCTTCTGTTTAGAATTGCTGTTTCAAGTCTGATCCATACATCCATTAGATTTGTGTGTAAATAGCATTTTTGACTTGCCCTCACCCCTCCTTAGATGACGTTTGGCAATATTATAATACAAAATATTGCCATTTACAGCAAGCCATACAGAGAATGAAGACTTACCACATAGAGCAAGCCATTCAGAGAATATTAAGACTTACCACATAGAGCAAACCATTAAGAAAATAAGACTTAACCATTTAGAGTAAGCCATTCGAGAATGAAGACTTACAGCATTAGAGCAACCATAAGAGAATGAAGACTTACCATTTAGAGCAAGTCATACAGAGAATGATTCGCCCAGCTGGACACTCGACGCACTGCCAGTAGATGTCCGCCGTGTTGCAACCACACGAAATGCACTAAAAACGCAGATAAACAATGTAGTCATTCCACAACTGTGGGAATCTTCAATGATGACTTCATTAGCAAAATGTTCCTATCTGTGTGAACCTACGTTGAGAATGTTGAGAATGATTTCAAGACCAAAGTTAGGAATTATAGAGCAAGGCAACAAAGTCTCCTATTATTCCAGAGTACATCTTTTAGGGAGAGCAGAACTACTCTATCCCACTGGATTCACACAGTTAAATCAGTTTACCCATAAACTAAGCTCCTGTCTGGAATTCTTACCATCCCCTTCCCTGTTTCCAACCACAAACTACACCTCAGTAACACATGTATAGTTACTTCAACGAACACAAGGGAGCAAACTTATTACTTCAAGAAAAGCCGGTTGGAACTTGTTTGATGATCATGGATGATATGCTACAAAGTTAAAAGGCAGCCTCAGACCTTTACATTCAGCATCTTACAGAATACCAGAAATGGGCCTGTTCTTATTTAACCAATCTCTAAGTGACCCCACTCTTGCAGACTTGGGCCAAAACACTCATGTCGGCCTATACTTCTAGTTGCGCTTCAGCTCAAAGGTGGTATGGTAAGGCAAATGAATGCGTCTGTATGATGTACCTCTCGAGACAATGAATTAAACATACCAAGCCATGTACATGAAGTTTAGCTAATGCCAACCACAAGGAACCTGGCCGTCTCTGTTAATACAGTGGTCTACAATAAGTCCACAACCTTGAATTGACAACGTGGCATCTAACCTTCTGTTCAGCCGTGTGGTTGAACTGGCGATTCATGAGGAAATCCGAATCTGCGCAATCCAACGAATCTCTGGCAAAGTCGTCTGGCCTGTTTTCAGAGTCCTAAACATGGTAACAGGAGGAATATGAATCCTTTCTTTGCTGGAGAGCAACAGTGATTATTAATCAGTACACATAAAACTGTGAATGGATGAAACAGGTGTAGGAAAACATGTTTATGCATGACAGCACAATCACGATATGTTAGTCTGTGGCAGAAAAATCTGCTTTCAAACTCTGCGGCATCACTTCTGAGGAGTTTTGACAGAAGCATATAATCAAGTTTGTTACAATTACTTTACAACACACAGTAAGGGGCCATCCATTTAGTACGTACGCAGAAATCCGGAGAATTTTGACCCTCCCCATGTACACAGGTGTACTTTTTCAACTCCTCCACCTGCATACGTACACACACACACACACATATATATATATATGAGCTCCATGGTCGTACAGACAGACAGCCACAGCAGGAACAATCACGCCGCAGTGGCATTAAGCTTGGGCCAAAGGCAGCCTGCAGTCTAAGCCTCTCCCCAACCCTTCTTCCAAGAGTAATTGCCTGATAGCTGAACTGTGACCCATTTGAAGGAAGGCCAATATAGACAAAATATTTTACCACCACCCCCCTCAGTAGACCCATACGCAAGCATACGCAAGTAGATGCATTTGGGTTACTCCCCCTCTGTGCGTATGTACTAAAGGTATGGCCCCTAATGTAACATCTAGCACTTGTTAGGTACTTAAAATACGCTATAGTAAGTGTCCAGATATATACATACATAAAGTTTGAAATAATACAGCTGTAGACTGTTATAAGGGGTTTCCAGTGTATGTATAACCTCTGTCAGTTGTCACATAAGCAATTACAAACAATGCAATGTTAGTTACATCAGTGCTTCCCAAACTTTTTAGTGTCACGGACCGGCAGGAATTAACTTTCAATGTCACGGACCGGCAGGAATTTTCCCACTGCAGGAGGACCGGTGCCCAATTTATTAATTATTTCTCTTTGTCCGTCGCCTAAAATAAATTCCTCAGATATGTATCAAAATTGATTTATATGCATGTTTAGCCAATTCTACGACTCTGTTGCCCATTAAATGCTAGCCTAATAAGTGCTTTGTGTTATGACTTAAAAAAAAATAATTGCCATTTCTTGATTCCGAGACAATTTGACCAGTTCTTGACTCACTTGGCGGACCGGCAACTGAGGGCTCGTGGACCGGCACCGGTCCGCGGACCACCACTTTGGGAAGCACTGAGTTACATGACCTTCGGTCCCAACCGCCTTTCCACAGTTCCCATATCTTAAATAATTCGTTTTCATTCGACAACATAAATCTTACAGTACAATAAGCAAAAACTCATTACATTACTAAACGTGCTTTCACAGGCATTAGACGAAATGGTAGGATTACTTTTTATGTGATTCCACTTACGGAATAGAAATCGTCTCCATAGTTGATCGCTCGAGCAGCGGCAGAAGCAGCAGCCAAGGAGCTGTTTCCGGAGCAGCCAATGCCAGCCTCACAGTCCTCTTCTGGCATAAAAACAGGTGGTTCGTAAGATGCCATAAATGTCGACGAAGGGTAGTAGAAACGATTGTATCTCTGGTGTTTGTGGAAGCTGTTCTAGAAAACATAGCAGATACTATGTCACCATGGTCGTAGTCTACTACTTCCAATAATGTAGCTATTTGAAAGGCGCTACATAAATCAATAACTATAGCTACAAATTGTAATCTTGAATTTCTAGTCTTCATTTCTCTTGCACAGGCATTACATAAATTCGTGATTTGGTTATGATAAATTCCAAGTATGTAATGCCAAAGGAGCAATAACAGACTTCAGTGACATACTGATCAGCTATGCCATAGGAATTCGAAGCCACAGCATACCTTGCTGAAAATGACCTGATTCTGGCAGTGCAAGCCAGAGCAATATATGAAGGGAAAAGGTGATTTTTATGCACCATTGTTTGAAGGCTTGTTCACCACTGAGTGAAGCCTTGGGCAATAAGTTACAAGGACCTTAGCTCAAGTATAATGAGATCATATTGCCTGTACTCTGCATTTCTGTAGGATCAAAAAACAATGCAAATCAAGTGAACCTGCTAATTTAGAGGTGGTCATAGAATTTCACGGTCAAAATAAACTGAACAAGCTGGAATAAAATTAAAGTTACCTTTCCACCATACGCAGCCAAGTTTGGCATGCGACCTGGAACTGGCAAACTTAACTTTGCCAGTTTGATGAAATACTTCTGGACTCTACTGGCAACCTGAGAAGAATGAAGACAGAAATAGTCACATATACCCAGTTAATGTAATCCAGTATGTAAACTAAAGATCTTCAAAGGAAAATGGTTTTGATTCCATAATCTGCAGTGTCACAAACTGAAGAGCCACAAAATACATTCAGAAGAAAGTCAACTATTTTAAGTGGATACCGCTATACAGCCATTCATTGAAAGAAAACCTCTCAAAATTTAAAAAAATCTTGTATGTTCACGCGAGTAATTGAAACGAATTTTAGCATTTTACATGGAATGATAAAGATTACCGCAGGAGGTCGCCAAAACAGGTACTGTTTTTGTACCAATGAAAAAAAGAAAATGTTTTGGTCAAAACTATTACTTCTTTTGGTATTTGGATCAGTAGTCCTGGAATGCGCCAATTCTGATTAATCGGTCTAGGGCCAAAATCCGGCGCAAAAAAACGATTTCTGGATCAAGATTCGGCCACACCCTAGCTCATACATACAACTACTATGTCCCCAGCTAACCTGTTGTGGAGTTCTGTTTCCTAGTTCTCTGGCTATCTTTGCCCACCGACGTGACTCAAATCGCTCTGATGGATGCTTGAGTAGCAGTGCCTCCAACTGCTTCTGCTCATCAACAGACCAAGGCCGATTGAACGTTTCTCCTGTGTAGCTTCTGCCATCATCTGCTCCAACTCTGTCTTCAATGGACGGAATAACATCGTCACTTTTTGACAGCTTATTTTCGGCCAATGACTCAGCTACCACTTTAGTCTCACAGCGGGATAAGGCATCGTCAGTTTCTGAAACAACAGTGAAAATACATGCATCATATTATTAACAATAATTTCCACAATAATAGACTGGACTGGAAATGTAAAAGTGGGATTTACATTTGGTGTTTATTACAAAAATAGTAAACAGTAACAACTATTACATACACCACCATGCGAAAAGTTGAGAAAAATCGTGTTAAATCTAACCAAAAATTTTAAAGTCTGGGGGAAATTATTGGTACAGAAACTTTGTACATGCAACAGTAGTTAAGTAGCCTGAAGTTTGAAATAAGTAAATTCGAAATTTAAGACCATCTAAGTGATATACAATATTATACATGTATTGCACACTGCCTTGAAAATTATGCACAGAACTATTTCAGATCTATTTTGCATGTCAATTTCTCTGCAACTTTGTAACGATTTTCTCAGGCATGATCACAAATCTTAGAGAGCAATGTGTTTGTGAGGTTACAAGATATATTGAGAACTACTGAACTCACTTATAGATCCAATAACCCTTTTTTTAAACTTCTTTTAAATAAATATCTGTTTTAGCAATATCTTTAAAATGTTTACCTTCTTTAACATCATTCAGCATTTCTCGTTTATATTTTCGCCTGGTCAAATGCTGGGAATTGTACGAGTCGAAAACAGTCTTCAAACTAAGTGAATAATTGTCCCACGAAATGTTTGGAAGTTCCTCCACCTTCTGTGGCTTGGGAATTTCCAGGTCCACTTTCTGTTGCAACTTCTGAACAAATGCAATTGGATCGACAAGTGCTTTCTGCTGCATCTGCACAAGTGTCTCGTAGTCTTTCAAAGCCATTAAACGCTGAGATTCTAATACTACAAGAGCACGAAGCAGATTCTGGTAATCACTGTTGTCCTTCAGGGCAGCCTGGTCTGTTTCGAAGGGAAACGGAGTATCTATGTCAAGATTCTGATCTGTATCATCGATCAGTTCTTGTTTGATTCTCGAGTCTAGCAATTCTGTAGACCTGTATCCCGATGCAGAGGGCTGTGAATGAATGTCCATGGCAGAATTATGTGGGTGTTCTCTGAAGGCAGACAGATTGCTGAAACATCTCTCTTGCACATCCATGATGATCTCTTTGGCTCGACGAACACTTTTAACTAGAGTTGCTGGAATCAGTAGCTATTGATGAGATTTGAGTTGACTTTACAAAATTACAAGTTCCTAAAGATTAAAAAACAAAAAATATCAGTAGCAACGAGTAAATTACATTAAGCTCACTACCTAAGGACATGTTCCACTGCTGTTCCGATCATATTCAGAGTATATCATGCTTCATACTTTGTGGAACAACAGCGGATACAATACGTAGAGTTGCTGTACTAGTTATGCTGTAAATGTCTTATCTATCAACAAGCATCATCCTCACAGAAAAGACTAACAGTTATTAAAACCTGATTTCGACGGCAAGCATTTAGTATCGTGGTGCATGTATTTTTCTCCCGTAATTTTAGGCGTCGTGAGAGTCGGTTAGGGTCAGGTTACGACGGCAAGCATTTAGTATCGTGGTGCATGTATTTTTTCTCCCGTAATTTTAGGCGTCGTGAGAGTCGGTTAGGGTCAGGTTACGACGGCAAGCATTTAGTATCGTGGTGCATGTATTTTTCTCCCGTAATTTTAGGCGTCGTGAGAGTCGGTTAGAGTCAGGTTACGCGTCGTGAGGGTCGGTTAGGGTCAGGGTTATGGTTTGTGTCGTCTTTAGAAAACATCGTACCTTCCGCGGAGCATGCAAAAAATACCGTCCCACGCCCGTAACCTCACGCACCACGATACTAAATGACATTATCGCCCACCTCGATAAACATCACTTATTATGATTCCCAAATTGTGCAATGAAGCACACACTACATGTATATTGTTACTTGTATAAAAATACCAAACAATAGACCATCCGTGAAACTCAATATTTCGTTTTAGAACTACCATAAACAAGCCGCTATGAAGCACGGTCAATATTAATGGACAGCTTGGATGTGCACTTTATAGTCACTTTATAAATGGTATTATTGACATTTTGGGTTAACGCCCAATTTGCTCTTTAAATGGCATTTAACATTTCATATGAGTTTCGTCTCTTTTTCAGATTTCTAAGACAGACACGTTTCAACCATTGGTTTCAGTGGCCTGAAAATATATCAATGCGCCACATAAGCATCTCGTATTAAAATTGTACACGCCATCGACCAAAGATTTTAACAGGGAGGAAGATGACCTACTAAAAGATAATTGGCTTGCGCAGTGCGATTGTAGGGCGCGTGGTGCATTCTGGTCTACCCAGAGGTAAAATCACGAAGGTTCCTATCTCTGCAATGTTAAACTCCAGCAGTTAAAAGTCGTTTTACACGAAAAGTATCGTAATATCAAAATCATATAAACATTTTATTGGTAGTACTTTATTCCAGCTTTAGATATTTGGCCAGAAATTGGCATCAGATTAAGTCTCAAACTTATAGCACGCCATACGGCATGGGTTATTTAAATTCCGTTTACCGTGAACGCCAGTGTGTTTACAGTCGTGCGTAAGTTTACTGGCGTCGTGAGGGTCGGTTATGGTCAGGGCTAGGGTTACTGTGATTAGAAAACCTGATACCGTCCGGCGTCCGCGCAGCATGTCCAAACATACTGTATGATCCTTCAGCCCACGATACTATAAGTTTGCCGTATATCCTTTTTTGAACCTTTAATTAACCGCATTAATCGAATTTAATAACTATAAATTGTGGCGAAGGCATTGGTAAGCACCTAAGCATTCATCTGTAATGATGATGCTGTACGCCTACCTTGTAGCTTCTCTTGGGAAGCGGAAAAACGAAGTTCCATGTCCATGATTTTTTGCGCTGGCATTAATACAGTTAAAGGCCGCACAATAGTTCGGCATGTTACCTAACTTTCTACTTGGCTAAAATTCTAATTCCTATTAAAATCTTCGATTAAAACGACTTTTAACTGGTCGATTTTAACATCGTAGAGCTAGGGACTTCGTGTGTTTTACCTCTGGTTAGACCAGAAGCCCTTGCGCGCCCTCTTTCGCAGTGTTGTCATTGGTAGTTCATCTTCCTCCCTGTTAAAATCTTTGCCATCGACATAATATTATATATGTCGATGGTAAACGCATGCTTAGTGTGCACCTCAATATATGTCGATGGTGTGCACCATCGATGGTATGCTGAGTACATTAGTAAATAAGTAAACGTTTTATTAACCCGACACAAAGTCCACACTTTGCAAGCAGCAATGCATTACAACCAGTGAAAATGTGGCAGAGGTGAGTAAAAAACGATTAATACACACAGCCCATCGATATCTATATTTAGACAGCTGCTTAGCCAGAGACACGATTTATAAGATAGGTAGAGTCAGGCTCCGTTCCGACTTCAAATCCTAATGCCAAGCGAAGATACTTAGGAAGCGAGCTGCAGATTAGAATTTGGGACGAGAAAAACTAAGAAGATTCGCGGCTGAGACTTAGAAAAAAGCTAATGTGCAAAGCCAAGACAGATCTCGCGAGGCAATCCGGCCAAAGCCCGTTGAGTTATTAAAGAGGGCTATAGGCCTATATATGCCCGCAGAAATGTCTTAAATTTACCAATGTTTATCTTCTCTTTAAGTTCTCTGCCCTTCGGCAGGTTCCAACTTCCAATGACGCCAATTTTCTCTTTGCTGTGCTCTTTTCTTTAATTCGCTGTATCCGTCGGCCATCCATCCCAGCATCATCTGCCTCGGTCTTCCTCTCCCTCTTTTCCCTTCCATTCTCCCTTCTATGATTTCCTTCAGGAGGGAGTCTCCTCTTAATACGTGCCCCACCCAGTTCTTCTGTCTTTCTGTTATTGTTGTTATCAGCGATCGCTTTTCATCAACCATTTGTAACACCTCTTCATTCGTTATATGCTCAGTCCAGCTCACCTTCTCCATCCTTCTCCAAATCCACATCTCAAAAGCTTCTAATTTCTTAATATCTTCTTTCCTGATGGTCCAGGTCTCTGACCCATACAGTGCCACACTCCATACCAGTGTTTTAACCAGTCGTTTCTTTAGGCTTTTACCAATGTTTATGACAGTAGTATATTCATTTATTGAAAAAAAGAATCTGATAAAAAACACAAGCATGAGAGATTAAATTTAATGGAAAAAATAAAAGTAACATGGCGTAGATAAAGTGAAAAATATGCAAAACATGACAAAGGTATAATTGCAATCGTGGAAATGTGTTCAGAAAGTTAGCGCCACTTAAAATTACGATTTAAGTTGCTGAGGAACAGTGGTAAATTAACATTCACCATGTGCTTCCATGGTCGACGGTCTCTGGGGAAATTGAAAGTATCGCGCTAAATAATTGCATGGTTGTTGTTCTTATTTTGAGTAATTTGGTTGCACAATCGAACGACGCCATTTTCGAAAAGGTGATGCAAAAGTTTTAAGGGTTAACTTGTTTCGGAATTTCCTCCTACCGTAGTTATCTAGAACGACCAGTTTGTTGAAACATCTCGAAGGGTGATTGAGTTAATATATAGAGCTTTACTTCGTCTTTAATCGTTTTATTTTTTAAAAAGAGTTGAAGAAGCTGGAATGGCATCATCGGCAGAGGATGTGGTCATCATCAGAAAGAAACAACCAAAAGCATCACAGATGAAAAGTGCTCAGGTTTATAATAATATTTCGTATGCGTAGTAAATTGATTGTATTATATAAAAATCATATTCTGAATAAATCATTCAAAATTAAATTAAACGATATCCAGACAGGATAAGGTGACATACAAATGAACGGGTGCGGCCGAAATCCCCGAAACCCGAATCCCCGAAACGAATTTCGGTCGGATCCCCGAATTTGATTTTCGGTCGGATCCCCGAATTTGATTTTCGGTCGGATCCCCGAATTTGATTTTCTAAGTCCTACCCAAATGAATATAATTAACAAATAAACATGTACATAGGCAGTATACCGATATACATCAAGGCCACGCTGGTTCTATGTCATGTTTACAATTTAACTCTGAATAGCTTTCCGGAGTTCTTGAAAACTGTTTTCGGGACATTAACCTACTCTAACGACGCCAATTGATAGGAAGTAACGCATTTTGAGCAATGTGCATGCACCGAAAGTTGTGTATGCGCAAAGGTCTTCCACCGCTGAATTGCATCCAAAATATTACTTCTGGGGTGGAATTTTCTGCTGCAGAAGATTTATTCCTACCCGAAACATCGCAATTCAACGCCTCGAGTATGTTGAAAATGCATATTGGCCTAATTACGGGGAAGCAGTTTTGTTAAGTATTCGGAATCCCAAAACTAGTTTTACTAGTAGGCCAATTTCCTGAAAATTCGGAGAAATCAGTAAAATGGTATTTTCAAGATTCGTCAGAGTGCGATCGATCACTGTGTAAACAATATGGCAGCCCAGACTACAATAGAATAGAGCGCTGTAATCTCCCACAGTACAGTTATAATTCAGGCTGCTGTCTTTGTGTTAACAGTTAATTAGTGTGCTAAAAGGTGGTAGATAGTTTACTATGAATGATAGCTATGTAATGAATCATGATGAAGAAACAGCTCAGACAAGTGCCGTGGTTTATGGCGTAGTGTTTATAATGTAATTAACGTAGATAGCTATAACCAGAGAATGTGTTAGAAATGTAGTGGTTTAAACTTATATCATACTGCATGTTCAATTTTGCTGACAGGCTATCAATGCTGCTCAGAGACAGGGGCTTGAAATCGAGACTTCCAAGAAATGTACGTGACATTGTTATACTTAATGACATTATATTAATAATAAATGTAACAACCATTGTTTTACTTACTCGAATTAATTCAACTATTATGCCAAATGAGACATTTGTATCGATCCAGTGAAAGAAATATCATAAGTTGGGGTAGCCGAATAGCATGCTTCTTCATTTGTTTTTGTGATGCAAGGCAGTGGGGTCAGTTCAAGAAAGAGTGCAAATTCCACTATGCACCACGTTAAGCCGCTTGCCTTCTTGTGTAATTTCAGATCCAAATGTGCAGTTGAGTGACCTGGCCTAGACAGAAGCCGGTTCATTCATTCCGAGAATTTATATTGTGCCCATTCTAGAGACCTCAGAGGCACTCCCAGCCCAGCCACGGCTAAAGAATAAAGGTTTAAGCAACCTGTAATATGTGGGCATGTTGTTTCGAAGTAACAAGCACAGCTGTAGTGGAAGCCCATTCCAAATACAGGGCCCACAATCGAAAAGGCCCGGTGCTGTGAATTCACCGGCCAGAGGACCATTCTGTATAAAGTTTGTTGACCAGTATGTCTGACCTAGGACTCTTCCAACGGCTCCACTTCATATTGGTCACCTGTGTCATGCTTCATGTGATCGAGGGATAGACTTAGTTACGCCTGTTGTTTATATTTAAAGGCAGGCCAAAGGCTACAGAGCTTGAAGGTGGTTCTTGATTTGGTGAGTTCACTCATGAAAATGTGAAGGTTCATTCCATGGAAGGTATAGCATTTGAATTATTGGAGCCTAGTTGTCTTCAAGCATTTTGGGTGTATGCAGCCAAAAAATCAAAGTCAAACTTTAGTGTTGGATTGCAATATGGTAAGAATAACTGCTACAAATGCCACTAGAACCATGAAGGTTTAATTCATGCCTAGGCCTAAAGTTCTGTTTCAGTGAATTGTAATAGTCTTCTCACTTGGTAAAATTACTAGAGAGTGCAAAACTTTGTTTCAGTTGCTGCTGGCCAGAACAAGCAACATGCTGCTGCCAAGAATACCGCAAAACTGGATCGTGAAACGGAAGAGCTGCACCACGAAACTGTTGGCTTTGATGTTGGAAGGCTGATACAGCAAGGCAGACAAGCAAAGGACTGGACCCAGAAGGATCTTGCTACTGTAAGTGTTGTTTTGTTGCTACCATTGTCGTAATTTTCCTTGGATTTAACGAAGTATTGTATGAAGTTTTTGCATGCACGTACATATACACATATACAATATATCTTGATGTTCTTTCACGTAAAAGATTTTTGAGTTGGATTGTTTATTATTTTGCTAACGATTTTCCTGGAAATTGCAGCACTTGATAGAATTCTTGCTACCTGCTTTATTTTTAATTTGTCAAAAATACATATTATTCTGGCTTGCCAACGTTTGCCTTTTCATGCGTGTGTTGAAATAAATTGTAAAGATAGTGCAACTATAGAATTGCAGAGACGTAAGTTTCATTGGACCAGGTGGTCAATGCATATTAAGATTGGCAGGTCTAATCTTGTGTGATCGCATTTAATTGCAGCATATCAGTGAAAAACAACAGGTGGTGAATGAATATGAGAGTGGAAAAGCCATACCGAACCAGAACGTGCTGTCGAAACTGGAAAGAGCACTTGGTTAGTACTGATTAAATTGTAAATTTGTACTGCAAACTTTTAATATAGTTTTCTGTAATACTGTACTAAAAGCAACTGGGAAACCAATGCAGCTCGTTGTTTAAGTGTTAAAGCCAGGTTTTAAGAGTTGCAGTTTGGATGTTGATATACCATTGTTACTGGTGGGGACCTTTAATACACATTTTCTGTAGTCAGGATTGGAAGTTAGAGACGTGGCCTTTCACCATTGTCTCAGGTGGGTAATGCATACATGGGTCATTCCATGTCAAATCAACCAGTAAAATAGCAATTTGCCACCACACCCCTTTGGATTTTTCTGAAAATTTTTATACACAAACTACATGCAAAATTAGGAACGACAGTGAAAATTTGAGCAGAATATCTCAAAATTTGACCGAGATATTAATTTTTAAAGTTAATAAGCAAAAAACGGATCGTGAGAAAATGGCATGATCGACCAAGTTTGGACTGTCATATATCGGCCAGGAAATGAGCTAGAGGGCTGAAATTTCTTTCATGTAATCAGTCTATTTTGCTCTTTCCAAATATTCAAAAATCTCAGTGGTGTTCATTATGATTTTTAATATAAAAATTTATAAATATTGCACAGAGGCCAGTTTTCACTCAAGTTCCAAACATCATATCAGCAGGTTGAAATAATATATTATAATTCTTATACTGGTTTTATATTGAGGTACATTAGTGCTCATCAGGCATATAGTGAGTACCTGATTAGTTTCATTATTACTGTGTTTTCCAAGGACATTTTTCTTGCCATGATCATGAAAATGGGGTTTACGGCTTGCAAAAAAAGTGAACATATGTATTTTTTGAAATTAATGAAAGTTTGCACATATATTCTAGACACCTAGAAGTGTTATTGGTGAAAAATTCAGGATGGTGTTCAGCTCCCTTCCACGTAAATTAATTTTTTAAGTTAATAAGCAAAAAGCGAATCACGAGAAAATGGCATGATCCACCAAGTTTGGACTGTCATATCTTGGCCAGAAAATGACATAAAGGGCTGATTTATTTGTTCATGTAATCAGTTTGTTGTGCTCTTTCCAAATATGAAAGAATCTTGGTGGTGTTACTTGTGATTTTTAATCTATAAATTTGTAAATATTGCACAGAAGCCAATTTTTGCTCAAGTTTCAGACATCAGATCAGCAGGCAGGATTGGTGTATAGCAATACTTACACTGGTTTTGCATTGAGGTACATGGGAGCTCTTGAGACATAATTATAGTCATTGCCTGATTGGTTTCATTATGTCTGTGATTTCCAAGGACATTTTCCTTGCGATGATCGTCAAAGTGAGGTTTACGGCTTGCCCAAAAAGTGAAAGTCGGTGTCTTTTGAAATTCGTGAAAATTTGTACATATATTCGGGACACCAAGAACTGTTATTGGTGAAAAATTCAGGAGGGTGTCCAGCTCCCTTCCACGTAAATTAATTTTTTAAGTTAATAAGCAAGAAACGAATCACGAGAAAACGGCATGATCCACCAAGTTTGGACTGTCATATCTTGGCCAGGAAATGACTTAAAGGGCTGATTTTTTGTTCTTGTAATCAGTTTATTGTGCTGTTTCCAAATATGAAAGGATCTTGGTGGTGTTACTTGTGGTGTTTTATCTATAGATTTGTAAATATTGCACAGAAGCCAATTTTCGCTCAAGTTTGGCTTCTGTGCAATATTTACAAATTTATAGATTAAAAACCACAAGTAACACCACCAAGAATCTTTGATATTTGGAAAGAGCACAATAAACTGATTACATGAAAAAAATCAGCCCTTTAAGTCATTTTCTGGCCAAGATATGACAGTCCAAACTTGGTGGATCATGCCGTTTTCTCGTGATTTGTTTCTTGCTACAAAATTAATTAGCGTGGAAGGGAGCTGGACACCCTCCTGAATTTTTCACCAATAACAGTTCTTGTGTCCAGAATATATGTACAAATTTTCACGAATTTCAAAAGACACCGACTTTCACTTTTTGGGCACGCCGTAAACCTCACTTTGACGATCATCGCAAGGAAAATGTCTTGGAAATCACAGACATAATGCACGAATCATGCAATGCTAATGTCTCAAGAGCTCCACGTATGTACCTCAATATAAAACCAGTGTAAGTATTGCTATACACCAATCCTGCCTGCTGATCTGATGTCTGAAACTTGCAAAAAATTGGCTTCTGTGCAATATTTACAAATTTATAGATTAAAAATCACAAGTAACACCACCAAGATTCTTTCATATTTGGAAAGAGCACAACAAACTGATTACATGAACAAATAAATCAGCCCTTTATGTCATTTTCTGGCCAAGATATGACAGTCCAAACTTGGTGGATCATGCCATTTTCTCGTGATTCGCTTTTTGCTTATTAACTTAAAAAATTAATTTACGTGGAAGGGAGCTGAACACCATCCTGAATTTTTCACCAATAACAGTTCTAGGTGTCTAGAATATAATATGTGCAAATTTTCATTAATTTAAAAAAATACATATGTTCACTTTTTTTACATGCCGTAAACCCCATTTTCATGATCATGGCAAGGAAAATGTCCTTGGAAAACACAGTAATAATGAAACTAATCAGGTACTCACTATATGACTGATGAGCACTAATGTACCTCAATATAAAACCAGTATAAGAATTATAATATATTATTCCAACCTGCTGATATGATGTTTGGAACTTGAGTGAAAACTGGCCTCTGTGCAATATTTATAAATTTTTATATTAAAAATCACAATGAACACCACCGAGATTTTTGAATTTTTGGAAAGAGCACAACAGACTGATTACATGAAAAAAAATTTCAGCCCTCTAGCTCATTTCCTGGCCGAGATATGACAGTCCAAACTTGGCCGATCATGCCATTTTCTCACGATCCGTGTTTTGCTTATTAACTTCAAAAATTAATATCTCGGTCAAATTTTAAGATATTCTGCTCAAATTTTCACTGTTGTTCCTAATTTTGCATGTAGTTTGTGTATAAAAATTTTCAGAAAAATCCAAAGGGGTGTGGTGTACACCCCTGGTTGATTTGACGTGGAATGACCCACATATTTGAAGCTTGATGTGTCTTGTGCAGTTGGCTGTTGTTAAAGGGACCGACCATCAATTAAATTTAGTATGTACGCTGAAATCTTGAAAAATTGACCCTTCCTGTATGCACTTGCACTTTTTTGCACCTGCATGCGTATGCTTGATGCACCCCCCCCCCGAACCCAATAGAACAGTCTATATTTAATCCATGCATAGACAATCAAGGATTATTATTTTAATGAGTTTACTTCTCCCGGTAATACTTGTCTCATAGCTATTAAAATGACTCATTTGAGCAAGACCAATAATAGACAAATTATAGGTTTCACAACCCCTCACCCCCATTTCCTATGCGTACTTACATTATCAGCAGATGCCCATACACAAGCATATGCATTTGGGTTAACCCCTCCATGCGTACATACTACATGGATGGCCCTCTATGCATAATTTTACCATAATTTTATCCCAAGAATCCTATCTCGACAATCATTAAAATCTGGCCCACAATCTTTAAGCCAAAAAATGATGCTCTAAAGACATTTTCAGTTCAGTTGTAGTCCCTTTACTGTTCCCTGTTGCGGTGTGTCAACTGGTTTCCATATTAAACGAATATATATTATAATTATACTTGTCTCGATTGATGATGTTCAACAGCTGAGACGATCGGCGTGTGACTAATATGCCTATTTCAGTGTTTTTGCCAGATTTGATACTTTTGTTGTTGATGTTGTGTATAGGAGTGAAGTTACGAGGCAAAGACAAGGGACAAGCGATTCAGCCGAAAGGAAAGTGAATCAACTTAATGCAACAGTCTTCTGAAATTAAGAGTACACTGCTGATGTGTGCTTAACTTTGCGAATCTTATTCCTGACTGGTGGTCAGAGTACAGTTTCTTGATTGTGTTTAATATCTTTGCTTTGGGCAATTTTGATTTAAGTTTGCTTTCAAGTTAGACTAAACAAAATAACTGATGTGTATTTGCAGAAGACTGTAAGATGCAAAGCAAAACTGCTGCTTTATAACACCGTGTTGGACGCTCTAATTAAGAATGCTTCTGGAGCTGGTTTTTGCATTTCATTTTGCTGAATTACCTAATATTTGTATTTAACCTGATAAATCAAATTCGTATAAACCTACCAGGTGCTGTTACAGTAAAGTAATCTGCAGTACTCATCAGAAGATGAGCAGTGGAGCAGGGGCTTCTGTCCCTATTTAGGGTGGGCACAAGTTCAGCCCAGTGAAAAACAGGGGGAAACTGTTTCTTTTCAATTTTTATCACACTTTCTACAAGTTACAGAGTCTTCACTCACAGTCCTGTGAAAGTGAAACACTCACTTTTCTTGTATAAATTAGTGAACCAGTGACGTCCGATTAAGTCACTCGATTTTTTTAACAGTGTACTTAATGTGCTATGGAGTTCTCGCACATTATCGTGTGCATAGTCGTGACAAAAGTAAACACTTGAATTGGTTTACATTGGAGAGAGGGGAGGCCCGGCCTGAGAAGGGGAAGGGAAGGATTGAGCCCGGTTGTTTAGTGGGGATAGAAGCCACTGCAGTGGAGTGTTATAAGTTTGGCCACAACCACTCAAGCTGCTTCATGAAAGCTAAAAACTTATGCACAACATGTGGGTGTTCAGTTAGTACTCGACTTTGCCAGTAAAAGACCCCAAAGCTTGGTATGTAGCAAGCCTGTGCACGTAGATTGACATCATTTGCCCAGAACCACCCAAGCCGGTTTTAACTAACTGGGCTCTAGGTCCATTTTCGGTTTCCCAACATTCTGTACAGTGTACACCATATGATAACTACTACCCCTTTCAACTTTTCTGATGCAATTGGCTGTCATTGCCACTCACTGGCCACCCCCAGTGTCGTCTTGTACCATTTGGCAAACAAAGCACCTGATAATATTATTCATCAGTTAGCTACAACCAGGCCAGTTGTATCGTGTTGCAGAGTGCCTGTAACTTTAATGCACATGTATCTGACAGTCAACAGTTGAATAAGGACCACAGAATGCCTTCGCAATAAGTGAGACTTCAATATAAGCAGGTTCAATAAAACAGAGTTATATCTGTATTTGTTTGCACTGGTTGTGGCTGGGCCTTTTACTCTAATTTGATATAACAGGAAGTTTGAAGCACCAAAGTTTTACTGTACATTACAGGTTCATTGCAAACAGACTGGTAAAATTTATAGAACAGTAAATTTAGTGTTCAAAAGTAAACTTATTAAGCTCTCCCGACAGCTTACGGATGAAATTTTTCCTACACAGTTTAGTGTTTCTGCATAAACATACTGGAAGTTCAGTAACGTGTACACAGTTTATGGATTAAATGGTTACACATGAAGTGAAAATTTAAAGAACACTACAGTTGTATCCCAGTAAATGTGGTAAAATTTCAAAATGTAGAAAGTGATCAATTTTGCAAAATACAATAATTTAATTCGAGTATGTCCACAGCACAATCTAAATCATAAAATGCATCAAATAAATATACCAACAATTACAGCTTATACTATAGCCCAAATGTGCCTATGATACCTGTTGAACTTGATGATGGTGCTATTGTCCCGTTTGGATATGCAATTACTCATAAACTACTACAATTACAGTTTTTGGCAATTCAAACATGAAATACTGTAGATGTAATTTTATTACGCTCTTCAACCACCAACTACAGTTCAGATGAAAAGCTTCTAATTTAAATTCTGAAACACTTGTTCCTACATTACAGAATTCCCATGTAAAGCAGATACATTAGGAATGTTGCAAAAAATCAAAATTCACAAACTTACTGTAGCCTATTTCTGTTGTGTTCAAATAGTAACAGAAATTTTGGGGATGGGTTACCCATTTTCCAAAAGTTGTCTTTACACTGAAACCAAGTGTACAATATCATACATCTAATCGCACCAATGACCTACAAGACTGGGTTCCAGCAGCAGTGATTTCTCAATATGTTCTCAGTGATGCATTTCTATTATTCCTAAACTGGAACCTCCATTCAAGAGTCACATTAAGTACTGCATAACAAAGGTCAGGCTACAATGAAGATTTTGTTCACATGCCGAATTAAACTAGGGAACCACGTCCCAACCGTCATATATCTGAATTTGTGTTACAGCCTATGTTACAAAGAGGTTTCTGTTTACTGAGAACAAAAGGAACACTTGCCACAGACAGTTCACACAAGCATGCACACCAACCAGATCAATTTGTCCTAAATTGTTCCTTTACTCGTATTCAGCAATTAAAACCATCATGAAGATTCCAACTAGTAGAGCTACAATTTCCTTGAAGCTCTGCCATGGTTTTGAATCCTCGAGTAGCTCTGGTATAACAGAAACAGTCGCAATGTAGATGAAACCACCAGCAGTGAATGGCAAAATCCAGGTAGTTGCCACGTCACCTGCACCTTCGGCCATGAGGCTACATACCGTTCCCGCCATAGCTCCAACAGCTGTTGTAAGCTGAAGAAGCATTGCCTACAAGGAAAACATAAATCTTGTAATGACACCCAAATTATATTATCCTTGGCAACAGAGTCAAGTGTGCATTATACTGAAAGTTCGACAGCAGCTTGGTGCTATGGATGCAACTCAAGCAGGTGCAAAGAAATTATGCAGTACAAGCCCACTGGCACTTGGATGGTGACATAATGTCACAAAATTCCTCTATAATAAACTCTCGATTTTAACCCTTTAACGACGAGCTGTATTGGTTTCCCAGACATTTTAGTACATGCTCGTTGTTAAGTGTTAAACACTATCCACCATATCCTTCTGCCTTCCTGACCCTTTGGGTCTTGACCTGGAACCCATTTTGCCCCTCTCCCTATTGATTTTGTTTTCACTAAGTGCCTGTGAATAAGCTGGTTCCCACGACTTAGCTTTTTGCAGTGCTGTAGAAATCTCAAATTACGATAATTCCAGATCAGTTGGTATCCATTCGGCTCTCCATGCATTTGATGTTCACAGAGCAATAACTATACAAATTTGTAGGTTAAAAATATTGTACATCTAGTTTTAAGTGTTAATGAATTGCTGTGGTACTGTTTGTACCCAACTTCATTCAATCACAGGACCAGACTTCTGAGAATATTCTGTACAGAAGTTACACGACTGCACCACCGTTACCTTTAAATAGCGGACACGGAAAGTACTTGGTATAGTTTTTAAGGAAATTTCTCTAAGGTTAATATCATCATTAAAACTGGTCCAGTATATCACGGAGTTTTTGTGCATGACAGGTTTATGAGGAATCAAGGATATGAAACTGTAGCTGAACAATCACCTTCTTCTTGGAGCAACCGGACTGCACCAGAATGGCAAAATCTCCAACTTCATGTGGCACTTCGTGCAGCAGAATTGTTATCGTGGTTATGATTCCAATCTTTTCTCCTGCCAAATATGATGCACCAATAGCCAAACCATCCGTAAAATTATGTGTGAAGTCAGCTGCAAGGTTCAGATAACCTGCTACTTTGATGCCCTCTGAAACAAACAATAGCTCAACTTTAGTAAACAGAATACAAAGAAAATGAAATCCTATAGCAGGGCTACTCAAACTGCAGACCACTTTCCACAAGCCTTTTCTTCTGGACTGCCAAAGATGAGGAAAACGGAAAATTTATCATCCTTGCTTCAATTCACCTAATAATGACGACAATTTATATGGGTGCCTCAGTCAACACACACCAGGGTAGGCCTGAGAGAACAAATATGGATCGCATGAAGATTTGGAAGAGTCAGTTGAGTCAGCCACTCGAATGAGAAAGAATTGTTCCAACATCTAGGGCCAGCCGCCGAGGTGCGGTCACCGAAATGGATTCTCATCCGTTGTTACAAAAACAAACCAGTTCTATTGCTCTAATTGTTGTGTGTTGCTTTGCTCCAGCAGCAGATGAATAAAATTTGTTTCCATCTATGGAAAGAATATCTGTCCTGGACTTCAGCCAGTTGAAATCCCTAGACCTCCAGCCAAAATGTTTGAGCAGCCATGCCATATAGCATTATAGCACCATCACAAGGTCTCAGTATATGAGAGTACCAGTAGGTAAAATAAAGAGAAGTTCAAACAACTAGGCTTACACTATATGATCGGAAATTCAGTGACATCAAATATGGTCATCACGCATACGTAAACACTTATACACATATACATGAGTTCACCATAAGGTCATTTTTCAAAGGGAAATCTCTATCTTTCACCACATTATATCAGAATTTTACTTACAGTGATTTGTATAAAAGGTGGTGACAGCATAAACAGAGTGTAGCTGTAAGCCTGCATTGCCCACAAGGGTGAGGCCCATTCTCAAATCTGAAAAGGAGGGCCTGAGAGCCTGAAAAAGTACAAGCTCCTGAAATTTGAAATTACACTGTTGCATACCAGTATATCAATGCAAAATGTAATGAAAAAGCAAAAGGGTGTTCTCACCCTCGTGGTCATCTGCTTGGTCCTTTTCTACGACTTCTTTTTTACTTGCTGGCTTGTCGTCGCCAGTCTGACTTGCTGGCTTGTCATCCTTTTTCTTGTCATCACTTTTCTTGTCATCTTTTTTCTTATCCTTGGAAGATCCTTCAGCTGTTTTTCCCGTAACCACTTGACCTTCCTTTTTCTCCGGCTGACTGTGAGAGTGACCATGTGAGTGACCATGACTTCCACCTTTCACAAAGCGCACCAGCTTCTCCACAACCAAGAATGCCACAATTCCAGTCAGAACCCACAAACCAACGCCCATATCGTGCGAGTGGCTGTGCGTCTCCGGTGCTTCCTCGTGGCTGTGGGAGTGAGAGTGCGCATGGCCTTCCGGTCCATGCGGAGAAATGGCATGCGGAATCAGATGGAGAAAGGCATCGCCTAGCAGGCCGCCCGAAGCAAAACTCAACAGAACCTTGAGACGAGGCTGGTGACTGGGAGACTTGTCCAGTGGTATGAAAAGTAGAATGAGGACCGGGGCTGCACTTACCAGAAGGGTAGATCCCAGCGCCGTCATCCACAGATTCGTACCAGTCGCCACTTTCTTCGAGTCAGGCACTTGTCTTGTTCCATCTCTCTCTACGTGCTTGTGTGCTTGGCCATGCTCTTCGTGCGAATGACCATGGTCTTCATGCGAATGACCATGGTCTTCATGAGAATGGCCATGATCTTCATGAGAATGGCCATGGTCTTTGTACATATTACGGCCGTGATCGTGTAAGTGGTCATCATGATCTTCGTGCGAATGACCGTGGTCCTCGTGCGAGTGGGCATGACCATGACCCCCATGATCATGAGCATGACCGTGATCTTCATGCGAGTGGCCATGGCCACGGCTTTCCTGTTGACGTGGCACATTGGCTTGCTGGCTGTACTTGAACGAAGGAGCCTCGTCGTGCCCGCCGTGAGCATGGCCGTGGCCGGGTCCATCGTGGCTGTGGCCATGGTCGCAGGCTGAAGCGAACAAGCTCAGACATAGCATCAAACATACGCAGCGTCCTAACACCGAACCATACATCGCCATTCTTCGTCTCTTTTCTTTTCTTTCTTTTTCAGCCACAATAACAACAGACAACTGTTTCCTGTGTGAATGCCTAAAGCCACGTCATCGCCATCTTGTCGCAGGATGTTGGTCAAGGACCTATTATATACAGGACTGGAAAGTCCTTATGTAACGTCGTTGTACTAGTTTTTGGGCGATAATCGGGGGTCATAAGAATTTCACATTTTGTTTTCATAACTAACGCATTTTAAATTAATTATATTTTATGAAGGTACATTACGAATAAGTAGGTTTGCAAAATAAAAAAATTGCCGATGTAGTTTTAAAGTATATTTAATATTAGAAACAAAATTTGAAGTGGGGCAACATCTGTGTTTAAGAGTGAAACGGATGTACACATACATTTTCACGAGTAAATATTATTCCTCTGAATTAAATATAGATTCCTTGGATGTTGGTCAGTAAGAAACGGTAAGGCTTAATAGAGTACAGAGCTTAACCAATTCATCAAGCTCATTTATTCGCCTGTGCATTTACGCAAACATAGCGCGCTTGTCTAATGCAAATATTCAATGGCTATCGTACTAATATTGTTGATCATTTTCTGCTTGATTGTCTGCTTGATTTGGTTGTGCCAGTGGTTAATTGATATCCGTGTGTCTGACCCCTCCGCTGGGAGGGATTAATTCAAGCCTGAAGGATCATAGTGGTTAATTAATATCACCACAGTATAAATAATTATTAATTATTTATACTGTGATATCACTAGCAATTTCCAACTTTAAGCAAGTGCGCCCTCTCCTCTGGGTGAGGGTACCCATGAGTACAGTGCTACAATGTGAATGTACAGGCCTACACACTAGCGAGTAACCATAAAAGTACAAAATATTGATTTCTCAAAAGTATTTGAAAAACTATTTTCAAAATACATTTTATTGTCTATATTCAAAATACCTTTGAAACGTATTTAGCCCATCACTGCGTGAAGCCTACATTAATTTGCATGTACGGTTGTCTTATACCAATTGAAATGCTGGTAGGGCATAGTCTGTACAAGCTAAAATATAATTGTTTATTATGTCATGAGATTGTTGACACTATCGTATTCATATACATTTCAGCATGCTAAATTTGCTTTTTATAAAACAATTTTAATTTTTTTTATTGTCAGCGAATACACGATCCCTTTACCGGGAAGTCGCTCTGATACGTGTTGTTTTCACTTGTTTCCCCTTGGTTGTTCTCATTGTGTATGAATTTTTTTATTTTGATGTTAAAAATCCGTTTCCTTGGTATGACATAATTTCTGATTTTATTTCATTTAAATAGTTGATTTGTGGAGTTTTATAATCGGTATAAAAACGATCGATCGAAGGTGCTTGGATTTCCTGTAAAAGGGATTTTCTCGTCATTTGCATACTTGGCCTAGCGTCTGATTTTTGGCGACATTGCGTTAACTTTTATAGCGCAGGTGCTCCAGTTTTAAGCGTCTCAGCTAAATGAAGGTAGTGACCAGAATCAAGGAACACTGATACAGTTGTGCAAAGCATCTATGGTGACAATTTTTCACTTTGGAACCAACGATGAGATGACCAGAGAAATCATGACTGTGCAGAGGATGTTTGAAAATCAATATCCAGTAGTCAGAGTTTGACTTACTGCATATAAATTTAATAAGAAATTTAATAAGTTATTATTCTCGGCTGAGCCGTGTAGTTAATTTGAACTGCTGTACTTCTTGGGAAATTGGAGACTGATGACCAGTTGCCCTGACGTTTGACCTTTTCGATTATTTTTGGGATGCAATGCTGGCGTCATTGCGATGTTATTAGATGCTTTTGTCTTTGTTATGCTGTTGTCTCTGTGTAAGTGCTGCAGTCAAATTAACTAACCGAACAAGGTCATGCATATTCATTAGTTGCTAGGATTGGATTCCCACAGTACAAATGATTGATTGCTCCCCAAATGTTCCAATGCAAGGTCAAAGGTTAGCTCTGCAGTGAGAAAGAATTTGTTGTAGCCTATTTCTCTTCCACTGTTTTGGCCTGATATCTTCCATATTAGATTAGGTTCAGATAAAAGTATACTATAATTAAAGTCCAACATCAGTGTCTGAGCAGTGTCTGATACATACATACATTGATCAGAAGAGGTCATTGGAAAAGATCATATGCTCAGCTTATGGTTCAGAAATAGAGGCCTGTGTTAGAAACCACAGAAGGATGTTCTGCAGGACTCAAAACTTTGGCGTAATGCCAGAGTCTAGAATAACATTCGTCTAGAATCGGAAACTAACGTTTGCTATTTTGGACAAATATCCAACCAGGAATTCAGATGGCTCCATCACATTTCCCTGTGTTTAAAGCCAGTAATGGACCAGCAATAAATTGGAACTTTGGTTATTTGCTGAAAAACTCTTTCTCTGCTAGCAGGATATGATTTCAATCAGGATATTGTGAAGTCATGAAGGGAACATGCAATATAGGCAGGCATTTCATAAATTGCTCCCATCCAAGATACCAAAAACCTGTAGCCTCTGTCTTCAGTTTCATGATAGAGTGCTCATTCCACTAGACAATGACACGAAGAAAAATTTTATAGGGAGAATGTTGTATTCATACTGATTTCCTAATTTGTATTACTCGATGTTTGTACACCGGGGTGCGAATCTTCTGCAACCGGTCATATAAAGAATAGACTTACTTACTTACTTATTTTGTATGTTTTAAATGGCAGGTGATGTCTGAAATTCAAGCAGCCATTGAGTTCCAGGTGGAGCTCGGAAAGTTTTATAATGTGGATTTATTTCAGCGTGGGTGAGTTGCACAGTCTGTTTCTGACTTAATCTCAATGTTGTGTATCTTTGTAACTGTTCCCTTTTTAGGATGTTTTCCTTGTGTCCATTGATTGACCGGCTTGATTTTGACTGGACAAACACCAGATTTAGGCCTAGCCTGTAATTTTACTGGACGATTATTCCAACTGGTACCTCACGTGATATTACAGTTGCATTAGTTACAGAAGTTTTTCAGTTGTGTTTTATTTCCTTCAGAAATATTTTCTCAGATTTATTAGACAATGGCAGATATGTGAGAGAAAATTTAGTGAATTTTGAGTCAAGATGTGAGATTAAGTAAGTATATTCTTCATTAACCAACTGCTGATTGTTCTTTGTTGTACATATATCTAATAAACACTGTTTAAAAAGTATATAGCATCCTAACAATTAATGTTTTGCACATCAGGCTGTTGACTGGGGATTATACGATCATGGGCACGGGTCTAAGGGAGTAATGAACTAACAAGTTAACTGGAAAACATAGTGAGCTCCAAATGTTGGATTCTGCTAATGTCCATTTTGTCAGTGCTTGTCATGTATGTAATATCACATGAGATCTGTACATGCCGGTTTCTGTATGTCAGATATTATCAGCTGAGAACGTCTTTGAAAATGTCACCAAAAGTGACAGCAAAAGTGGATGTCAGTCTTAATAAAGAAACAGGTCAGCAATGCATTCTGTCATGAATTCTGCTATATAATTAGAGAGCATTGTACTGGCTTTGTACTGTTAGAGAGCATTGTGGGCAAGCACCTCAAAACTCACTATTTCTCCTTGGCTTTCAAGCACTTGAATATCTAACTGCATCTTCTCCTGGTGGCGAACTATCCACGCCTCAGATTCACATTTTGGGGTGACCGTGCACGCGTTGCAAATTTAATTACTGATAAAAAGATTGTACTGTTAGAGAGCATTGTACTGTTGGAAAGCATTGTACTGTTATAGAACATTGTTGTTCTGTGGTTATACCCGTGATTAATGCTGCCTAGCTTCAGTTATCAGAATTGTTTGCTTAAAGGTTAGTGTACCGTATGCGTTTTGTACTTAGCTATTTCATTAGTTTATCATGTATGTATCGGAGCACTTGTATATCACCCTTTAAGTAACTCACAAGGGTGCCCTGGCACAGCTAACTAGGAATCACCGAGCAAATGTGTCCTGAGACGAGCAGAAAACGTCTCCTGAACTGATAAAGATGTTACTGTTAGTATGTCCGGTGCCAGATTGTTCCATAGAAAACAATATGGTAATATATAATTTATTTTTGAGCAATGTTACTCTAAAGCAACTTTGAACCAAATGTATCCTGAGATGAAATTGGTTGGATGTATGAGATGGATGAAGTTAAATGTCTCGTTGTTTTTTAAATCTTGTTTTAGAATGTCGGTTGGTTATGCCAGGTTCGGTATTGAATGGTGCTGCCATCAGTAAGACTTTTCAGATCCTGTATAGAAAAGAAGACATTGACATAAACGATGTCATTGCTTTCAAGGTCTACATGTTGGTTGATATGCTAAAGGTATGCATTCATTATGATTTAATAAAGTAAGCATTTGTTATGATTTAGTAAGGTATGCATTCATTATGATTAATTTTAGTTAGGTATGCATTCATTATGATTTAGTAAGGTATGCGTTCACTATGATTTAGTAAGGTATGCATTCACTATGATTTAGTAAGGTAAGCATTCATTATGATTTAGTAAGGTATGCGTTCACTATGATTTAGTAAGGTATGCATTCACTATGATTTAGTAAGGTAAGCATTCATTATGATTTAGTAAGGTAAGTGTTCGTTATGATTTAGTAAGGTAAGTGTTCGTTATGATTTAATAAGGTATGCTTCATTGTGATTTAGTAGGGCAGTCTTGAGTCTGGGATACATCAGGAATTGTGGTCTGTGTTCTAGTAACTTCTGTTTTTACAGTAACTTCTATTTATACATTGTTTGAACTTCTTGTTTCTAATATGCATTCATGTAGTGCCACTATATATTGATTATAATTGTATATACTTCAGCTTTAGAAACTTAGAAGTCTAAATAATATGAACCAGATTAATGTTAACCTGTGACAAGATGGTCTTTGGTCAGGCTCTGTATGTTTGCAAGAGCTTGCTGTTGGAGACTTTTTCCAGCTGTTCGAGCACTGGTTGCCTGCGGAGCGTCTTGACCTTTGAACTTGGTCCTTTGAAGGTGTCATGAAGCTTGTTTACCTCAAGGACACTCATCATTTGTTTTGTTGTTGTTTCGTTAGATCGATGACAGCATTGCAGATGCTGACTTTCAACTTGCTATTGAGTTGTGGTTTACAGAAGAGGAATTTAGGTAAAGAATTTCACTACAAATTGTAAAGTGAGTAAGGTAAGCAAGCTAAGTGTTAAGTTATTATGCTCCTTTTTCAGTAAAAGCTTTGCATATGGCACTTGATCATGAGGGTTAAGAATGGACCTTTCTCTTGCTGGAGGATGCTCCCCACTCATTTTGCATATGCCATAGTTTACCCCTTTGTAAGAAGTCATCTGTTGAAGCCATTGCCTCAATGTAGTAACTGGGAAGATGAGGCAGTACTGTATCTGACCTTACCTCACTTTGTACCTGACCTTATTGGGTACCTTGCATTACCCTGCCTTAGATTTTAAAACTTACCTCTCCTGACATTGTATTATTCCACTGTCTTGTATCTTCCTTATCTTCTATACGTTAATGGACCTTAACCTACCGTACTTAACCTTACCGTATCCAACATTACCTGACAATGACATTTCATTATTCAGTCGTTTCTTACTGATCTTAGTTCTGTATCAGAATGCTTATTAATTAATCAAAATTGGCACCTTATCCAAACTCCGACTGTAAACATACTTGAATGCTTGCTAAACTAAGAATCAGCTTTCATTGTAAACAAGTTGCGTCTGTGACAAGTTGGTTATTCAGAATAAACAAATATTGATTGATTGATTGATTGATTGATTGATTGATTGATGATTGATTGATTGATTGATTGATTGATTGATTGATTGATTGATTGATTGATTGATTGATTGATTGATCTTCTGTTTCTTACTTTGCCTAGTTCCTTTACATTAACTTACATAGCTTTACCTTAGTTGGAATGCATTTAAAATTTATGTTGAGATATCGACGTCGATTTTGGTGCATTGCAGTCCAACGCAGCAGGACAAAATGCAGTGCCTCAGTACGAGAACGTTGAAGCTTCATTTCCTCGCAACAAAGGGCATTCATCATTATGTTCCATTGTTGTTTGATTACTTCCACCTGTCAGCCATCTGCCTCACAGTTCATGCTACACTCATCGCTCTTCATCAGCCTTACATCAGGTGAGTCGTCCCGGAACGCTACAAAGCCGCTCAGCAGCCGCTAGGAAAATGTTTACGCCCGTATTGATTGCCGTGGTTGATTTTATGTTAACTTCATTTCTGTGAAACGATGCGGCGTGTGTAATTTATTGGCCTGTTGCACCTGTTCAGTCAAACAAGGGACGTTCTGCTAAGTACTAATTTTTTATGTTTTATGTGTCATGTATGTTGCTATGTGTCTGGGTGGCCAGAAGGCGGATAGGCAGGCAGGAATAGAGGCAGGCAGGGAAAGAGGCAGGCAGACAAACAGAAAGGATAAGGGCCACTGATGAGTTTATATTGTGAAGTGGCACTTTAGAGATTACAATTAAAATAAGAGACAGGCAGGAAATGAGGCATGCTGAGAGAAATGCAGCAAGGAAGGCAGGAAGGAAGGCAGATAATCCGGTGAGCAGGCAGATAAACAGGGAAGGAGGCAGACTGCCAGGAAGGCAGATAGGCAGGCAGGCAGGCAGACAGGCAGATTGGCTAGGTAAGTGGAGGTAATATCTAAATGAGGATTGTGCCTAGTGTTGTATTGAATTATGTGTGTTTGTATGCATTTGTATATATTTGGAGTAATTTCTAGATGAGGAGTGTGTGTAGTGTTGTATGGAATTATGGGTGTGTACTGCAGTTCAGGTGATATCCAATGGACTGGGAATGAGTTTTATTGGCTCTCATGATCAATGTCTGAATGCTGTAATAATTTTGTGGTGTGATGTAGATCTACTAAATCCTCCTGGCTAATCTGTCAAGGCCTCATTCTGACAGTTGACTATAGGATAGAAACATTCTGACTATGGAACCTTGTAGTAGTAATCATTATCATAATAATAAGGCTGCCAGTATGCATGTAGGTACCTACTTAATATTGGACATTGTAATTGCCTCATAAAAGGATGCAGTGACCAGGGACACTCCCCTAACCATCATCCACACTAGTTACTGTTGTGCAGCCACTCCCATAGTTATCTTAGTGGATCTGACAAGTTGCGTAGGTGTTCTATTATATGTATATATATATTTACATATATATATAATATGATATATATAATATATATTATATATATATATATGCATGTGATAATTTGACATTTGTTTATGTTACATTGATTGTATTATATACTAATGGCTGGCTAGGCTGGCCATTGATAGGAAGGTTCTTGTATAGCAGCTGAGTTTAGAATGATTCATTGATTGCATCATGTGTTCATTGATTTTATGATCATGACGATTGATTGCTGTGATTGATGTCTATGATTTGGTTATCGTTGTGATTGTCTGCTCTTGTGCAAAGTGATGGGCTATATGATAATGCATTTGGTCAGCCTAGCAGTTTTCAGTTCAATCCTGCTGATCAAACTCCTAACAACCCTGGTTAAGTTGTCTGTGCATACATGCCTCTGCCATTAAGAAGTAGAATTATTGGTGGCATGAGCTTGGATGTATGTGTTAAGTCCTGAGTCCACGGCTCTGTTTAACATGAGTTGTTTTGAACCGGTCCACTGCTTGCCCTGTGGCCTGTGAACAAGAAATAATCAAATTCCCTATGTCCAACTTAATGGGATTCTGCACCTGTTTATAATAAGAGCAACCAGAGCAAGAGTTTAGATTCCACCACTACCGTTTTTGGGTGTGCCAGTCCCAAGCCTAGATAGGAAGAGGGTGACGTCAGTGTTTCCGTTAGAGTCCAAAAAGAGGACGTATTTATGCCCTGACCTAGAATTTTTTGGACGTAGCTCATTGCGTTCAGCTATCACACCGAAAAGTTTGGACGTTTTTTACGGACGTAAAAATGTCCATTTGGTCGTTAACGGAAAGACTGGGTGACGTTAATCATCTTTGTTATGGGCTTTATGGCATGCAGTTTTTAATCATCATTTGCTACATGGTCATTAAACAGAAACCATTTGCAAGAATTTTACTAATTCCGTAAATCATGTGGATCATTTATGTAATTTGCAATGTTGTATTCACACGGGATGTTCAAACTATTTAGTGAAAACATAGTTTCATGATGCTTTCGATATTAAACGTCATCATCTGCAAGTGTATAATATAAAAAAACAGGAAGTATGTGTGGCAGAACCTGTGTACCAAGTTTTCCCTTTGACACTGCAGGATTACCTCTGCATTTGATGTACATACAATTATTTGTTGAGTTAATAAATTTTCTGGTTCAGTTCAGTTATTTGATTGTCATGGGCTTGCGTGCATTCCTTGCTGCAGAGGAATGGAATCGACTTCCACTCTCTCGTTGTAGCTCAAATTTACTTCCTTCCTTCAAAAAGTGACTCAAAACTCACTATTTCTCCTTGGATTTCAAGCACTTGGATATCGAACTGCATCCTCTCCTGGTGGCTGACTATATGAGCATGAGATTCACATTTTGGTGTGACTGTGCGCGTTACAAATTTAATTAATAATAATAATAATAATAATGATTTAGTAGTTGATTATCTGTTGGTGCTTCAGCTTGAGTCGTAGCCAGCAAAGAGCGTCGGTGAAGTTAGATGAGTCGCTCGAGTCCGCGTTGTTTGGTTCTGCACCAGTTGTTCCATCATCATCCAGGGTATGTCACTGGCTTCCTGTTGCTGGATCATTATTTATTTAATGGAAAATCAATCGAACTTCATTCCCGTAATATGAGTTTCTTGCATGCTTAACACTTTAATGGCAAGCCGAATTGGTTTCCCAGTCGCTTGTAGTACACGCTCGTCATTAAAGTGTTAATTATGCTGGGTGCGCCAGTTGGTTACTGTATATTGCTGTCTAACTGAAGGAATGTGCATTGCATTCTAAGATGCTACCAAACAGTTCCCATGGAATTACTTTTCAATTTATAATGCCAGCTGATGTTATTAGCCATGTTGGATGTATAATTTGATTTAACAGGTTAATATTTGGCTAATCTGTTCTTCTTTAGTCATGCTGGTATTAAACAGGGGCGGCGCCAGGGGCTAGGGGGGCTAAGCCCCTAACTGCGGCTCAGCCCCCAAAAAGTGGGAAATTACTGCAAATCACAAGGAAGAGGGGACAAAAGGGAAGGTTTTGAAGCTTTAGCCCCCAAACCTGAAATCCTGGTGCCGGCACTGGTATTAAAATGCTATAGAATCAGTCATGGACAAACTTGTTAAAAAGAATTCATTTGTCATGTTCAAAGTGTGATTGCTGGATCTGTAGACCATTGTAACTGTTTGTTTCAGGACTGGATCAGACTGATTACTGGTAGATCATACCGGTAGCAGTACTTAACGAGAAATTTGTATAGCACCGCCTAAAGAAAAACAAATCTTATACGAATTCTACAGTAGCGTATATGATGTCATAGTTGACTGAGTATATACTACTGTTAAAAATGCTGTATGTCTTAGAATGAAAGAAAGTACTATATACTTAAGAACATAAAAATAAGCAATGCTCAGATAACTAGAAAAGTCGCCGGTGATGGGCACCCACGTACATGTAGAGCCCAACTATTGGATTCCTGTTTCGAAAAATTAAAACTGCAACCTGTCTGATGTTTTTATTGTCTTGTAGAACAGTTCTGCGTCCCCGCGCAGTCGTAAACAGGTGGCCTGTCAGCGACATCGGCGTCTCTGTTTTGTGTTGCTGTCAGCGTACGAAAGCATCCAGACATCATTCGAGAGTCTGACTGCACAGCTTCCCAGCAAATTGCAGGTCAAAATAGGTAAAAATTAATGTCGTAACTAATACATGAATATCGGGTAAATGGGTCGAGAGCTGCTCGTTCATTTATGATGTTGTAAGCACAATGATATTGGTGATGTTATTGTATATTTGAGGGCTGGTGTTATTGGTGATTTAATTGTATATTTGATGGCTGGTGTTATGCATTAGTGTTACTGACTGGTGTTATTACTACTGATAATGTTGGTATTTATTTTGGTGGTTGTGATGGTTGTTCTGGTGGTACTGGGTGTGGTGATGACGTTGGTGTTGATGGTGGTACTACTAATTAAAGGAAGTAAGGAATTCAATTCTGTTAGTAAGCTGTCTGAATTGTAGAGCACGTCGATTGTCGGCAGAAATTAGAAGAAGTCTGTCAGAAATGTCAGGTAAGTCATGGAATTCAGGATAAAATAAATTTTATGGATGTCTTAACACCTTAATGACATTGATTTCCCTGTTGCTTTTAGTACACGCTGATCGTTAAAGGGTTAAATCAGTGATTTTTTTAAACGTTACTGAGCACACTTGAAGCTTTCTGGTCAGAGTCTATTGGTTCAGCTGTGGTACACAGAAGTGCTTTTATAAAACTTCAGAGAAATGAAGTCACTAACATTTCATACCCATGGCTTCCTCTCTGGCTAGCTTAAAGGCCTGCTCTTTTTCAGAGAAAGGTAGACTTATGAATGTTAGGGTAAGTGCACTGTTATAACGTCAAGTTAATGTTATTTTGTTAAGGTAGCAAAGTTATGTAGTTGAGGAGGCTGGCTGAACTACAGTAGGTGCTCAGATGTATAACAGCAACAGGAGATTGTTTTGAATGACTCAATACTATTAATAAGAGATTCAAACCTGAGTTCAGTAGTGAGAGATGAGAAAGTATGTGAATTGAGAGTCACGGTGATGGATGTGTTGCTGATGCAGGCATTTGCATCGACTGCTGAAGAGGAGGATCTCTTCCAGGCGATTCAGAGTGACCTGGCGACCCTCTGCAGTCAGAACGTCATCCTTTGGATGCAGTACCTGGAGCTCGTCACTTTAAACGAATCCATTACATATCAGCTGGCAAAGGAACACCACACCCTCAGGGTAGCTATGTCATCTCTCTCCTTTCTTATCTTGAGTTTCTTCACTTTATATGATTGATAAAATGCTTTGATGACTATGCTTTAAATTATTGTTCCTTTAAAACTTCCGCAAATATGATGGCTTTGCGACAGTTTTGTTGCTCTGTGCAGGGTAAAAACTTACATTTAATATGAACTCATTCAAAAATTATTTCTAAACAGCAGGTTTAGAAACCCGCACACCTAATTTTGGCTTCTACAGAACATTTACTTTTAGAGCATGTGTTTGTAATGTTTCAATTCAGTTGTGTCAAAGGTTTTTTGATTTAAGTCATGTTTGTCTTGATATAAGACATGTTTGTCTGATCGAGTGATGTTTATTGCAGGTAAAGAGATTTTCTGAGGGATTCTTCATAAATGAATATCCAAAGCAGGAGATGATTGCCTGTTACGATCCAAAGTTGGTGTTTAAATAATTAATTTCTCATGTTTAATGTAGTAAAATCTCTTACTATAATTATGAGGATGTTTATTTGATTTTGTTTTAATTCAGCAAAATCTTGGAATTCTTTTGTAGTGTACTTTCCAAGACTTTGTTCTGCCTAGGTCTGGCATTTGTTCTTTTATAATACAAGCCATTCATTTAGTGTTGTTGTTCATTTAAAAATATTTAGCTGTGTATCATTTACCTTGAATTTTGCTGCTATTAATATTTTCTTGGAGTTGTTAATGAGCATTATCATCAGACTTTTGTGATGTTAACAATACAAGTACAGACAATAATGCCATTGTCTTCTGTGGCCCTTTTGCTGTGCAAGAACTTGATGAGGTGTAGTCACCCCAAACAATTTTTCATTTTCTCTTGACTTTTTTTAATAATAATAATTTTAATTATCATTGTTGTTATTATAATTACAACAATGAAATCCAAGCGACATTTCTTTCCTCTTCCAAAATGTTGCCACGAGAAGCAATCCAGATTTCAACACAATTGCTTTCCTGAGTATGTTTAAGGAGCCAGATATCTGCAAAGACTGACCTTCTCAAAATGCATTGTCCCTTGGTTAGAGTAGTTTTCTGCACCCTTTTGACTTCATGCTTTAAAAAAAATAATAAAAATATACTTTCTTATTGTCATTTCTATGTATCGTTCTCGCTTATAACCGCTATTTTAGGAGCATAAATATACTTTCTGTTTCAGCATCCACGGTCATGTTGAGATTGCTTATCAGATTCGCAATTCCGTCTATTACCAGTCAATGCCATCGCTTGCTGTTGAGTGCATCGACGTTGACGGTGACGCCAATACGATGCCAATCATCTTCGAAGACACCTACAGCGAGCCATTACTCGCAGGCGCCATCAGACTGCGGACAGAATCCGGCAGCAAGACATCACGTGGGGAAACCAACCGCCGATCAAACAGGGAATCCTGCTATTCGGATGCGTCGACGGCCAGCGGCGAGTCGTCGTCGTCCATCACAAGAAAATCAAGTCGACTCAAGTTCATCAAGAACGTGAGACCAGAGTCGTTGAAACGACCGTCGTCGTACATCAACGTCGATGATCAAGTCGCGGTCGACAAGACGGACTGTACCCTCGTCGGATATCGGAAGCTCGATCATATTAACGCTGTGCCAACTCCTCCCGTGGAACTGGGAACGCTAAACGTATCAGTCGTCTCGGAACTGCCGCTTTTCGGGTACGGTGCAGCGCATCCGTTTCTGTACAGCGCCATGTCATTGCCAACACTCGTTGGCCAGAGCCATCCACCTGTGAATGTCAGCGGTTCCCTGCCTGACCTGGCTCTCAATTCGTCCCCGCTGCAGGCGCCTCGCTGGAGCAAACTCGATAAGGCGAGCAAGGTTCCGAGCGACTCGAGCTGTGGCTCGACGCCCGAATTCCAGGTTTCGTTCAACGCGGACGAGTCGGCCGAGACTATGGGAAATTGCTGTGCGGTTGGAGAAGAAACATTGAAAGCAGAAGGAGATGGTGAGAACACTCTGAAGTATTCAGCAGCTTTGCCTGGAAATTCTAGTCTGGTGGAAGCAGGTGATGGTGGCAGCGTGGATGGAATTAGCAAAGGAGTGTTCGAGTGTGTTATGTCGGGAAAGGAAACTGAAGGTCGTGTGTCGGCAGGTGTTTGTGATGTAGGTGAAGATACGGTAGGCAGAGGCGTGGAGTATCTAGAAGCAGGCAAGGATTCGACAGCGGGCGGAGCGTACGGTGAAGGTGCTAGTTCGAGTACATCAAGCAATCATATGCTAGTCATGGAACAAAACTCAGGTCATAATCAGATGAATCAGGATGGTGCAGAGCGGAGAGAAAATCGTACGCAGCAGAATGTGGAAAAAGCACCAAACGAACTGGACAAAGGTTACTTTGCGAATAATGACAAGTCAAATGCTGGACAGATGTTCGCTGATAATGCGCCGTCGGCCTTGAACGTTGTACTCGACTGTGACGTGGACGGTGTCTCAGGTCATTGCACGGTGCTTGAGCTGATCAGGGAGGAGTATGAGAGAAGTCAGACCGAGGGAGGAACGTCGTCGAGTGCATCGTCGCTATCCGACCTCAATGTTACGACCAAGGGCAAGGAACCGAGAAAGGACGAGTATTTGGAAAACGGAGCATGTGCCAGTGGCAGCAAATCTGTCAAGCCGAGTCTGAGAAATGGTCCGGAGTCAGCTTTGGTGTCGGCAAACAGTGTCAGCAGCTCTGAGAAACCGCAACGACTTGTCGACGAAGTCACAGACAAGATCGTTCGCTTCATAAGTGCCAAGGAGACGCTTCGTAAACAGCTAGACCTTCGTGAGCTTTTCTACAGGTATGTTGTTTGTCAGATTTTGCGGGATTCGGATAGGGTTTGGAGATCTTTCAAGTGCACAGATGAAGCACAAAAATGTGTGATTGTAGATTGAAATGAGCAGCTGAAGTATGATCTTTTAGTGTGCCATGTTATTATGCCATCACATTTCCACAAAGCTATATAATATTGTTCTGGAAAGAAAATAACCTTAGAAGATGTGAATGATGTGGGCAAGTTAAATAACTGCAGATGCAATAAAGAGGCGCAGAGTGTTGCAGTTAAAGACATTAATTCAAAAAAAGTTCTTTTTCACTCGTCATACTTTCAGGTACATTTTCTGTTTGTATCCAGTATTACATTACGTAGTTGTCTGTCTTTGTTGCTGTAGTGACTTTCCTTCCCAGATCTCAAGCCTTCCATACTTTACGCCACCGGAGAAGTTCTTTCCTTGTTCGGACGAAGGCATTCATCTAGTGGTTTGCGTTCATGGATTAGATGGTGAGTTTCTTACCCTCAGCCTGCTTTTATGTTGCAAACAGTGGCAACAACAGCTCTTTCATTTCTTGAGCCTCGAACTTGTGTAATTAATCTCAAATTTATTACAGCACCATATAATATCCTATCAGAGGCACTTTAGGATGGTAGAAATGTACAGTTTGTTATGAAGAGAGTCGACTGAAGCGTTGAATTGACTGTACCAGTCAGCATATGCGTGTCATAAAGCCGATGTAAGCAACATATGTATTGTTATTTATTTCACCTTATGATACATGTATTCAGTGTGTTTATATGTATCTGAGGTGCGATCTTCAACTGGGATCCAGATCGAGTTAGAGTAAAATAAGTTCATGCACATATTATGGGTGCTGAAACAAAGTTGCACCAGCAGCACCAAAGGCAAGAGAAAGATTTCTGCTAATGTTCATTTAACCTTCAGTACTAATGTTATCAATGCTAATGTAATTGTTTGTCACTCCAGTGCTTTTGTATGGATACAAATGTTGGTGCATATGGAAGGAGGATGAAAGGAGGTTATTGGGGGCAGAAATAAGTTGGCTAAGAAGAATACTGGGTAGGACCAGATGAGACAAGATTTGCGACGAGGTGATTCAGAAGGAGTTGGGTCACGTTGAGACACTGGTAGACAAGCTTAGAAAAAGAAGACTGACCTGGTTTGGACATTAACAAGGATGGACAAGAGGAGACTTCCGGCGAGAGCGCTTTATGGTCACGTGGTGGAAACACGGAGCCGGGAAGTCAAACAAGACATGGTTGATGTGAAAGAAGATCTAAAGGAATGAATATGAGAACTGTTGTTGATACAATAAGAAACAGAATGAAATGGAGATATCTTGTTCAAATCTCATCATCAGCCACACCTAACGACAGAGAGAAGAAGAAGAAGAGTAATGTAATCTTCACAATGAGACTTGCTAACATTATAATCAGTTGATGTTTAATGGTACTTATAATCAGCATATCACCGTTAGTTGATTAGAGTTACTTATATATAGTTGATATGAGTTATTTGATGATCTGTTGAAGAGAGTTAATTATGGTCTGTTGTTTTCTCCGATCCAACTGAAACTAGGAAACAGCACAGACTTGCGGTTAGTCAGGACGTACCTGGAGCTTGCACTGCCAAGCAATAAAATCGAATTCCTTATGTCGGAACGAAATCAGGTATCAATCATTTGTACCATTTCCTTACAGACTAGTTTCGTACATATTTAAGCTTGTCTTAATCTGTGAGACACATTCTAAGTGTACATTTCCTCTAAAGAATATCAGCAGCGAATTTGAAACATGTGTTTCTATATATACAGATATGTTTATGTGTATGTATGTATAACTAGGCATACATATTAGAACCCCTCAGATTTTAAAATGGATATGTTGTGGATTGTAAACTTTTCTGCTGTAGGTTGATACATTCGCAGATTTTGAGGTGATGACCGACAGACTTGTTCAGGAGATTCTATATCATATCGAGCTGTATGGCATCAAACCATCCAAAATCAGGTACAACCAACTGGCTTTTCTGACCAGATTCTTTATGAAAGGCTTGGTAAGGTGCAATTGTATTCTGGCTGGCACACAAATACTACCGGTAGTTGTTAAGTTTGAACTCTTTTTACTGTAGTGATTTTATATGTCTTCCTAAAAGACATACTTCACTCTGGTAACTGATCGGTGTATGTGTGGGTTTGGGTGGGTGTTGGTGTATGTGTGTGTGTGACTGTGTGTGTGCAGATTTTGTTAAATGACAGCGTTATGCTTTTCTTTCAGCTTCATTGGCCATTCCTTAGGAAATCTGATTATTCGCTCAGCTATGTCGCGACCACAGATGACGGAATTATTGCCGAAACTACACACATTTCTGTCGCTATCAGGTCCTCACTTGGGAACACTCTTCAATTCTAGTGGTCTAGTCAACATGGGTGAGTGGGAATTGAATTCTTGTAGACGTTATGGAAGTTTATGCTTTTAAAAGCATCTTTGACTGTGCAAGAGAAAGCTTCACAATGTCAGAAAAATCAGTATGTGAGAAATTAACTCAGAAGGCTATTAGGCATAAAATAGATCCAAATAGTTCTGTGTATAATTTTCAGAGGGGTTTGCAATACATCACTCAAGAGATCTTGTGTTAAACTTCAGACTACATAGCATATTTGACATGTAAACTATTTACTTTGCACCAGTCTAGGTATGATTTAACTCTCGACTTTTTAAAACTTTCTTGAAGAGATGTTCATATTAAATATAGTTGTAACTTTTTAATAATTTTAATGTCATTTTTCTTAGGTATGTGGCTGATGCAGAAGTGGAAGAAGTCTGGGTCGTTGCTTCAGCTGTCGCTTAAGGACCATTCAGATCCAAGGCAGACCTTCCTCTACAAGCTCAGCCAGAAAACAGGTCTGCCTCCTTATGCATTACCTCTAACGTTATTACGTCTTCTGCCAGTAGTCTTCATCTGATCCTCAGTATCCTCTTGCTTTATTACACAGTGGACTCATTTACACAACACAGTTATGTGCCATTCTGATTAATGCGATTGTGAAGTGGTGTCATGTCCCCCAAAGCTATTAATTTTGATATGGCATACTGGTTGTTGCGCTAGATATTGACTTTTTCTGCCATTATCGTTTTTTACGCATGGCCTGACCAGTAGCGGCGCCAGGATTTCAGGTTTGGGGGGGCTAAGACCCAAATTCCTTCCCTTTCTCCCCTCCTCTCTGGCATTGGCAGTGACTTCCCACTTTTGTTTGGGGGGCTGATCCGCCGATATGGGGGCTTCAGCCCACCCTAGCCCCATGCTGGCGCCGCCACTGGGCCTAACTTACTACATGCTGTATCATGAGGCATTTCCCTCAATGACATTGCCTCCGCTCTGTTATTGTTCTCAGGTTAAGTGAATGTTTTTGTAGGTCTGGAATTTTTTCGTAACATTCTTCTGGTTGGATCACAACAAGATCGTTACGTCCCGTTTCACTCGTCTCGTATCGAGTTATGCAAAGCGGCACTTCGTGACACGTCTGGCTGGGGTAGGAACGAACATCATACATGATACATTTGTATCCTACTTTGCTGGGTTATAATGATGCTGTGATATCACATTGCAGTGCTGATTAGTTTTTGACTGCCAGTTATTAGTCATTTGAGTAGAGTGAGAATCCCAGTTTGTGCAGTAATATAGTGCAGAGAATCAAGAACAGATGTGATGTGGTCATGGCAGAAGAGTCCACGATGCAGTGATACAGAATGGTGCACAAATCTTGTGAATAATAATCCAAATGCAAGTATTGATAATGACATTAATAAAGTGTTTTACACTAAGAATTATATTGATGAATAATTGGTATTTTTGTCAACACTGTTAAGTCTGTTTGGTTGCCTTGACGACAGGTGCTGTCTATACCGAAATGGTGAACAACATTCTGCAGCCGATCATCTACAAGACTGACATCAACTTCATTCGATTTGACGTCTTTCACGCTCTCTCCGGTACGACCAATCACCTGATCGGACGAGCGGCTCACATTGCAGTTCTCGACTCGGAGCTATTCATCGAAAAATTTATCACCGTGGCTGCCCTCAAATACTTTGTTTAGGTCGTCATCGCGACAGGATGCACTTGTGATTTAAACTTACCTAATGTGAAGCCATTATCAGATGACTGTTGCTTCATGATCCGTCTATATTTGTAGAACCGTTGGACTTGTCCAGTTAAGGGCAGAGGCGGGTAAAGATTTGAGAGTAACGATGACTTGAGTACCATGGCCTTTAAGGTGAAACCGAAAGTGATTACGGTAGAAGAGAGAAGAGTGAATCTTCAGGTAGAAGAGAGGAGTAAATTCCAATCTGCAGGTAGAAGAGAGAAGAGTGAATTCCAATCTTCAGGTGGAAGAGAGAAGAGTGAATTCCAGTCTTCAGGTAGAAGAGAGAAGAATGATTTCCAATCTTCAGGTGGAAGAGAGAAGAGTGAATTCCAATCTTCAGATGGAAGAGAGAGAAGAGTGAATTCCAATCTTCAGATGGAAAAGAGAGAAAAGTGAATTCCAATCTTCAGGTGGAAGAAAGAAGAGTGAATTCCAATCTTCAGATGGAAGAGAGAAGAGTGAATTCCAATCTTCAGGTGAAGAGAGAGAAAGTGAATTCCAGTCTTCAGGTGGAAGAGAGAAGAGTGAATTCCGATCTTCAGAAGAGCGATTGAATAAACCTCAAAGCCCTTAACTGTCCTGGTTCAAAGCATTGCACAAGTGATAGTATCGAATGGTCAGGGTAGATTAGTCGGCAAGTCTGAGCAATTGATGCTGTGCACCTTGTTGAAATGTCGTGTAAATCGCGAACGCTGGCAGGCAGCTTTAAATCAATCAGCAATCAAACGTTTAGTCCGAGTTGTGATTTTAGTCGTGCACTCTTGGTCCCCAAAAGTTAGAATTTATGTGATTATTATTGATGTAATATTAATTCTTTCTGATAATTGATCGTGGTAATATTAATTAATTTTGCTATTTTAGTTTATTATTATTGTCATTATTATTATTATTACTGATAACTGTACAATGTATGATTTATGTGTCCAATTTTTTATTATTAAAAGTGAATCGATAATATTGGTGTGATTGATTCACTATGTTGTCAGTGTTAATTATCTTTTTAGGGAATATTACTGTTGTTGATTTATTAATTATTTATGTTATTGATTCGTTAATATCAGTGTGTTGTCACTCGACAGCTGTAATAGGATCGATTCATTAGTTTAATTGTTTCCTATCAGATTAATACTCTGTTCTTTCAGTTTTCAATCAAAAATTAGAGAAATTCCTTCCAGAAACTGTTTTCTGCCTGGATGCCACTGAAATCCTTGGCAGGAGCAGACCTCTTAATGACGATGATGACGATGATTATGATTTCTGTAGCGCCGTTACACAGCACATGCCGTTACAAGGGCGCTTATCAAACTCAACGACTTAGTAACGCTTGTGTCACTTGTTGTGACAGACTGACAGTACTTATTCCGGTGAACTTTATGGCGACAGGTGACTCTTACCTGTTGCACTGATAGGCAACTGATCATGATGAATGACCTGTGTTACTGTGCTAGTTATTCTTAAAAAATTTATGTAAAAGTAATGGTAAAAGTGACACCTTTTTACACACCTGTGTACAAACTCCTTTCAATCATGGGTCATGAGATATAAGGATCCTTGGATGAGGCACAAAGATGACCTTAGCAATTCAACTGTGGGATGCCTTCTTCAACATGCATTGTGTTGGGTCTTGCTTATCATCCCTGAGCGGGATTGGAGGGTTGAGTTAGCATTAGGTGGCTCGACATTCCTTGAATGTCCACCCATCGTAGTAATGACCAAGCTAGCAGTTTGTTCTTGCCTTCGTTGTTTCTACAGAATCGAACGACCACCCATGTAGTGCTGTTGTGTTTGTGTTTTTTCAAACATTTTAAGAATAGTAACGTCATAGGCTTGTTTGTACATTCTTGGTAGGACATCCTTGACAAGAGCTGTTCAGTTTATGGGCTGATAAGCTTTATCTAGTTAACGTAACGGATCATGAGTTATGACCCAAAAAACTGGAGAGCACGTCACATTTAAAAGCTCGCAAAACTATCATCTGGACAAGTTACTGTCATTGGTGTTATTTTTATTTTACCCGAGGTACATACCTCAGGATTGCAAAAATTACAGGGAACATTGTTCCAGAATGGCTAGTCTTTGCATATGGTTTTATATGTGATTTTATTATTATTATTATTATTATTATTATTATTATTATTATTTTAGATTGTTATACCATTATTTTTTACTTCTTTGTTAAAACATTTATCTGTCCAGATTAATAAAGTTTTAGGCTTTTAGCATTAATTATAATGATTATAATTGTCGTAGTGTATAATTGATACTCATTGATGACGAAGAAGAATAGGGGTAGGAATTTTTATATCATATGGTATATTTTTAAGGCTGGCCTTCTGAATCATTTTTTTATTTAATGTCTCCGATATCTTAATATCCTGCATTCACGGCATGTAATGGAGTCACTGCCGACTGTGTTAATTATTGTTAACTTTGATGGCCTTAATTAATTATTGAAGCTTAGCATAGGCGCTTTTTATTTACATACTTAAGACAGGAGAAATTGTAGTTTGGTATTGACATGTATAAAATTGAACGCTATTAATGGAAATTAGTTTTTTCTTGTCAATACGTGAATTTGACTTCAATAAAATATTTACTGCAGCTGAGAACTTATTTTCTGTTGCAGTTTTATACTTTCTTAAAGACTGTTGTTGGCAACTTGACTCTGCTGTAACTTTTAAGAAATCTTTTCACTGAATGGATTCATAGCTTATGCACGTCAGTTTCATATATGGTATTTAAAACGTGGATGCCACAGATTGTCCGGTTTTTCTTGCATACTGTTGTTACCACAATTATTGCCACCACCATTGCTGTGTAAACTTTATCCTACACTTCTAAAGTTGCAAAACACAAATTCTTGGAAATCGTACTCGCAAAGTGTGAATTCCTTCATTATCCACAATTGAGAGAACCATGTTTACAGACACTGAGTCGATCATTTGGACAATGGGTGGGTTATGTTCAGTTTCAGGTTGAGGTCAGTAGAGTAGGGAACAGAACGATACATTTATTATCAAGACAATTATGTAGCATCTCATAGGGTACTATTAGAGGTGCTGATAGAGTAGGGAGGGTTGTGTAAGGCACAGGACATGTGCAAAACTATTTATGACTTGATGATGAACGAAGGTGTTAAGATAACCGAGGAATTGTTGCTTTTGGATATGACTTTTCCAGAAATATTAGCTTGTAAAGCAAAGACATTGGGTGGCATTCTATACCTTTTAGACATATGTGGAACCGGGTTTCTTGACGACACTTTGTTGCATGGCGAAGTGGATTTTGTGGTAGCCAAGTGGTTTTAATATTGAGAATTTTCTCCTCTAGATCAAGGGTTCATGCTTCATTGAATTGAGTTGACAATTCCTTGTTGGGCTGTGTGTAAACAATTGCTGATATTGTAATACCTGCTCTTTGGCCAAGAGTCATCTCTACTGCAGTATTGAACCGCTGGGGAGGCATCTGCATGATGAAGACATGCAAATGAATGTACCATGGCATTACTTTGCCAGGCTTAACCTTTTGTTATTTCAGGACAGCTGCATTGTAGCGCATCAAGCGACTCCACCCCAGAGCTTGGCATTCATTTGCAAAAGGGAAAAAAATCACATTTATTTTTACTCGTAGTTTTATCCCGATTGTTGATGTTGTGGAACTTGAACTTTTTGCACTTGTCAAAAATGAAAGATGCTGGTTGTCATGACTGTTGTTTGTACTGTGAAGTTCTTTCCTGTGAGAAATAGTTGTTGAAGGCATGACAGGGTATGTGACTTTCTCTTGAGTTTGAGACATGTGATTCACTGGAGAGATCTCCAGAATTTATCATATGCCATTATGCCTACACTGAAACATATTCTTTGCTTGGGAATGCTTTTTGTATCTGGGGATCATGATGGGCGTAGAAATTAACAAGATCTGCTGTGATTTCCTTGCTTCTAGAGCTGGCTTCAAATGTGTATTCATTTCAGGTGAAAGTTAAGGAAGGTCTAAGCAATTATTGTCTTGTGGGAATTTAATGTCTCGTTAAGCTGTCCTTGACTTTTGAGGGACTGAACTTGTGGATGTTGACTGTCCATCTCCAGTTTCCTTATTGTTGGTCAGCATGTTGTTTATTGCGACTGGACGATATTACCTTTTCCTCCTATTCCCACACTTACCATTTCCTCCTGTTTCAACAGTTGCCATTTCCACAGTGACCATTTCCTCCTCTTTCCAAAGGTACCATATCCTCGTGTTTTCACAGTTACCATTTCCTCCGATTTCTACCATTGCTATTTCCTCTTAACTTTGCAGTTACCATATCATGTAGTATCCAGTTACCATTTCCTCTTATTTTCTGCATTACCATTTCATTTTGTTTGTGCAGTTACCATTTAATTTCTCTCACAATAATTATTTCCTCATATTTCCTGCTCATCGTCACAGCTGTGTGTAACCGGAGCAGAAATTGCAGATGTTTATGGTACAAGAATTACCATACCTCAATGTGGACTTTAGTTACAATATTCATTATAAATTAAAGTCCTTCTTTGAATGGTGCATGTAAATTGAAGGCCCTTCTCCCTGATTCTGGAGTTCATCAGTCACTACGATAGTGTCTGTATGGACTATCGTTGAGGCACAAATCTTAAATTCCCGTACCATGGTAATCATTACAATTCTCAGAGTGGTGGATGATGTATGGCAACACCTTTATACTTGTGTCAGTTGATGCTGGTCTTTGAAGTTCGAGGAATTCAGATAATATTAGTCAAGATTAGTAACTGACTCCAGTGTTTTCTTTAAATAGCATGTTTTTTTATTTGAAATAAAGAATTTAAAAAATTGGTTTTCTTAGCCAAGTTCCTCACTTTTCTGTAATTTTCGTCATAATTCGTACACGTCTAATATTTATCGTGATACAAAGAAAATTATTAATACCAAACTAACCATTACAGACACTCTGACTACTTGTTGTAATGCCGTCTGTTGAGCCATATCTAGAACTGCCTTAAAATGAGGTCATGTTATAGCAAGTGTATTTTCTATAACTGAACTATTTTCGGGATCCATATCCTGAACCTCGTTTACCAGAATTCGTGTTTCAATAAATAATGTAACGAGTCCATTGGGGTAATAAAATATGCTGGAAGAGATTCCAGCAAGTAGCACATCATTGTAGCATAATTTGGGAACATGCACCCCAAATTGAATTCAGATTTAGATAACAACCATTCTAAGATTACCTGACCGTGATGCAGTCCTTTTAACAAGGACATTCTGGTGTAGAAATACACTTGTACCTTTCTTTGGAGACCGTCAAAAATGCAGATTAAAACAACCTAGTGAGAACCTATGTATGGTGTGTTATTGATACTGGTACATAAATATGCATAAATTTCAGCATAATTGGAGCTGTTTGCATATTTTTGAGAAAACAATGTATAGTATTATATTTTATTATGGCATGTTTAAGCAATGCTTATTGCAAATAAACATTATAGATTGTGACAGTGGTTGTTGAGTTAAGCGCTCGCTGTGTTGTATTGAGTGTTAGGAACCATTAGTGCATCATTCTGTTAAAAGCAAGTTCTTAAGACATCATCTTGCCTTCTAATTAGTATTGGTGCTCTGTAGGTGTAAGAGAACGTAAGATGTGATGAATAGTTTTGTTGTTTGTTGGTCACAGGCGGACAGTTTTCATTCATTTGGACGTCTAATACGATCTACGGTACATGTGGTCATCGAGTTATTTCTCTCGTTTGTCATTGTTTCTGGGTGTTTTGATACTGTTTGGACGTTCCATATGCAAAGAAATCTCTTGTGGTGCAATTGGTGCTGTGAGGGGTTTCAGGTTATTGCCTGGACAGAAAAGGCAAAGAGAGTCCTTGGAGTGGTGCCAACTGTTCTACTTCGGCAACGCTTTAAGACCAGTTGCTGTATGCGAAAAAGGTCGTCATCTGCAGACCCAGTGGCAGAGTGATGTCCGGATGTAGTTTTTTCTACTATCTGGAGAGAGACGTCTTGGTGGTGCGGTTCATGTGTTGCAAGCTGCGTTGAATGAAGTCTAGGGATGATGTTGATCGGAGGGAAAGTCATAGTCTGGGTATGGATTGGCAGTAATTGAAATTACTTGAAATTGCACAATTTGTAATTTGTTAATTGGTAATTCAATTACATATCCCATGTATTTTGTAATTTCAAATTACATTTCATGTCCCAAAGTAATTTGTAATTTAATTACATTTCTTCGAGTAATTTGCCGATCTCTGAGTCTGGGTCACTGTGGAGTAAGATGAACCTTGTTCCCTCATCTGTCATGATTGTAGTTCCTTCTCTGTGGGGTACACCCCCTGAACCTGGGGTCATGCCGAAGATGCTCTGGTATCATCAACATCACCAGCAGAGACATCAAATCAATCAGTGTCTTCTAATGTCTAATAAAACAGAGGGGCTTCTGCTTTCTTTTGTAAACTGCTGGGACTATGTATCTGGGCAGTAAACCAAGTTGGCCCTGACAGCTAGCAGGGGCTTTACTACGAAACAGGGTCAGCCACAGGAGGCTACATAACTTGAATGACTCCTACGCTGATCAAGTTTATATACATGTATATACGAACTCGAGGCTATGCATATGATATAATACTTGGATATATATGATTCATATATAGTGTGTAACATATATGATAAACATCTATATGTATAATATACAGATTGGTATATATGTATGATATACAGGTATGTATTTTATCCATGTATGTATATATATTTGCATGTATATGTAGGCTTGGGCTGTATAGACTGGCTGGGGTTCCAAGTTGTATAGCCATCTAGCAGCATGCCTACTGAATCACAGTACATCAGTACTTGAGTAATAGTAAAAGTATTTTTATGATCAAGCACAGCAGGCCTGGGTTGTGCCAAGGACTCCTCGTGATTTAGCAGCAGCTGTGGGGCAGTTGATGAGTTCAAGGAAGAGAATGGCTACATTGGAACTATTAAAGTCAACCGGTCCTCTATAGCAGCACTGGCCTACTTTCTGTTCTTTATTGAGAAAGACTCTGTTGAAATTGTATCCGCTGATGTGTGGATGTATAACTATGGTAAATTTGCATTACATGGCTGCATTATTTCACAAAGAATAGCAGCTGTGTGTGTGGGTGAATGGGTGTGGGTGTGTAGGTTATCTGATATTTAAGGCATTGTTGAAATAATTGCCATCTACATTTAATTCTTCACTATATATCATGCATTCGGGTGTAAGCTTATCTATTTCTGGGTTCAATAGCTAGGACGTCGCGTTCATTCCTGTATTTCCTACTACAGTGGGGTAACTTTGGTCTATAGAAAGTGGAGTACCATGCACACTTTCTTCCCCTCCTTTCCACTTTCCGAGTATCTGTTAAGTCTGAATTCTTCAGTTCAACATTTTTTCAATACAACCTTTCACCTGTTATACTGTTAAAATATTTTAAGTTCGTCTCAACTGGACTCGACTATGTCATTGCATGGTCTGTCCTCTGTCCAGGATTCCAGTTTCGATGCTGTGTCGCTGTGCTCTTTATTTTGTCTCTCTTTTCACTCATTTAGTCTCCAGTTCAATCTAGTACTTACCCTGTTACCCTTTTATTTATAGCCTCTGTACACTCGCCTCACCCTCCTTAACCCTTCCAGAAAATTCTTTCTGAAGCCAAGCTCAGACAACTAGGGCTAAGCGCGACTATATAGGGAGATACCTGCAGTGTACCTCTAAGTTCTTGATCCCATCAGAGGCGAAAATCTATACATAACTTAGGGGGACAGAGAACCTATGAGGGCCGGATTTTGGGGGACAGAAGGGCTTAAGTCAAAACTTTGGGGGGACAGTCCCCCTCCCATGATTTACGCCACTGGATACCCTCATCTTCATTTGTTACAACTCTTCACTCGGCACTCATTTCCTCACCCTCTGTTGATCATCACCGCTATGGTGGCGACACACAACTTTGTGTCTTTCTTCTCACTCTCTGTCCTGGTGGAAGTTTGAGCGCTCGAGAATAAACTGGAGCCCTGCGCTTTAACTTTCGAGTGGCGCTTAGGTCGTCTCTGATTTAAAATAAGAGATATCGGAGGAGCAGTATAATTAAGACTGACGAGTACACTTACATAATTTATATTACTACCATGTCGTAATCTCGACAACCGCATAAAAAGCGAACTCGCAGGAATCGGTTCATTTCACAGGCGCTCAGTCAAAACAAAATCGATAGGCAGGTAAGGTCAAAATCGGTTCCAGGTTGAGATCCAAAGGGTCAGGCAGCAAGACAGTCAGACGGTTACGGTATATGGCGTTTAAAATTGAAGTGGTGACAGAGGTAATTGGAAGAGGTGGAATCAGAGTAGGATTTGTGAATGGAGCGTTTCCAGTTTTAGGTGAATAGGCCTATAATATAGCCTAGCCTGGTGTTTTCTATAACTTTCTAAGGATGTTTATAGAAACAATCGAAGAGCTTGGGAAGTGGCGAATTCTTCAATAAGCAACCCAGCGAAGCGTGCAAACGATCTGCATGGGAGAGAGTGAGACTTTTCGACCAAATGTTTATAACAAACAGCCTTCTCGCTGCACGCTTTAAACAATAAACAAGACCGCTAAAGAGTTCCATGTGTTCCCTTGGCCACTATTGCCTCACTGGTGGTGAATCAAGTCGTACATGACTTCCGTGTTAATTTCTATTTTCAGCTGAACACAACCACTACCCATGGATCAGCAGCAGCAGCAGCAGCCGGAAAGGGTCTAGGGTTTCGGATGAGAGGTCTAAGCGGGGGATGCCCAAGCATTCCTCTCCAGAATAATCAGTCCTCGCATTACTCATGAGCCGAACGTCGCCGTCGCGTACGCGTCCGCCGAAAAAATAGTTCTCAGATACGCTTTCAAGTTTCACAACAAAGGCCGACCGTGACGCCGAGACTATTGATTCTTAAAGGAATTTCGAATACTGACGCGGTTTGTATTTTCTGTAATTTTTAAAAGGGTGTTTTGACGTGAGAGTTGTAATGTATCAATGCGCAATGTTAAAGATACAGAGACTGGTGCAACATCGGCGTTTGATGCTCTCCGCATCTGGAAGGCTGTCATCGAGTTGATTTCCTAGGTTTGGAAGGTAAGGATCGATCTGAATCCATGCGACATGTTCCCGTTTTCCCTTCTTCTTCTTCATGCATCGATGCTTGTGGATAAGGCGATTTTTGCGTTGAATTTGCCCGAGCAACGGCTGTTTGTTGCTTGAACTGGGCCTGCGCTGCGCTGGCGTCTACGCCGAGTCTGGATGCGAAAGAGAAAGTAACCCCGTGAGAAACTGTCTCCATGTTTACGTCTTGGCGTTTTCGGTGCAATCGACGGGGGTCGCGTACATGTAGTAAATAAATGCGATGATTTGGGCCTAAGATTAAGGAGCTGTTATATAAAAGAGAACTTGTTTGTTTTGTTATGGTTTGAATTGGTGAGCACTGCGGAACGTAATAACAACAACGACAATTTTTGTAGCGCCGTAATTATAGTCGAGGCCGAAGAAAAGTCGACACGACTAAAAATGTCGACAGTCTGGCTTGTTTAAAAGTCTTGACTATGCTGTGTTTATTGCAAATGAAGTTTTGCATTTATTATGGTTATCAGTCATCAGCTTTGAATATCGTAATGAAATTCACGTTACAGATAATTTTATTTGCTGATGTATCGTGCGTTTTGCTGTCTTGTAGTTTCTATTAATTGGCCTTACTAGATTCTGACTTCTTTCAAGGATCATTATTTTGTGATCTGCAATCAAAGCAGTTTTTAAAATTGAGTGAAACACTGCGGTAGAAATGCAAATTGAAAGCCTTTGTAATTCTGTTAAAATCTCATCTGTTCTGCAAGTACAGAAAGCATGTGCTATAATTTTACTACCAATTCTATTTGACATAAGGTTTAACTGTGTATCCACTATCCGGCATTAATTGGCACTAATTAATTAATTAATTAATTAACCAGTATGACTGCTGCCATTGTAAAGCTAGGGCTGGTCATTTAGATGTAGGATATCACTATAGAAATTGTGGACGATTTTGACTAGAGGTCAGTTTGGTACCCCCAACCTCCAGGGCAGCTTGAGGTTCTACTTCTGCCGGAAATCTTTCCTGAGTTTATAAGGGTAGGCAATGACCTGATTGACCCCTCTGAGCCATGAAATATTTAATTAGGATAATTGAGGGTGCTGTACAGAAACCCATTTCATTAGATTACGGCAATATAAAAGCTAGTAATTGTTCTGCTTAATTACCTTAATTGAGGCAACTGACACTTGCAGTATGTATTTGCTAGCCTTGAGTGATTGAGTATCATTGTTAGTAATTTGTATTGTGCTCAAAGTCACACAGAAATGTGATTCTGAGGTGTGGTTGGTCAATTACCAGGTGAAAAGCAAGTAGATATCCAGATGTTTGAAAGCCAGTGGATATGGAGTATGAAAGAAGATCTATTTATTATAATTTCACCACAAATATCTGAGCTAGATATTGGTATGTGCTACCTGGTCTAATAAATTCCTGCCAAAAGCAATAATTATTGTGGCCACATTTACGCACATTGGCAGGAATCAAGTAATGGCTCTTAACATCTGTGATCACTAAGGAGTCATTTCTTGCCCTATATTTTGGCCCTGAGCTCGTGAGAGATGATACGCTAAGTCATGGATACTAAAGACCAAGGTCAGTGCTGTCTGGACCAATGGACATTCCATTTATTTCTCAGGCAATACCAAGGTGTGTGATCAGAGTGTGCAATCGGAGTGTGTGATCTGGGTGTGTGATCACTGATCGGAGTGTGTGATCGGAGTGTGTGATCATCTAGTAGTCAGCGTGCTGGGCAGCATGGTCAACTGAAAGGTCGTGGGTTCAAATCCCATCTGAATTATTTAAAGAGATTTCGGCTTCACCTGCACTGGGTGGCCAGTTCAGCTATAATGAGCATACTGACTGTACAATGTTGGGGGAAGATGAGACAGTGAGGGAGAAGACTGGCCACCCACTCTTCAATGCTGAGGCTAATAAAATGAAGTCGCTAATACTTCATATCCAGAGCTGACTCTCAAGCTAGCTAAAGATACTGCTCTTCTTCTTCTTCTTGTGCCTGTACCAATTCAACGGATCAATGACAGAGGTAATTGTGGGTAACAACTTGCCTCCATCATCCCGTAAGTGAATTCACATCCGAGATCACCTAGTCATAGCAAGTGAACCGCCAGTTATAGCATAACACTGTGCTAAGAGACTTTGCAGCTTGGCTAATCCCACCTGGGAGAAGTTAAATCAAAGTGAAAATCAGATGGCAACATTTAACTGCTGCTAATTGGCCAAGGGAAATAGCCTGTGAAAGTATTTTAAGGGAGCTTGCATATACCAGTATGTATGTATGCGTGTTTGTATGTATGTATGTGTGTATCTGTGATGTATGTATTTATGCATGTCCATGTGTATGTATGTAGTGGGTGAGGAGATGGTTGAATGGTAAGACCCTCGCACGAAGATCAGAAGGACGCGGTTTCAATATCCGCTAGCCCGTAAAGTTGACTCAGCCTTCCACTCCCTAGAGGCAACTGTAAAATGAGCAGTAGGACAGATGGGCACCCTGCAGGTTGCCATACAGTTAAATTTGAATCCAGCTCAAGTTCTTATCATCTGCTACTACTATGTCATGTAATCTTACTGTGTACTTGTCAGTTTGACTAATAAAAAAAATTATTATTACTCTTATTATTATTATATTTTATACATACACATAATGTATGTATAATGTATTTATAATATTATGTATGTATTACATTTGTGTTTATGTATGCATGTATTTGTGTATAATATATACATGTATTATGTATTGTGGATGTATGATGCATGAAAATATGCTTTGTGAATGTTTGTATGTAACTAAGTACATGTATATATGTATGTCAGTATGTATTATATGTGTGCATGTTTTTATTATGTACGTATGTACATATGTATGTATGTATTTAGCCATTTATATAGCACCCTCCGGGAGTGGCACGAAGGCGTGGTACAATTGAAAGACTTTGAGATGCCAATTCTGCTGGTGTACGATCGTATGAAGCTGGTGTGTAAGGAGAACCAAGAAGAGAAGGTATTCGAAGGGTTAGACCTGTTTATGATGTTGTTGTGTAGATGAAAGGGAAAGAGGTTTTGGTGAAAGAATTATCTACGAGCCTCAGATTAGAAGTGAGAACAGTTGTTGACGCAGCACGTGAGAGGAAAGCCGTAACATCGGCAGCAGTTGCTTGCTGAAGATCTGAGGGAAAACGGCAGAAAACAAGAAAACAAAGGTTCGTGTTGCTTGTGTGGCAGAAGGCTCATTCTGAGAATAGAGATGTTGTGGGAATTGGGAGTAAATAGGTTTCATCACTTATGTAGGACATTGTTCTTTTTGCTCTGGAACAGTACAATTTTAGCACTGGAACAGTACACTTTTAGCACTGGAACAGTACACTTTTAGCACTGGAGCAGTACACTTTTAGCACTGGAACAGCACACTTTTAGCACTGGAACAGCACACTTTAGTGCTGGAACGGTGCACTATTAGCACTGGAACAGAGCACTTTTAGCACTGGAGCAGTACAATATTAGTGCTGGAACAGTACATTTTTAGGGCTGGAACAGTGAGTGCACTTTTAGCACTGGAACAGTACACTATTAGCGCTGGAACAGTGCACTTTTAATGCTGGAAGGACTTCATCTACAATGTTAGATGGCAGAATGGAAATAGGCAGAACTGGTTATTGATTTCATTTCCATAGCAAGTACTCTTGGTTGCCTATTTCGTAGTGAAACATTGGAGGTAAGTGCCAGTACTTACTCGTGCATATATGTGAAGACAAAGTACTTTTGTATATTTCATACTGGGACAGTGAATAAAGTACTCTTGCATATTTCGTAGTGGGACAGGGAGGCAAAGTACTCAAGTGTAGATTTTGTAGTGGTACATTAAGCTGAAGTACTCTTGTATGATTCTTAGTTGGACAGGGAGGCAAAGTACTCTTGCATGTTTCGAAGTGGTATGTTGATAGCATTTCATTGTGGTTAAGGTAATGCACTCTGCAATATTTCATAGTGGGACAATGAGGTGTTGATTTTCATTTCAGTTTCCTGCTAGCCACTAAGTGGTGACTCTAAAGTTTTCAACACAGGATGTTTAGCTTCCGGATCATTTCAATGTTACATTCTTAAAAGCAATGGCTGCAACTGGCAAATACTAGTTAGGCTAGAATGCTCATAGTCAAACTCTCTAGTGTCAAAGCACATTCTGTGTTTCTTACTACTAAACATGTTTGTCTAAGTATTTACTATAACGGCCACATCACTCTCTGGCTACGGGTCACAGCAGCTTTGTTTTATTACCCAAGAATTATATGAATGAGCTATATAAGGGTCTGCTGGTCTTAAGACATACTTTTTAGAGTGTATACTGCTGGGTGATGGCAGTCATTTCCAACTTGCCAAAGGTTGTTACATGGTGTCCAAATATCAGGTATGTGATAAGTGCGTCTTTAGATTAGTTTAGATGCAAATAGCTGATTGGTTAGTGTGCTTGCCTTGTAATGCAGAGAGTATGGGTTTGAGCCTCCTCTGAGACGGTTACTGTGCATTAGGACCTTGAGCCAGTCATTTGCTCGGTATTGCTCAGCACCACTGGTTGATGCCTGGTTATTAAATGTGGCAATTGATAAATGCTTGATGTTGATGATGATGATGATGATGATGATGATGATGATGATGGTGATGGTGATGGCGATGGCGATGGCGATGGCGATGGCGATGGCGATGGCGATGGCGATGGCGATGACGATGACGATGACGATGACGTTGACGATGACGATGACGTTGACGATGACGATGACGATGACGATGACGATGATGATAAACAGTTCCTTGCAGAGGTATTCGCAAGCAGTGCATTGAATTTATTAGAAATCTTGTACAATTATTGGCTTTGTTTCATTTGTCAGCATTACTAGGCAGAACTTGCAAAAGCTGGGGTTATGAATGTTTGTAATGTAATAATAATAGTAATAATAATATCTTTTCTTTAATTAAGCGCCTGACAAACGCACTGCGCTGTACATTTACATGTTATGCAATTGAAACAATCTTAACTACTAACAGAACAGACAGCCTGCAATACAACGGCGCTAATAGCAGCCTACAAAGCATATCCGCCCTACGGAGCTTGAACTCGGTACCTCTCGTTCTCTACGCCAGATGTTATCCAATGCGCTATCGGGCCCCCGATTTATGTATGTATGTATGTATCGCAGCATATACTTTTAGTGCAGGGCATTTTAAAAGGAATTTTTAGAACTGCACAACCCCTGAAAAAGCCATGGTAAAAATCGGATGACAATGTAACACTTGTAACTATTTTTAACTGCACAAAAATGCTTCTACAGCTGCTGCACAGATTCATTTAGAACTGCCCTTTTTGTGTAGAACTGCACACTAAAAAAAGCCCTGCTTTAGTGTTGTGCTGCCCACATAGCTGTCGAAGTGATCCAAACAGGTGTAAGTTATGGTAAACAGAGATTCAGAGAGCGTATGTGGAGCTGAGTCACTAGAAACAGTATGCATGTGCAGTATGTAAGTGAATAATATTATAATAATAACAGCATTTGACCACCTAATCATGAGATTGCATTTTAAAATACCTGATATAATCATAATCATCATCATCAGTTCCTAATGCCAGCCATTTAGCGATGATTTATATAAATAAATCATCTCCATTGTCCTCAGTCATTTGTCAAGTCCATTGCTCCCCTTAGTGTTAGTCCCAAGTGATGTTATGTCCTCATTTATATTGTCTATCCAGTGTAGTCTTGGTCTGACTTTGTTTCGTCTCCTTCGAATTTGTATGTAGTGTTTTGTGTAGGATTCGGTCAAGGGGCATTCTCTGTATCTGTCTAGGTACTAAGTGAATAATGCTGCCGATAATGGTGGTGTTCTTTGCCAGGATTATGGTAATAAGTACACAGGTTTTGTTTGTTTTCTTGATGCATGAGATGCTGCTTTGGAGAAGTTGTAATGACTTTGGTGTCAGCATTTTGAGGTTGTGCCAATACAATATAATACAACTGAAATTTGATATTAATGCCCCAATTCCCTTACAAAGCCCAGAGGCGGGCTCTGCCCTAGCTCAAGGAGGCCTTTAAAATAGATATTGGTATTAAGACCTGCTTGGCTAGCTTTATGGTGTTAAATGTCATTATGAATATGGAGTTGGCTGAGACTAGCAGATGGAAATGCTTTTAAGGCCCATGATTTGTATGGCTATTATCTTTGTTTTGAAGGCCACTTGCTGTTAGTAGGTCTGTTGTAAGATCACCTGATGACATTTTATGCACTCTTTGCAATGCTGTATAATTTAGGGCTTTGGGTGAAGACTAGAATGGGGCTACGTTCCTCCCCCCAGAGGTAATGGGAGTAAAAGAAAGACAGTGGCCATGTGGGGGGGTGGGTGGGTGGTGGAATGAAAACCTTGTTCCAACTGTTCTAGTGACCTCATTTAACCAATTGAAGATCTGGGCAGATGCTTAAGATTACCAAAAATATTCAACAGTACTGTATATAATTATGTATTCTGTATATTCTAAAGTAGCAAGAATAGACTTTATAACATACACACACACACACACACACACACACACACACACACACACACACACACACACACACACACACACACACACACACACACACACACACACACGCAGGCATGCAAGCACAGGCACGCAAGCAAGCACGAACCCTCACATGCACACGTGCACACACACACATTAAGATACATAAAATTTTATGCAGGATGATATATATATATATATATATATAATATATATATATATTTAAATGGCCATGTGTTTGGCTATTTAGAGGGTTGAATGAATGTTTGGTTTGTAATAGATGGTGAAAGAGGCAAAACAGGCCTGTAAGTCTTTCATCAGGTGTAGAAGTTTGTAGATGATGGAATGTTAAATATCTGTGGAGTGTCTTGTTGGCCTGGTTTGTTTTCTTCTGTGAGAACGAAGCAGCATCCTACATATATACGGTCGGCGGAGGTGTTGCTGATGTGTAAATGGGTTTGGCAGATCTGTTTTAAGGCAGACACTGCTGTGGCAAGGACTGGTGTGCTTTCTGTGTTAAACAGGAGAGAGGATGGTTTTGATTGGCTGACAAACGGTTATAGGTATCTTCCATGTTCTCTCAGTGTTAGCATTAAAAACCACAGTTAGCTCACTTGGTTTACCTGAAGGTGAATGTGACAGCCAACCAGTTAGTGGCCTGAGGGTTAGCAACAAAATCCCCAGTTAGCCTTCTTGATATTTGAGGATTAGATTATTAGATTAAAAGTTATAGGTAGCTTCCATGTTCACTAAGGATTAACATGCAAAGCCAAGTTTGCATAAACTCTGTTGGTCAATCAATCAATCAGCCGTTTATTGAATCAACAACAGCACAATTAATTAACAATCAGTCATTTAAAAAAAAAAAGAGTTAATCTGCTGATGCTGTCAACAGGACAGCCCTAAAGGATAAAATAATCCGCTATTGCAGGGCTGCCCCTTTTCCACATTACATTTACTGATGGCAAGACGATTTTTATGATCATATACCTATAGAAAACTCAACTTAAATAACAATGTTAGGGCTAAATCATAGCCAAACAACTAAATAAAATAATAAAAAAAAAAAAACATTGCAGTACAAGATTTAAAACAAACAAACAAATCAAAAACAAAACAGATTATAATGTTCACAGTTGTACATCTTAAACATCTTACGACTTTACATAAAGGTGACCATGACTGGCCCAGATTGCAGCTTGAGGGTTAGCAAAAAAATCCCCAGTTGGACTCCTTGATATTTGAGGGTTAGAAAAAATGCCCGAGATAGCTATTTTGCTGCCTGAGGGATAGCTGAAACCTCAGTTAGCTCTCGTGTGACCTTCAGGTGAACTTGAAGGCACAATAGCTATCTGGGAGTTCCTGTAACTTCCTGATTTTAAATGCTTTGGTTAATCAATAAATCAATAAAAGGATTGATTGATTGATTGCAATCAATCAATCAATCCTTTTATTGATTTATTGATTAACAAAGCATTTAAAATCAGGAAGTTACAGGAACTCCCAGATAGCTATTGTGCCTTCAAGTTCACCTGAAGGTCACACGAGAGCTAACTGAGGTCCCTGTCTGGTTGTTCATTGTTCATTGATTGTTCATTGTTCATTGTTTATTCCTATACTTTCCCAAATTTATATATATATATATATATATATATATATATATATATATATATATATATATATATATATATATATATATATATATATATATATATATATATATATAATCAGCTCTTCTATATTATTCTTAAACTGCGAGATTCTAATGATATCCAACCATGCCTGTTGATCTATCACAGTATATGCATAGACCTTTCAACCTACAGTCATACCCTTAAGATATTTCACAGTGTATCTGTAGAGCTTTCAACTGTTCTGCACTTACAACAGGTTACTCAGCTGTTCCAAAAAGTGCCAAATATTCCTTGGTTTTGTTTTATAAAAACTGAACAGGTTTTTGCATTTAAGTGTGGTGCGGATTAAGTACACCCCTAATTGAATTAATTTAATTCCTAAACAAATACATAAATTAAATCTTGAGAGCGCGCTAAATGCACTGAAATCTATTCTGGGAGAGGGACTCTTATAAATCATTTCACATGTGTTTAATGCACACCGGGCCCTCGAATTATGAAGTTTTAAATTTCACATCTGCACTGTTCACTTGGCGAATTCACCTGTTAATCAATCAATCAATCTGACTATCTATCAATCAATCAATATTCATTTAATTCAACAAATCTAGTTGTCATCAATGCAACTAGTTACAAGTTATGCAGGTAAATTGTTGGGTGCTGAGCTACAGTTAGATATTAGGGGTTTTATGTAGGAGTTTTGTGTTAATTAATCTGCATCTTTAAAAGTTATAGGTAGCTTAGATGTTCCCCAAGGGTTAGCATGCTAACCCCCAGTTTACGTAAACTGTGCATGTTTTGAATGTTTCGATTAGGGAAGCAGTGCAAAGCCGCAACATGGCAACTGAGCAGGCAGAATCTTCTACTTTACCAGTAAGGGATTCGAAACGGGGCAAGCCTGTCAGCACCGAACCAGCGAAGGCAGAGTCTAGCCCCGGTGGAAAGACGAAGAACACGGCATTCTGCAGGATACAGCTACTCGATGGGACGGACTATGAGATTCGAGTCGATGTAAGTGGCATTGTCAAAGTTTATTAATTATGATTAGAGGTATAGGCTATGGATGTCGTTCTTGGCCTCCGTAATTTTGAGGGTTAGAATTAAACCCCAGGTACCTTTAATGCTGTCTGAGGGTTAGCATTAAAATAGTTAGCGTTGATGCTATGCGAGGGTTAGATTACCTCAGTTAGCTTTCGTGCTATCTGAGGGTTAGCATTAAAACGGTTAGTTTTGATGCTATCTGGGGTTAGCATTAAACCCCAGTTAGCTTTCTTGCCATCTGAGAGTTATCATTAAAACAGTTAGTATCAAATTGATGCTATCTGGGGTTAACATTAAGACCCCCAGTTAGCTTTCATGCTGCCTGAGGTTACTGTAATGATACTTACGAATTTGTAGGATACCTCTTTGCAAAAGACTTGTCAGAGATGCACAAAACAGAAAAACCCCAGTGCTGATGTAACTGGGAATTTTAAAGCAAACTGGTAGTGATTGGAAGTTTTTAATGTCATTCTTGAGTGGCTCTCTGCAGCTTGGAGAGGGGATGTGTAAAAATGGGTCATAATTAATAGGCTCAGATATACATACCTAAAATATTTATTAGGATTCATGGTAGGCAGGGAAGCTTTTTTGATTTTTTAGATATCCTAAATGTGGTTGGAATTGCTGCAATTTACCGATCAATACTGACATGCAAATTTGAAACTGCTGTCTGCGAGAACCGGATAATTTGGCATTGTGAATTTTCATGCATATAGCTATATTGTAATTTCATGTAATTTATGCAGTGCACTTAAGTTATGTAGCACTTTTTAAAGGCCTTTCAATAGTTCTGTTGTTTTGCATACATTTGGAAGAGCTAAGGGAATGCATCGTATAGTCATTTGGCTGGCAGGTTCACCATCCATAAGTCATTTAGTCATTTGGCTGACAGGTTCACCATCCATAAGTCATTTAGTCATTTGGCTGGCAGGTTCACCATCCATAAGTCATTTAGTCATTTGGCTGGCAGGTTCACCATCCATAAGTCATTTAGTCATTTGGTTGGCAGGTTCACAATCCATAAGTCATTTAGTCATTTGGCTTGTCATTTCATCATTTGTTTTGGATTGGCACTTCCGTGCTTTAAGAATGAAAAAGCAAAATGTAACGCTCCCATGTCCCTTAGTGAAGGTCAGACGTGGCATTCAGCTCCCGCTCTTCGGCCATTGTCTCCTCGGTCATTTGTCAAGTCCATTGTTGCTCCCCTTAGTGTCAGTTCAAGTGATGTTATGTCCTCATTTATATTATCAATCCAGCATAGTATGGTCTCCCTTTGTTTATTTTCCTTTGAATCATGCATGTAGTGCACTGTGTTGGAGTCGGTCAACTGGCATTCTCTGTACATGTCCAAACCATCAGAGACTTCGTTGAACGACTTTGTCTAGCAGAATTGTTTGGATAGTGGATACCTAATGATTGTATATGCCATCATTTCGTTTTTTCTGTTGTCTGCATGCTTGTACCAAATTACACCGCCTGGTAACAGACACTTGTGTGGGATGAAAACTTGTCCAGGATTGTTACAAAGAGCCCTCTTATCAGGCGCTAATTTGCAATCATGAGAAATGATGCTGATAAGATTGATAATAAACAAATCTCATTGCTAACATTGATATTTGTGGGTTTTCAGTTTTTTTTAAACAACCAGTATATTAACAGTGACTAAGGCCAAGTATGGAATTTAATCTTTTGAGACAGGGAGAGACACCCTTGTGAGATATAATTAGAAATTAGCAGTTCACGGACAGCATGCAGCGTGTCTCAGTCACTACTAATAAAGCACTGTCATGGAACTTTGCAGACTTTTTATTTAGTTGTGTTTTGATGTTGCAGAAAGGTGCCAAAGGACAAGAATTAGTCGATAAAGTCTGTGAGCATATCAACTTACTGGAAAAGGAATATTTCTCCTGTTCTTTCCGAGATAATGCAAATGTTAAGGTAGTTTCATCTGTTTGCTATAAGTCATTTAGTCATTTAGTCATTTGTGTGCTCGTTTCATCATCCATCAGTTCTGTTGGTCATTTGGAAGGCCATTTTATCAACCATCACATATTTAGTCTTTTGGCTGGCGATTACATCATACGTGGGTCATTTGGTGATGTGGCTGGCAGGTTCACCATCCATAAATCCATAAGCTGGTCATTTCATCAGTTATTTAGTCATTTGAGTGGCCATTTTATCACCTGGCAATACCATCAATAACTGATCCAATCTGCTGAACTATATTAAGACAGTCAGTGACCTTATGAAACATCAAAACACTAATACTTTTCTAATAGGATCTGAAAACTGATTGCATCAGTATCATAAAGCATAGGCTTAGGTCAATTGTTGCATCAGAAGAAAAACATCATCAGTTTTCGTAATCAATTTGAAGGGTCCTTTTCAGGAAATCAGGATAACTTTGTGTGAAGAGCTGAAAAGTGCTAATAAGTAAATTACAATACAATACAGTACGAATGAGAATTTATAGCGCACTTTAACAAGACAGGCCTTGCACAAAAGCACGTTTTGTACATTCCTAGTCATAGTGCATTGTGAATAAATGAGTTTTTAATTTTCATTTGATTTGAGCAACAAATGTGCACTGGCGAACTGAATAACATCTCTGAAGTGCATCATTACTCATTTCAAAACCTGCTAAATGTATGTTCTGATATTTGAATTGCATAGATTTTTTTATTAGTTATTAATAACCACAGTCGGTTGATGTATAATGTACTCAAAACGGCATAATGAAACCCATAAAAAATTGTGTCACGTCGACCCAGAGGACAATGCATTTGATCACCGTGTTGACTTTGGTCATAAAGACACAATTGCCTAATATTTTGACATGTGAAAATTTAATATAAGATTATGCTTTTTATTCTGAATTTAGCTGTGGTTAAATCATGAGAAGAAGATAAGCAAAGAAGTTAAAGGCAAGCACACAGTTCATGTTTTTTAAATGACGTAACAATAATTAAATGACAGAATAATTTAATGACTTTAAATGGTATATGTTTCAGAAGTCGTTTAATCTGGTTAGAACCGCTGCATGCTTTTGATAATTTATAGTTACTGTGACTGACATTTAATTCAGTTTAGACTTCTTTTTTTATAAAATTTAGGTTTCTGTTTTGAAAGGAATCTACTGATCAGTCTGAGTAGTAGATTCCTTGACCCACTAAAATTATTGAATGATATGAAATGCCATACAAATTTTAAACACTTATCATAAATCTTGACTTTGCATAGACGGAGACGAAAGATAAGGTCAGGTTTCAGTGGCAATGTTGTGACTTAATGTTATTTATCGACTAGCTAACAGACTGCCAAGCAGATAGGTTAAAGGGCATTTACAGAAACTGTTGTCTATAGAACATCTTTGTTATTTAGGTGGACCTTGGGTGTTTTCGTTTGAAGTGAAGTTTTATCCACCCGATCCTGCAGTATTACAGGAAGATATAACAAGGTAATCGAAGGTCTAGATTATAATTAGTTTTAGTAGTGTTTTAAGACTTATTTTAAGATTTATTTTGCTGTAATTGTGTATGCAAAGTTGATATGAAATATAGTCACAAATACAGCTTTGTATATCTTTGCAAATACAGCCTTGTATATCCTATGTAAAGATAAGATAAGAATATTCTTTAATTGACCAATTGCTATCCGCATTTTGGTTTACAGACGTGGTAATAAACATACATCATCCATTGAGCTGATCAAGACGGTGAAATGTTCTAAAATCACACATATTATCCGAAATCCTAAAGATAAAAGTTTTCCTCATTGTGCCATGTACTGGAGGCATTGTGCGGTTAAGGGCCCGTGGGCGCAGGTGGTAGAAGGCGGCTTTGACCAGCGGGAGCAGGTCATGCAGTACATGGCCATATCCACCAGGACAGCAGTAAAGAGTCTGGCATCTGCTGTTCAAAGGAGGGAGTATCCTCGAGAGGTAATGGAATTGGATAAGGTGGTGCATGATGGATTGGAGCCGTTCCCGATCACCCTTGGCCAAGTAATTAAGTACGTTGTAAATAGACATACCGTTATTCTCATGCGTGCATGTATATAGACACTTGAGATAGTTGCTTCCAAGTTCCTCACAAAGTTCTGCCTACATTGTCTGAAGTGGTATTAAGTACGTAAGAACAGAGTTGATCATTTATCTAATAATGCTCAGATAACAGTGTTTCCACTGGTGAGTTTCTGCACACAGATCCCAACCTATGGATTATGTTTTATAAAAGTAATCGGAATTTATTGGTTTTTACCTGTTTCAGGTATCTGCTTTGTCTTCAACTTCGGGCAGACATCTTCTCTGGCAGGTGAGCTTCTGACATTTAATTTCAGATGTTAAGGATAAACAGACATTGTTTCAGACAAAGCACTGAAATGCCAAAGCTTTATTGGATGAGATGAGAAGAAATTGCCACGCTTGGGTTCACGTGGTTCCTTTTAACACTTCAACAACGAGCGTGTAATAAAAGTGACTGGGAAACCAATGCAGCTCGTCGTTAAGCATTAAGCTAGCCACAGGAGGCAGCCATGGATATGAAAAGTGTTAGTAACTATTTTCTTAGCCTTGGCACATAAGGATCAACGGTCAGCACTCTTCCTTGCCATCTGATCTTCCCACTAATAACGTGACCATGCTGAGTTCATACGATAACGATTTGCTTGGATTGGCAGGGTTGAATTTGGGTTGGCATGATAAGGAATTTTGTTTTGGGATTTGACGTGACCAGTTCTTTGTATGTCTTGTAGACTTCCGTGCTCATTTGTGACTCATGCTCTTCTCGGTTCCTACACGGTTCAGTCGGAACTCGGAGACTTTGATTCTGATGTGCACGGCGCCGGAACTGATTATGTCAAAGATTTCTCATTTTCTCCAACCCAGAACGAAGAGCTTCTGGAGAAGATAGCGGAACTCCATCGCACTCACAGGTTCGACTTTGCAGATTCTTAGAGCTCACTGTCACCCCTAAATGCTATGTGTATGAGGACTGTTGTTAATTGAGGGCATAATCTGGAATGATTAATTTGGGAATGATTACCTTAGCAATTTCATTTTTTAACATCTTTTAGCTTCACTTTGGCTATGGCAGATGTTATGTTTCTAATACCCAAAAACTGGATTAGAAATCATTTATTCAACCACAAAAGGGAAACAAGAACACAACCGGAAACTGCTTCCTAGACCCCAGAGCTTATATCACTAGAGTGTACAACTGATAATGTAACATGAAGCTTATATCACTAGAGTGTGCGTTTTATAGTATCCATCGTTTCGTAGTATCCATCATTAGACAGCACCTTTAACTAATTTTTCTTGAAGAAGTGCTATGCACATTTTAGATTACAATTACAAGTGTTACTACATTACTGTATTTTACTTGCTGAGAAGGAACAGGATTTTTCTAGGGTTGGAAGCACTTTCTGCACTGTGGTTAAACAGAAGAGATTCTACAGCTGATTTTGGCATCTGGGTGTTTGATGTTTACCATTAGCTGTTACTACCGGTAATTATGCATCTGAAGCAATTTCAGTAGTTGTCAAATTCTTTTTAAGGTTCATATAGTGTAGGCTGTAGCTGGAAGTAAGTCATGTAATAAATACAAGTTACTTGCTTGCTTGCTTACTTACTTATGTAGCTTTGTTATAATGTGGCAGCAAGTTAAGAGATGTGTTGTTCTCGCAGGGGCCAATCACCTTCCGAGGCGGAGTTACATTATCTGGAAAACGCAAAAAAGCTTGCCATGTACGGAGTTCATTTGCATCAGGCTAAGGTAAGTTAGTTGTGAATATCGGTTGCTTTAATGTTCAACTGTGTTCTTGTAAGCTTTGTGTTAATGTTTCTGTTAACAGAGGCACAGAAGGTTTGTGCTGAATTGGAAAACAGTCTAAATTAAGAATCTCATGTACATTTGGAATGTTCATCAGGAATCTATTTTTGCATTTAAGATCTTTTGTGTATGCTGCCTCTCAAATTTAGCTTGATATAATCTTTCTATGTACTTAGCTTTTAAGTAGTGCTTTCGATAGTGTAGTGGTTAGCGTGCTGGACTGTCAATCAAGAGGTCGGGGTTCAAATCCCCACCAGGGCAAAAATTTGGTTCGAGATTTCTGCTTCACCTGCTCTCTCTAGCCAACTCAGCTATTATGAGTACAGTGACCCTACGCTGTTGGTGGGAAGATGAGACGGCGGAGGGACTGGCTACCCGCCCAAATATGTGCCGAGGCCAAGAAAATAAGTCGCTAATACTTCATACCCATGGCTAGCTTAAAGGACTGCTCTTCTTCATCTTTCTACAGATGGTATGAATGTTGAGAATGTTTTTTGCTGTAGGATTCAGACGGAGTCGAGATCGTGATCGGCGTTTGTGCAAGTGGTCTTTTGATCTACAGAGATCGATTGAGGATCAACAGATTTACTTGGCCAAAGATCCTAAAGATTTCATACAAGAGAAGCAACTTTTATATTAAAGTGCGGCCTGGGGAGGTGAGTTATTGTCCCTGTAAATTGCCTGTAACTAATTCCGGCTAAGAGCATATATAAATGTGCTTACTTTAATAACCCAGCTGGAATGTGTTAAGGTCAGATAATTTTGTTAGTCGAATATGACAACAGCTAGGTTATAATTGTTTGCTGTTGGTCTCTTAACACTTTAATGATGAGAGCATACTAGAAGTGACTGGGAAGCCAATGCATCTCTTTGTTAAAGTGTTAGTGAGTCGTTAGGTCCCTTGCACCTAAAAATGGGCGCTTCAGAGTGCTTGCCTAGTGTAGTTTTTGAATATTAATGAGTTGATGTGTCACAATGCACTTGATCCACCAGAAAAGAGATACAATTGTAACTGAAATCGAACATTTGTTAAAGCTCCACTCGACAATGTAGAGGCACACAAAAAGGATTTAATGTGTTCAAGGAGTCCTGATTACTAGAAATATTTCGGTATAGTTGGCACTGCTTAGTATGGTCTATACTTATCATTTGGGAAAGCCAATAACTTTTGATAGCATTCATAAACAAAACTACTAAATACAAAGAGCAACATCCTGGGTTTATCCTATTGAGGTGCTGACAGAAATCATTTTGGAAACCTTTGTGTTCATTATAATCTTTCAGCATGACTAATTACAAATTGTTCGGCAAGTAGTGTGTATTTTCAAAGTTATCTATATTTCTATCTGTAGTTTAGTTGACTTTATCGTCTTTTGATAGTTTGAACAAGCGCACAACACTGTTGGATTCAAACTAGCGAATCACAAGATGGCGAAAAGGCTGTGGAAAATCGCTGTCGAACACCATTCATTCTTCAGGTTTATCATCCTTTTGAAGTGTTACAATATACAAGAAGTATTTTAGTGCATAAAACTGTCATTTTTGTAGCACCTCTTTTGCAAAAGACTCGGAGGTGAGAGTCATATCCAAGTTCAGTGAGATGCTGATGATTTCAGGGCTGGGAATGGATCCAACTAAGCTAGAGTTATTCAGAATAGGGCACCGTTATTCTGAATATTTCTGCTGAGGATTATATGAATTATTTTGAAAGGACTGGTAACTCCATGGTAGATATTTGCATTACAGTGAGCCTAGTGAGGGGTTTTCAGATTCAAGATTGCTGAGAAAAGAGTACAAAAAAGAAACGACTAGTTCTGTTACAGTAGCCCAGAGTGGGAGTTAAGGGTGTTAAATATCAATGACTTTTTCCTAATCTCAGAAAGAGTGAGTGGGTGGCCAGACCTTTGTGCTGTCTGATCTTTCCGCTGACAGTATGTGGGTGGAACAGAAATGTTGAAACGTCTCTCTGTTATGGGTTGACAGCCAAGCCAAGCCAAGCATGCTAACGTCTAGACTATCTAAGACACTGCTTTGTCAGTTGATACCTTGACTGTGCCTCTGTATAAAAGCTATAAAAGTAGACAAATGTCGGACTACTTTTAAGTAGATGTCAGACTACTTCTAGGTAGATTTTAGACTACTTTTCTGGCTTGTTGCATGTGTTCCAGGCTGAGAGAACCAGAACCATCGAAGCGAAATACTTTCCCTCCATTTGCGTCAAAGTTCCGCTATTCGGGTCGCACACAGTACCAAGCGCGCCAGGGAGCATCCACCATTGACCGCGCGCAGCCAGAGTTCGACCGAAGTGGAAGCCAGCGACTTCCTGGATCAAGAAGCGACAGTTAGTAGTGTTACAAAAAAGCTGCTGGAAATTTACAATTTGAGACATTAGGTATTTGTGTATCATTTGTGACCCAAGGATTCAAACTGGTTCACATGTCACAAATTTTAGAATATGAGTATTTTACATATTTTAAAAGAAAACACTTTTTGCTTTAAAATGACACCAAAATTTTGGTCTACCTTTTTTGACAAAGTTACGAATGATTATGTGTCCAATTTTTTAAAATTATTTTTAATTGATTTTAATATACAATCACGAAAACTAAAACAATACCGTTTACAAAATCCTGAAAATACACATTAAAACAATGAATTTCATCAAATGTGAGATATCAGAAATGTAACAAACACATCCATTAAAATCTGAAAATGAGCAAAAAATTATTTCTGGTGATATTTTGCTGTATTCCTGGCTATGTAATTTGCCAATATCCGATTCATTTTGATTCCCTGGGTCACATTTGTTAATGTTAAAACAAGAGCACATTACCATAATATCTGTATCTACAGAAGCTGCTGCTTCTGCTCTACTGCTGCTGTTGTTTTTGTTCTTTTAGTTGTGTTGGTATTCATTTTCTGAATGATAAGGATGGAGGGCTGAGCTGGTTCCATGTGGCATTTTATGGACAGTCAACCATATATACCTATAATCCTATAGATACATGCTAACCGGACTTGATTTGTCTTCACTTTACTGCAGATGCCAGAATCATATCAACAAAACGACACTGATTTTGGTGTTATTTCTAAATTTAGCTTTGCCTACTGACAGAGGAGCGGAGAGATACCGGCCCGATGGGCCTCGTGCGGCAACGTACGACCCAAGGGCCAACAAGAGGGGTGGTTCGGTTCCCTTTGCGGAACTAGAAGATGACAATAACCTCGCTCCAGGAGACTCGGATGCTTCGGTAAGCTTTAACCATTTAACGACGAGTGTGTACTGAACTGTATGGTTATCCAATGCAGCTCGTCATTAAAGGGTTAAGTTTGTCGGTGGACTAGCTAAGTGAAAGTCATTTTATGAATCTGTGTTCCAATTAAACTAGACTTCTACAGCGTTGCTACTATATTATATGTGTAATGCTTGTTGTCTCCAATGTAAAGCATGTCCTATGATCATAATGCTTTGGAGAGATCCAGTTGACCCAAGAGGGCTGTGCTTCGAGATTTTGATTCAAGGTAGAATCAGGAACAATGAGGGTTGGTACTTGGTAGTTGCATGTGACACTTTAGATGTTCCTCTTTTTGTTTTGACCTAAAATGTGACTGCCCAAGAAACACTGAAAACGTGGTATAATGATTTTTCCAAGACTGCAGTTTTCTTGTTGTTCCACTCTTTGCTATGTTGCATACCCACTGGTAGAGAGATTTTCAATCAGCATAAATTCTGTGAATGCTTTGGAGAATCATGCAAATGATTGTGTTACTCAGTTTGTTTTAGCAACGGGTTAGTTTTTGTCTCTGGAGCTTACTAATTTATTTAGTTAGTTTTTAGTATGCAGGGTTGGTATTTTAGTTTTTTGGTTAGTCTTTTGTAGATTTAATTAGTTTTTAGTATCTTCAGTGTACATGTTGTCTGCCTTCTTTGAATTGCAATTTGGTGGTTTTAATTCTGTTTTAATTACACTTACGCTAGCACTGATTCCTGGGATGGTGCTTTATAAATTTCCTGAATAAATAAATAAAAATAAATACTAGTAGATATTCAAGTCATATGTATGCTTGATGTAAAACTTTTGTTGCTGCTGATGCATTTTTGTTTGTTTTTAAATAGTCCAAAACTTGTTTGTATGTATGTTTGTATCTGAATATGTAGTTTGTTGTGACTGTTTGCAGAGGCCGTATGATGTTGGTCCAGGTCGAAGAGCAGGTGACGTAGGTGGATTAGGAAGAGGTCCTCCAGGTGACCATCCTGTGTTCCAGTCATCATTAGCTGTTGAAAACGTAAAGCCAGTCATACAGGTGACACGTAGAACTGTCCTCCGGTGTCCCGTTTAGACTGGCGCTAGCATTTTTATGAACAAGGAACGTGGCTGGCTTGTGGCATGGCATCTCTGTTTACATGCTCCATAACATTCCCCCTTGCGATGACATTCCCTCACGATAACATTCCGCTTGATAAATTTTCCTCACCGATTACATTCCTGACTGGCAGTGTTAACATTCTGCGCTGTTTGTGTTTGCGTGTTTAACTGAAACTAACGTTTGGCATGTTGTTCTGTAGTGCTGACGGAGCATGCGAATCTTATGCACTTGATGGTACACGTGAACCCTTCATCTGATGGTTAACGATAGAATGGTGTAAAATTGGGTCTGTGGTTTTAGGTGAACAGGAAAGGATTTTAAAGGATGTTACACACTGGGATATCTGTTTTCAGATTAATACAATGAGTCTCCATATTTATTATAACATTAATGTTTGGATTGAACTAAGGGAGGCTCTGATATCAAAAATGGATTCCTCTGATGTTATGCCATGTTCAATAATGCAATCAAGGTCAATGATAGTGTATGATTTGTGCCTACTCTCAGATGGTTTGTAGGGACCTTGAGCAAGTCCTTCACTTGCAGTTGCTCAGTGCCATCGATTGACACTCCGTCATTAGATACTGGTGCATAATAAATGCATGATGATGACACGAAATGGTGACTTGAATATGTCACATAAATGATGCATTATTTAAAAAAGCGTGAAAACATGACTTGTGACAGACTCTTACTGTGATGTCGTACAGAGTAAGTCTTATATTCTCTTGAATGTCATACTCATGTTGTGACCTTCCACAGAATGTGTCCAATGATATGCTTGTGTATCTTCCATCTCATGCCAAGATCCTTTTATGGGCTGTGTTTCAAACTATGCGGCTTGTCGACTAAATGTCTACGAATGCTGTTGCAATTTTGAAAACCACTAAATGCCTATTCTTCTTTTTCATGCCGTCACTTGAGGGTAATGTAAAATAACAAATACCTGGAGTATTAGATCTCAGAGGTTTGGATGTGATGTTTCAGGTATGCATCATTTCATTAAACTGTTAGTTTTGTCGCATATTAGATTGTTCTTTTTTGGCCCTAGTGAAACAGTTGTTCGAGTGTTAGAGCGTATTCAACTCCATCACGTTTGAGATTTGCTTTTCAACACTGGTCAAAGTAGAGGTTAAGTGGGGAAGTGGGTTTGTGATTCTGGATATTTAATTACATTGAAATTCTTATATAAATTGTATTTAACTGATTAATTATTTGTATTTAAGTGTACTGGGCAGGGCCGGATTAAGACTTTCGGGGGCCCTAAGCCAAGGGCCGGGTTAAAAGCCATGCAAATTTTTTGTCAAGATTTGGAGAAAAACCATGTTTATTACTTTGAAAAATTTCTGATGCTCTTTTTTTGGCTTTTCCATCTTTTTTCCAGAAGAAAATTGTCAAATAGGACCTTTGTACCATCTGATTTATTATTTCCTGACAGTTGGGGCCCCTCAAAACGTTGTGGGGCTCTAAGCCATGTCAAATAGGACCTTTGTACCATCTGATTTTATATTTCCTGACAGTTGGGGGCCCTCAAAACGTTGTGGGGCCCTAAGCCATGGCTTATTTCGCTTATAGGTTAATCCAGCTCTGGTACTGGGTACTTATGATGGTAGGTTAAAGGTTAGTGCAGACATGGGCAAGTTATTTGAACAGAAGGCTGCCCTAAGGTTTTAAGGGCAGCTCAGGTGCCATATGTGACTATTCCAATCGTGGTCTAACTTTTGCAGATTTGCCCCAGGGAAGGAAACAAAATTTAATTTTTTTCAAACTGAATATTGCAGAATTACCGTTGAAGTAAATGAGGATTATTTTATGATGAAAACCTGATTATCCTAATTATCCTACAGTCCTGCACTACAATAAAAAAACAAATATGTTTTAAGTTTATTAAGTTTTAAAAATAAATCAAATGGATACAAGGTTTCCAAGTGCCAGGTACAGTGCTAATATAAAAGACAAGTTAAGGGCCTGTTCAAAGGTCCCCAGGGGCCAGACCCAGCCCACGGGCCATGTGTTGCCCGCCCCTGGGTTAGTGAAATGCTAATACATTGAGTTGAAAACATCGAGTTGTATGCAAGTTTGGCTTTCAAGGCATAAACTTTGACAACCACTGTCATTATTGAACTTTGACCTGTGTTATATTAGTGGTGTTATTTCCTTGCACAGGTTTCTGTTGAGCTGGCTTCTTGTTTTAAAATTTCTTGTTCTGTGTGTAATGTTATAGAAGATTTCATTGGATGGTTCACATTCAGGTGTGTGCTAACTTCAGATCTGAGTATACTGTGGAAGATTTTGTCTCGTAAGCCAAGAAAATGTTTTTTATATATGTATCATGTTTTCAGCATTCAATAAGCTGTCTTTGAGCTTTGGCTGTATTTGTATTCACTCATAACTTTGTGAGTTTTCGATTTAGGGTTCAAGACATTCCCAAGGCATTGATATTATTACGATTGCTTAACGGCTTGTAGCATTGAGTATAGCAGATCTGTTTAAGTTTTGCCTGAGATGGTCAGCGCTTTTTGTGAGGTACTTAAACAGCGCTATATTTAGTATCTTGATACATACTTACATGCTGTGAAGGGACCCAGTCGTGCTGGGTTGGGAGCGCTCCTGGGTAGTAGTCTTGAAGGAGTGCTATATAAATCTTCTTAATGAATGAATGAATGAATTGTGAACAGATCTTTAATGGCACAATTACTTAGTGTCATCAACTGTTGCCTTGTCATTATAGTAGTGTGTGCACCAGGTGGGGTGTTTATGGGCTTTTTATGGTGCAGACATGGAGTCTTTGTGGTCGGTCATTTGTGCCCATGCTTATCTCAAAGCATGAGCCGTAGTTCTCAGTATATTTCAAGAAGCCTTACCAGTTTGGCACACCTTAAAACGTGGATATGTTTAAGTATTTTAAATGATGTTTAGCTCTTTTAGGCATTCTCTTATGTATGTATTTGTGACTCCTCTTCGGCTGACGTAGAAAATCTTGACTTCCCTCAGCTTTTATTGCGTGCTTATACTTCATCTGCTGCTTCTGAACTTGTTGCAAAATCTATTTATTGCTGGCCGCTGTGGCTTCAGACTCTGCGTTATGTTACCTGACTTTTTGAAACGAAGTACGGTAACCGACAGAAGTGATTTGAATGAAGGAAATGACCTAAAATTTACTTGCACCATTTTGGAAAATGTGGAATCCAGCGGATAGAGAGGAGCACTGGAAGATTATGGGACCAGTGTGTAGAACAACTGGTAGGAAATTAAGTCATCACGGTTATTATAAATCAGGTAATTACGCATTTCACAGGTGTCAGATAACGTTGTTAGCTGTTGAATGTAGTTGTAGCTCAGCAGGGTTTTGGTTGTGTAGTTCGATGTCGGGTTTCAGCTTTCTGGCCATCTTTGGTCTGTTGATGTCTCTGAATTTAGCTACTATAGTCTTCATTGCTTTGTTTGAGCTTAGTACTTTAGTTATGATATCCGTCCTATATCAATCAATCAACCAATAAGCTTAATCAAAACAATCTAATTTTCAAATATTTATAATTTGATGTCAGTGCAATCGGTATGAGTTTCAAACAGTTTGTTTTCATTGGATTTGCATAACAGGTAACTACCTCCTTTCTATTATCTCCTGCGAAAGCCTGAATACTGGTTGTCTCATCTGAGTTCTGGTGTTGTGTTTGCGCACTGGAGCTTAAAAAGTTTCCACAGTGGGCTCACACCTCGGAAGTTAACGGAGAGAGATGTGTAATAAGTTTTATATTTTGAGGTATCTGCTCCACATGTTCCCTCAGCCATCTCGACTATCATGACTGCGCAGACTATTTCCACCAACAATCAAACGACATTATAGCCTAAGGCCGCGCTGTCATGACTTCATTTTGCCAACAAAGGATGACAAAAACTTTATCCCTAGAGCCCTTTATCAAAACTTAACTTAATCGGTGATCCTAATGCCTAGGTCTTTTCAACCTCTTTTCTTTTCCTATATTAATGTATTTAACCTGTTTGTACTGAGCTGCGGTTTGCCAGCCTGATTGGTTATAATAAACGAAGATATATATGAGTGCACTGATCGTACGCTGTCATTGGAAAGATCGGGTGGCATGGGAGAGGACTGGCCACCCGTCCTCATATGCCGAGACTAAGCAAAGTGAACGCTTCATACTCTTTGCCACCTCTCAGGATAGCTTAAGGGACTGATCTTCTCTTTGACCGTTTCTTACCTTTGTTTCTCTACCTTACAAATCATTGTATTGTAATTATGGAGACATGCAATTCATATGTTCATGTGAAATTACATGACCTTGTGTATCTAACTTTTATCGTATTGATGGCAAATGATTGCAGTTGATATTGTAGAATCCTTTTGGTTATTTTTGTGCCTAAAACTTTTCGTTTAAGTCTGACTCTGGGAAAACCACATTTGTAATTTGCTGTACTCTTTATGCAAAACGATTTTTTTATTTTCTAAAGTTTGTCTTAGTCACAACTTGACTGAGGAATGGGTGTCACTTTAGTTTTAAAGAAATATTTTGTTTTAAAATGTTTCTGAATAAATTAATTTTAAGAAATTAGTGTATTTAGTTAACATTGATTAGAATTCACAAGAAAATAATTGCAAAAATACTCACAGGGCCTTAAACTTTTTAAAATTCTAATTCAGTTTGTCAGTTTTTATCAAATACTGTGATGACATCAACATTTAAGGCTCCATCTGAGTTTCAAAGTATTTACTCAAAGTTAGTTATTGGTGTTCTATGATGTTTACCAGATTTATGCATTTATTAAATTTGTTGAATAGCTATTAAACGAACATTTAACTTGTTTTTACTTGGTGTGCATAGAAGTTTGTGTGCATTTCAAGGGTGCTGTTCAATGCATGGTGTTTGGCTTCTTTGCATAAAGTAATTGTTCGCTGCTTGTTGGCTTTAACGTTTTTATGTTGTTTTTTAAGCCAGTCGCATCAAAATAAGAAGTTAATGTGACTGATATCTAATGCTTATTTTTATGTTCTGCTGTTTTGAAGATTTTGCAAGTAATAAATTTGTCCAATTTATTGTGTAATAAATGCTAAAACGATGTTAGCCATTTATTGTCGACTTGTTTATTTCCTCTGGCCAGATGACAATCGGTGAATTCAGTTGTATATATTTAAGGATAATATTATTAATAATAATAACAATGAAAGAAGGCAGTGCCTGTTTCATTATTATTTTTCTTATTATACTTGTTATTATTATAATTGTAATTGTCATAATTGTTATTATTATAATTGTTATTTATTATTATTATTATTATTATTATTATAATAATAATTATTATTGTTGTTGTTATTATTATTATTATTATTATTATTATTATTATTATTATTATTATTATTATTATTGAAATTTGAGTTATTTTGGATAGATTTGAAATAAAACTGGCTTGGTTAAAACTGGAAGTCGTGCCTTCAGGTAAGACTGTTTATCCTTTGAGCCAGAAAACTGTTTAATATGTATACTTGACCAACAAGTGCAGTACCAATGATTTTAAACAAGAGTACTTTTTACACTGAGTAAGTGGACACAAAAAGAGTTAAGACTTTTACAGAGCTACTCTGGAAGAATTACGATTATGATCTCATGAAGTGTAAATGGTATTGACTAGTAAGGTATCACCATAACCATAACATATGGAGTTGTCTTATAGCCATTGGTAATGCCCTTCTTAAATGTTACCCTCGGATGCCAAGTCATCTACTCCCTTATGAGTTTGCATGAGGTCATTAGCAAATATGTATCAAATTTTGGGTCAATGTCCCATAAGCATCTGTTTTGCTGTCCATTGTGATTCATTTACTTACAAAACTTCAATCAATCAATCAATCAATCAAAATTTATATAGCGCCCCTTCAAGATCCCTACTCAGAGGCTTAGAAACTTCAAGAAACATTAGAGCAGAAATTTTTCAATATTAGTAGACTTGTGGAATGTTTTGGATGTTAGTGTCACAGTTTTTAAGAAGTCGCTAGGAAGGTTGGGCTAGTTTTTCAGTGGCTCAGAAGTCATCTGAAACTCGTAAAACTCTCGTTATGTTATGTTGATTTGTTAATATGTAAAATTACTGATTGGAATTTCTAGGAGCCGGATAGAGCCCAGGTGGTGTTTGGCAGAGGTGGTAAAGCAGCGGTTTTGCCAAGGACTCCAGTCAAATCTTCCGGATATCGACCTGGAGACTCTTTGGTGAAGGTCAGAGACTGCACATTATTCCTTAGGCTAAATGTCAGATCCGAATCTAATAAGTTTTACCAAATGTAATTATTTTTTGCATGTGATATTCATTTCATTTCAGCATAAAGTTTGGTTAGTGACATCGTGTTGCAATTAATACTATATGACCTTCATATTAAATTACTGATGATTTGGGTACTTACTAATCAATCAAACAGTGTGTTTTAATTGAGAGGCAACCTCGTGTCTTGATGAAATTATGTTTAAAGACAACTAAAGATTATAGTATGATCAGAGGTTGGAAGCAGAGGCAAGAAAGTACAGTACATGCACATTCTAGTTTGTGATGGTCTAATGATTGTAGATATATAATTCTTCCCCCTCTCCCACCATATCCTGCAAACAGTTTTAGAAATTTGACAAATTGACAGAGTAGTAATTTTTAAACAGATCCCCTTGTAAGTGGAATTCTATTGATCCTGTACTGAGGACAATGACTGTGTTTCCAATGTGCATATTCCATACACACACATTTATTGGTTCAAACTGATGTATGGGTCTGCTCCACATTGTGCCTTTGTTGGCAACTGTTGGCCAGCTACACAACAAACAACGTGTTACTGGAGTCAACAGTAGTTAACAGTTTATTTACTTTGCAACTTTTTAAATTAAAATGTGTTTCTTGCTTAGGAATTATTTGGAATTGGAAGGCTTTGTAGAATTTGGTAGACCTATGGAATTCACTCTGATGCTAGAAAACAATTGCATTCATGATCTCGTGAACTTTGATATGACTTGATTTTTTATGTTCAGGAGAATCAAGCTTTGCCGCTGTCTGGATCACCAGGTACTCATCGAGGTCCCACTGGTCAGCCATACCAGACGTGTGAGCCACTCTTTGACAAAGCGAGCAATGTCTTTAATCCAAGGTCTGTCAAATCAAAGAACCAAATCATTGATTATCATTCTATCTATCTCTGTTTGAACTGCAATTGAGTAGGTACCGGTAAATGAGTTTTGGTGCTTCATTTGCATCTTTTAAGAACCTCTGAAAAACTGAGAACTTGGTAAGGTAATTTACTAGAAATTAGGAATGTATTTAAGTTTTTGAACCGAATTGTGCTGCATTGTATTATTTATTATTATCATTATTATTGTCAGTCAGTATTATTATTATCGTTATTGTTAGCATTTTTAAAAATTTTGCTAGAATGATCTCATATTTTATTTTGGTTTCCCTTCTGCGAAATGTGTATGAAGTGTTTTCATTGGCTACAATTGCTTCTGTTCTTCTGTTATAGTGCGGGAGGCCAAGCATACGACAGATATGGAAATCCATGCGATCCTAGGTACAATTATTCTCTGATTGTTTGCCTATTTCTGTCTTATCGTTAAGGTGAGGTAATGTAATTGGTTTTGTATTAAGTGCCCGTATCGACATTACAATATCATGAGAGGCAGTTACAAATTGGTTAGAACGTTCATCTTGTAACATGGAGAGTACAGGTTCGATCCTCCTCCCTGAGTCGGTTACTGTTTGGGGACCTTAGACCTTCACTCAGCACCAGCAATTGATGCTTGGTCATTAGAGTGGCGCTTAATAAATGCATAATAATAATTGTGCTGGTACTTCATGCTTTCTCCTGCCTTGGACCATCCTCTTGGAATAGTTTACCATTAAGGCTATGAACTATTTAATCACAGACAGCTCACGAAACTCTTTTAAAAGACATTTTTTAGATCTGTTCGATTGCAATGTTAGCACTTCAATGACGAGGGTGTACTAAACCAATGCAGCTTGTCGTTAAAGTGTTAAGTGCCTTTGTGAGGCTCTTAAAGAGGCATTTAGAAATATCCAGACACATACATGTACATACACATATACATACAATAATAGTTATACGTAAGTAAGTAACGCAAATGCAATTGATGCTTGGTCATTAGATAGTGGCAGCCGTGGTTGGGCTGGGAGCGCCGCTGAGTAGATATCTTGAAGGGGCGCTATATCAAGTTTCATTGATTGATTGATTGATTAATAAATGCATAATAATAATCATATTATTATGTAATATAGGATGACACGTATGCAGAGAAACTATTTGATCTGACCAAGTTCTTGCACTTGGAGAAATTAACATTGTTATGAGGCTATGTTTTAAAATTGTAATTGTGTTTTAACAGGATTCTCTTTGACAAGTATGGAAACAAATATGATCCCAGGTAAACGTCATTCACAAACAGCTTTAAGCCTCATTTATTGTCTATGCATTGCGTTAAGGATTTTTTTTATTGTTATCACATAAGCCATGTCATTGATAATTTCAGTCGTGTTTTGTATAATTTTAACTTAGTTTTATATCAGAATAACTTTGAATAAGGAGAATGAGTTGATGTTTTTTGTTCTATGTTTTTAGTTCCATGGAACCTGCTTTTGATCGTTATGGAAATCCATTTGATGTCAGGTACGTTGAAATTTTAAAGAACCGATAAGGTGTTTCTCTGTATTTGTGCACTCTCAGATCAAACCTACAATATTCATAATCATCATCACAATATTTATATAGCACCTACTCAACAGAAACTTCTCCAAGGCATGGCAAGGTTCGGTCCATTCACCTCCTCTTTGCCATTGAAGTAGAAACAAGTAGCAGTATGGAATTAATTAACTGCATTAACTAACGATGTTGCTGACTTTAAGCTTTGCATTTCTTTGTTGCAAAAATACCATTATAGTAGAAACCAGGGCATCATTCAAAACAGAGTTGGGTCAGATTCAGTGTGTAGTAAAAATCATGCAAGTTGTCTGGCAGACGGATGTTGTGGATAGCTTTTATTAACGTCCAGTGTAGAAGCTCAGGGTATAAATTATTCCTGAGGATTTCAAAGCACTTAATAGAATGTTGTTCTGGAGTGGCTGGCTTTTCCACCACCACCACCACTGCCACTACTACTGCTACTACCACCACCACCACCCCAACCCAACCCCACGTAAAGCCAACGCACTGATAAAAAGACTAATTAAATTGACTGTATTCAGTTAACTGTACATTTACACCATCAATTAGTCATGTCTCCTATCCCCTGATTGTTCCAGACCGAGGTACTCAAAGCAGACAGGAAGTTTTCTATTTGAAGGGCAACTGGATCAGATGACTGGTCTCACACAGGTCTCCTGTCACTGCTGAAATCCTGCTTCCCAGTTCTTGGACAAACTCCAGTTACTTATTATTTTTATTATTATTTCTATTATTATTATTAGACATGGATATTGATTCAGATACCAGGAGTGAGTTCACCTGAAAAGTATGTATAGTACTGTTATTTTATTGTTTTCGTTTTAGTGTTCCTCCATATACTTATGATTCACATGGCTTGCCATATGACAAAAGGTTAGTCTGTAATAATACCTCGCGAAGACCTTAGGAGGAATATTAAGCAATGTTGCAGTTAAGAATAAGCAGCATTTAAACATTGTTTCTCCTAGTAGATTTAAATCCCAGGCATAAACATTTTCATCAGTGAAAATATTTTTACTTAATTTTTTATATTATTAATATCATTTTTATATTTTTAATATTTAATTTAGTTTTACTATATTTTACTGTGATGCAAGTAAATTGCTTTTGCAAGTTGTCTTAACAGAGCAGATGTTTAACGCCTGTTAGAATGCTTGTAGCGCTAATTCAACTTTAGATGCTCTTGTTTTATATGTCTTTATATCAAAAGCTATATTACTTAACAACGCTGCACGTTTTTGTCAGAGGAGGTAGTACTTTGCAAGGAAGACGGGCACCAGATTCTGGAAGTGGGACAGCTGGAACAAGAGGAAGAAAACCTGGACCTGGAATAACTTCCGACGATCAGCAGGTTCAGAGAGATCATCATGGCAATGTAGTCGTTACGAAAAACGTTTACATTACTGCCACGCTGGACCCAAGCAGATCCAAGGTAGACTACGGCCAGCGGAGCATGACCACACATTTTGATCTTAAATTTCTGCATTGCCCTGTTTCTGACAAACATAGAATTTGGTATCAGATTCAGGTCAACCGACTGCACAAAGTGGTTGATATAATATTAGCAATTCATAATGCTTTTGTATTAAGGCAAGAATAGATCCATGTTTATTTAGTAATCTAATCATGTTGAATTCAGAATAAGGCTTCACTGGCCTGTCTTACCTGAAAAACCCTTACAATGAGCCCTCCTATCTACCTTCAACCATGACCATCTCCTTACATTCCTCCACGCAGCTTGCGATCTTCGGATATGGGTCTTTCAGTCAGGTCCAGACAGCACTGGGCTGTCATGCATTCGTGGTGTGGCGGCAAAGGTCGTTAGACTGATGTGCATAGACCACTGCTCCAATAGAAACCTTCAGAAGTGATCAAGACTAGCTGGCTGCTCATGGAGTTCTGCTAAATGTAAGCCCATAAACCATCTTCCTCAGGCAGAGACCAGTTGGGCCATGTTTTCAAGGTCATCTAGCTATACATAGACTCTGTGAAAGCATAATATAATCCTCAAATTCTTAATTGTTCTTCCCGTCTTTGTCTGTTTACATAAAGAGGGCTATCATCATAGGGGTTCTGTTGCTCAGCATGCCAACTGAAATGCTTTGGGAGGCTGCATAGGTGCACGTATGTCATAGGTCGATTGTTGGATGTTGTAGACGCCGGACCGTTTTGACCCTAATCCTCAGTATCAGGAGGATTATCTGTCTCAGCAGAGGCCTGGCTACCATCAGGAAGCTGACGGAAGATGGGGAGGTCCGTACTCAACTGGGGCACCAGCTAAAACGTCAACGCGCACATACGCCGCTCCCGATGGAACACTCATTACTGAGGTCAGTCAGTGATTGGTTGAGTATGTTTGTACATACGTATGTATGCATGTATTGTAGTTGCAGCTTTATATAGCATCTTTTCAACAGAGACTCACCAGAAACCTAGTGACAGAAAACAACAATTGAACAGAATGGTTTACAAGTGCTTACGGTAATAGAGGTGAAGAAAAACCAAGGAGTTCATGCCTTAGGGTGTTAAGCAACCTATTGCAGATGGTTGGATCAGCCACAGAAAGATTCAATGCTGCACCATGGAAGTTAGGTAAAGGAATTACCAGGTCATCCTGTGTAGCAGAGTGACGCAATCTACAGCCAGAAGTGTATGAGACCGGGACACACAACACCGTAAGATTAAGTACAGCATTCACGGCAATTACGTGTGAGCAATATGATAGTGAATTCAATGTGTTTGTGCATCGAAAACCAGTACAATTCCTCCTGTATGAGGCAAACCTTGGTATAACTCTAGTCAGCCAAGTCACAGCATTTAAGATAGACTGCAGTTTGTTAATGTGGGAAAGAATTAGCCCTGCATATGGAAAAGAGTTAGCCCTGCATAAACAGCATTGCCGTAAGCAACTCTGATCCATATCATATGAATGCATGCACGAGGGTCGTGGTAGCTTGAATTGTAAGCGAATGGGTATTATAGTACATTTTGATGTATTCCTCCCATAATGCTCTGAAGTCAATTCCTGGTCCAAAGTCACACCCTAGTCATAAACAGTAGCCAGGAAGCTATGCTGCAAACTGTAGGGCGATACTTGACATCACTAATTTTCGGTGTAGTGCTAGAAAACCTGCATAAAAGTATAGCATAGCCTGGGATATGGTATAGTTCATTTTGGGAGCCATGTAGGATACCAAGATACCAATACATGGTGAGTGCAGTAATAATCAGTGAGGGTTTGAAGTAACATAGACCTACTTTCTGGGTTTTTTAGTATACAACTGAGAAAGATGGATTGGTCGAGACACGTATTGAAAAGAGATTGGTCATCACCAGCAATGAGGATATTGACCACGATAAGGTAGGCTTACTAAATCTCTCTTGGTGTGTTTGTTTACAGTCCTGTGTCTGTGACATTATGACCCACACGGTTGTCATAATAATGTCGTAATTATTACTAGAATTTTATTTTAATTGAATTTATTGGCAAAAACTCTACCATAATTTCGCATTTTAGTTCCCTTGGACAGGGCAATGTAGCCTGAGATTTCTCATACATCATCATCAATCAATCAATAAATGCTTTAATGCTCACCGAAGAAAACATAATCACGTAATCACAGACAACATAAACAGGAACTAACATCACGAACTATGTTTGAAACTGACACTTTTTTCTTTATATTTCCACAATTAATAATTGATTTGATTTATTTTTTCAAAGGCTTTAGCAGAAGCCATCCGATCAGTGACTTCGATGAACCCAGATCTTTCCGTGGAAAAGATTGAAATCGAGACGAAAACAGAAAGAGATTAATTATTTAGGTATGCTGTCATTCAACATTCAATATAATTTAATTGAAAAACTCAATTGCAGATGGATTAAAACTTTCTGTGATTCAGTTTCCACTTTTTAAACTCGTCTTTGATTTCAAGACGTTCTGCTAATCAGGCGACTTTCGTTAAGAAAGTCATTGTTGTCTCGTCTGTGTACAAATAAGACCAGAATTAAAACTGAGCTAGCTTAGTTGTTTGTTTTATTTTTTAGACAGATTTCTGAAGTCAGGAAGGAATCCAGGGTCGGATGACTTCAGCCCAACTCAGAATGACCTTTAGTTGACCTTTACCAGACTGGAAAGTTTGCATCTTTGAAGGCTACATGACTGTTTATTTTGCTCATCTATGAGCAGAAAAACTTAAAATGTTTTACATCTGGAACTATGTAAATGATACATTTACATGTAAGCTTTACAATGAATGCAAATCAATGATACTTTTATGTATAGATTTTTATATGAATGGTATATAGTTGCATACAAGTACGGTAATATGTTAATAAGTTAAGTGTCAAACCGGTAAGGAATTTATTTGTGAGAATGTAGTTGGGCCTTGAGAATGTAGTTGGGCCTAGGTTATGAAACTACCACGAGTTATTTTTAAAGTTAATTATCAATTCTGTAAACTGTAACCTGTGTTGTTTATGTGTCTTTTATCTGTATCATGTGTCAAGCAGTCGAGCTGTCAAACCTAGGTTGAGGGACGATCACCGAATTTACAAGAACACAACTGATGAATCTCGTTGACACAAAGTGCCCAAGGATTTAGCAGCCAAAAGTCTTTGGTGCTTCAGTTCATTCTGAGGTTCATGAGTTGTGCTACATAAAAGTCTCATTATACTACACTGTCCAAGAAAGAATATGAAAATAGTTAAAACGTTAAGATGATGTAGGCCTATGTGAATGAAATTCTTCTTGACTGCAGTTTTGTGGCAGTCCAAATTTTTTAATTTAATTTTTTGGCTCTGTTGTGGATTTGTTAAAACAAAGTAATGGCTACTGGTAAATTATGTATTCTATGCATGGAGAAAAGATAAAAGTATTAAGAAAAGATTTCACGTGCATGTTACTCTTTTCAGTTCTGTAAGCAAAGAGAAACTCGATCTTTAGCTTTGCTCAAAGACCTGGCATTTTGGCACAGAAAATTATAAACTAAGAGGAGCTGTTTACTTTTGTTGTTTCTATGTCATAGTTATTAGAGTGTACTCTATGTTCATATGAAGTGCTGTGAAGTTTTACTGTTGAGCAGAAATTTGAAATATAACTTTTGTTTATTTTTAAATTGTAATATTTACAGTAATGCAAAATTTGCCTTAAATAAGTTACATGAAGGACTTTAAGTTTACGTAGGTTGCTGATGAAAATGTTTCCTGTTTGATCGTAAGAATACTCTTTCTGCTTAAATTTGAATATTCAGGTGTTGCTTCCTATCAGCTTGTTTTGAATTTAGGATGGAACTTTGTAGTACGTGTTTGAATTAGACTGCCTATTTGTTGTCAAGTTTTGCTCAATTCTGTTGCTGGATGGATTTTGTGAAATAGAAATGGTAACTTATCACAGCACGTACAAGTCTGGTATCACATATACATCTGGCTGTTTCACTATACAGCTAGCCATTATCATTGTCAGGGATGGGCAGTAATTGAAATTACGTAATTGAAATTACTTGAAATTGAGCAATTTTGTAATTTGTTAATTTGTAATTCAATTACTTTTCCATGTATTTTGTAATTTGAAATTACATTTCATGTCCCAAAGTAATTTGTAATTCAATTACATTTTTCAAAGTAATTTGCCCATCCCTGATCATTGTTGTGTCATCAACAGTTTCAACTGAGTTAGCGATCTTGATGCTATTGCCTTTTCATGTTTTTAAACATGTATTTAAGTGGCAAATACTTTGGCAAAATGAAAGTCGTTTATACATAGACAAAAGTTTTTTTTAACATTTCTTGAAAACTCAACTTGCCTTGGCTATCAAAGATTTATTTAAACTTGGTGACGGTTGTTGTCCAATGTCCATGCAAGTGCCTTGCAATTGAAAACTTCACTGACTCCACAAACAGTTATGTTTCTAGTTGTTATGTTATAAACGTAGATAATGGATCTGAAAATGGACAATTGACTCAGGACTACTGATTTGATGCATTTAACAATCCACTTTTTACAACAAATCAAACCTGGTGAAGATAAAAAAATTTGATAAAAAAAACTTCTTTTGACTGTGAATAAAAAAGTTTCATTTTGCCGAAGTTGAACTGTTTGTTCTGTGTATATTTTGGTTTCGTATCAGCTTTTGTGGTGGTCATCTGAACAAATAGGCTGGATGCACCCAAGCAAATGTGTCTTGAGTTTCGTCAAGTTTTCATATTGGTAAATACTGCTCTCCAGATGCAATACGGCATTTACAATAGGCTAATTTTTCGGCTACCGTAGTTCCCCCACTTTTCGCAACAACGGAGAACATAGAGTTATGTACATAAGTTCTGTAGGTGAAATGCTAAGCCAGATATGATACGTGCTTTTTGTGCTGCTATGTAGATGTTGCTAGGAACAGGCAATCGCTTTCAAAAGGAATGCCTTCTGCTATTCATGCTCCAAGAAAGCTTGTGGCAACTGCTTTTATCTTGCAATACACTTTCTGCCTGCTATTAATAATAATAATTATGATAATTCTAAGTTACATGTTATTTTTGATGCCTAGTCATTGGTGGCAAGAGCCTTTGATCTTTTGGCTTCAATAGAGTGGTGAGTTGCTTTGTCTGGAAGATTCAACTCCACTCCTTTGTATAATTATCTAACACTGGGTGTATACATGTGTGATGTGGTATTCGCCAATAATATGCATAAATACACTTTATGTGCTGTTTTCACAACAAGCTGCGTAGGGCCATAAGGTTTCTCACACAGTCATTGTCACTTGCTACATGTACGTGTAACAAGCTGTAATTCTTCCCTTAATCTTAAATTCTTCACTATAAAGCCATAATAGTATTGTTATAATTTTATTAAACTATCCTGGACATGTTAACAGTTTGTACAGCAATTGAGATTCTAATAAACCCAGGAAGACATCAGTACATCATTCACCCACAAACTACCATATAGTTCAGGATGGCACAGTGACAGACAGTGCATAGACCTACAGACAGGCATGTATACACATACAGACGGCAACCAGGAAGATACTGCATAAGACTGCAGGCGGGTATTTTTATAACAGTAATGGATAAATACAGAGACCATCAGACAGAAATAGAGCAAAGCAAGCTTTCAGCAGCCTTCACTGCAAGGTACTTGCATATTTAGAATTGCTATTGCCACGAAATGGCCTTTAATTGCTGTGAAATGGGTTTTATTTTACCACTGCACGGCTTCAGCACCTTCAATTATAGCAGAGTACAAAGGTAAAAGGAACAGATCTGATTCAGTGATGATTGTTTAACTCCACGTTTAATGTAATTGTACATTTATATAGCGCCACTTCAAGAGAAACTCGTCAGAGGCGCTCTCAACCTAACACAACGAAACTACGATAGAACAGATTGGTCTTCAGGCATTTGTGCAAGAGGCAAATGTGTTACAAATACATTTATGTACTTCTATATACAGTATTGCTTGTAGCTGTCTAGTCGTTAGGCTTAGGTAAACAATCTAATCAAGATAGCAAAAGTGTCAGTGCTTACTAGCATTCCTCCTGGAGCCGGTTTCCTTGGAGCACAAAACAGTTAACCCAGAGGTGGGCAAACTTTTGGCACATTGGGCCACATTACACGCCAAAAAAATTCGGGGGGCCACATACAAAATTTCTAACTTTTTAATAACAACTAAAATTTAAAAGTTTACCGAATTCAAATTAATTGTTCTTTGGTTGTAACCTGTGAGATGTAGGCTATGCAACTGTGAACATGCATAACAATTTTCCATAATCCAGATCGAGTGATTGCGCTGGTTGTATTCAATAATTCTGGGCACTTATATAGCTCACCTTCAACAAACCTACTCAGGGTGTTCCTAGTCCAGACACGGCTATTTAAAAAAGACTTGAGTGATTTATAAAACGCAGTTAGATTGGTCAGAGTTAGCAAACTCAGCTCCGATGGTAGATCATTCCAGATAGAGGGCCTGCTACAACGTCGGCCACTGGGCGGCAGAGATCACCCTTGGAGGTAAGATAGAGCACAGCCGAGGGTGCAGCGTGAAACCAAAGCAGGAATACGGTATAAGATCCGTTGGGCCACAGGCAGCAAGACAGTGCAACACATCGCGCATGTAGGCAAAGACAGCGCCGAATTTGAGAATTGGCACAATGAGCCAAGCAGCCGAGCACAGAACCCGATCTAGTCGCCCCAGAACTCCAAGGTGAGGCCAAGGAGGGTCGATGAACAGTGGTCAATTCGACTAGTAACGAAAGCAAGAGCCAATATAGGGCATCATGAGAAAGAGCAAGAAACCACTCGGAGCTGGAGAAGCCGATAATAACGGCTTCGAGAGACTAAGTTCACATTCGTTTTATGGAGTTCAAATTTAGATAAGCTAACTGAGATTTTTACTTGGATTTGTTTATCTTCAAAGTTGAAAATGTTTGTTCACAGATGTAAGTAGATACGAATAATACAAATCGGAATAGCAAGTAAGAAAGCAGCATGAGGAATTCTTCTTGCGGTCTGAATTTTATGACTTTTTACTTTTCTGAAGAATTGTTTGGACCAGATAAATTGCATTGGCGGGCCGGATAAAAAGCGTTGGCGGGCCGGATCTGGCCCGCGGGCCGTAGTTTGCCCACCCCTGAGTTAACCAATAACCAAATACACAAAATAACCAAATACACAATCCTGCAAACATTATGGACTGCAGCAGGCACATGGCCACAGTATGAGGAGCCAGAAAATACATATTTTAATGCAGTAAATATTCCAGTTTTTGTCACACTGCAAGTTAAATGTGAACTCCTACACACAACAGCAACACCAGCATCCAATTAGTTTTGGCAAGTCACACATAAACTCCTCAAAGCAAATATATAGGCTAAAACTTCAAGTTATAATTACATAGTCATTAACTCAACCATCTTTCCTTTAGTGTTCAAAATGAGACATTAATTACATGTATCCCACAAGTTCCAAAATCAAGTACCTGTGAGCTATTAAACTACCAACCCAACAAAACGCCTACATTTCCATCAAACTATTTAGCTTCTTAATTCATTCTTATTACACACATTATAAATTACAAAAAACCTTGTACTTTTATAAATTTATCCATCAATTCTTATACCTGGTTGAAATCCTTCTGACCCTGCTCCTCCCCTTCTTGGACTTTTTGGCAAGCCAAGTCAGAAATGAGATAAAGATCTCATACACAAATTCAGTCCAACTCTTCCCATTTTCAAGCAGAAACATTACAAACTCTGACAGACAAAACTATCGTATAAGCTCTATCATGACATACTTAACAGGTCTTGCAAACTTTAAAATGTGTAACCAGACAAAACTATACTTCTGACATGTTTACAAAAACTTACAATTCCAACACTTACACGACAAAACAACCACATATGAGTCTAACATAATAATTCCCAAATATTTTGAACAAATTTGCAATTTCGTTTCAGAATTATTGAGCACATTGCATATTTTAATTGTGCCTGGGAAATAAATGACTACAGTTCTTTGGTGGAATTAAATAATTATGGTACAAACTCAGTCCTGAACACAAAAAGTTGCAAAAAGAACTTGGAATATGGTACCTTTAATTGGGCAACACTAAATTAACAACCATACCCTTTGGATCTTGATTGATTCAACCATGTACTGAATCATCCCACAGTCTTGCTTATGATGAAACCAAGGACTATCGATTGCTAAAAAGCAAGCTTTACATTACAAAGCAATACTGCTCAAGTGTTTCTGGAATGCAAGTCTATCTGCACTGAATAATTTTAACTCATATTTTTAATATGGAAAATTTTTAGAAATGTTTTAATATGCCCTGCCTGTATTCAAACTTTACAGCCTCATCAAAGCAAGGCATTGTTTGGTCTGTAAACATGACACAGAAACATCCAAAATTTGCAGAAACAAAAATTCATAACAAGTTAATCATCTCCTAACAGAAACCAAGTTAATTCCTTAAACTTGTTAGATGTTTAGAAACAATACAGTGCACATTTCTCTAACAGACACAACATGTGAGAAACTTCCGCACATT
>JACEVL010000947.1:0-92500 GCA_020284085.1 Aporrectodea caliginosa
TGTGTCTTTCCTTTCAGTAGACCTTTGATCGTTTTCACGATATGGCTTTCTGAGATGTCCACGCTCTTTTCTTCTCCATCCATTGTTACATGGAGCTCAAATATGACTGCAACACAAATCGTCATCATCTGAATGTATCAGACTTTCTACCTCAAATTTCATTACTGATTTTAGTGCGTTATCGTATAGAAAAGTGATAAAATTTCATAAAAAGACAAACTAGTAATTAAAAAATAAATAAGAGCTAAGATTATTTATTCAGTCAAAGAATGCGTATGATTTGGCATCAGCATGAGTTGAGAAAATGGAATTATTAGTTGTAACGACATTGTAAATTATTTGCAATAAATAAATAAATTGGGCGGGGAGATGGTTGAATGGTAACACGCTGGAATGAAGATCAGAAGGACGCAGGTTCAATACCCGCCAGCCGCTTAAGGTAAACTCAGCCTTTTATTTGCTAGGTTAAATGTGCAGTAGAATCGATGGGCGCCTTGTAGGCTGCCATACAGTTAAATTTGACTACTGTTAAACTTGTAATATTTTGTTACAGCTATCTCAAGTAATCTTACTGCATATTTGTCAGTTTGAATTATTGAAGAATAATATAATAATTATTATTTAGGGGCGGGCGGGTCTAATAGGCTTAAATTAATAGTTTACCTATCACAGTTTTCAAATGGTTTCTCAAATTGAAATGCAGATTAATTTTAGATTGAACTTATTTTACAAAGATATTATAAATTTTACAAACCTCCGCCGTTTTTTAGGATATCTCCAATATGGCTCTGTCCTGAAATGTTAAGGCAGTCGATTATCTTGAAAAAGTTGTTTCGGCTCGTTTTCCCCCAAATTTCCATTAGCATTTCATTTTGTTGGATATCATTCCCCATAGAAGTTAGGGTCCTGTGCTGTCGAGAATTTATGATCTTCTTCGAGAACAGGTGACCTATCAGTTCCTTCGGATCGATGTTGTCCACGAGTTTTTTCTGGTTGAAGTCGAGTATTCGGGTCTCATTGTTGGACAAGGGCCAATAGTCACCAAACTCTTCTCGATAAACTATGTTATGCAAATCAAATCAAATCAAATAGTTCTGTGTTGTCTCTTATTGCAACTCTTAGCTAAGCACACAGATACATGTAACATGAAAAAACAGTAGTTAGATAAATTTGTTAGGTAATAAGTTCAGATTCGGAGAATATAATAGGATGAGCAACAACTGTGAGTTCCAAAAGAAATTGAAATCCCGCTAGTTAGGAGCCCCAAGTGACGATATTAGAATCAGTGATTCTTGACGATTCCCGAGACCAACTTCTTAGTACGAGTGGTTTTTATGGATGCATGGAGTCGGTCACCTAGATTCGTAGATTTTCCAACCAGTAAAATCTTAGTTATTATTTTGACATCAGTTGCATGTTGTTCTTAAATAAATTAGTATATCCACTTTTTATTATGCAAAACAGGTTGGCACACCGCAACCTGGGACATTAAGACCGAGTACAATACTGTGAAAGATGGAGGGATTAATCAATGTTGGTTAATCGTAAGCTTTGGGGACTTGGTTATTATGTTTGAAAAGAACCCTTTAGACAAAGTTCCTTCGTCTTTGCACGGAAGGTCAAAGTTGTGCACTCGTGTCCTAAGGCCGTGGCGTTGACTATTCTTTGGCGGGAAAAGATCTCGAAGTACGTGTAAATCGTTCCAAAGTACCGCCTGGAGCAGCCGGTCCTCCGCCAAACCGACTCGTGTTGCGACTGATGTAGCGCCTGCTGACATGGTAAGTCATGCGCTGAGTTCTGGTGACCTGTCCCTCAAGTCTCTGCCGATCGGCTGCTGATGTATAGCCCCACCAAATTGGGGTGGCGTAAGGGAGTCTTGCGACTGCTGTTGCCTCGATCACTGCGTGCATAGCTGCCGGGGACAGCCCGTTTGCTCATAGGACTGTGGAGTTCCACCCATTTTAGAAATTTTTGTTTGAGGCAAAGCCGCCATTTTGGTTGTGTCGTGCTCCCGTCTTGCCTCCCGCCCTCTTGCCTCTGCTCTGCTTCGCCTTACAGTGTATGCTGCTCTGCTCTTGCTCTGCTTTGCTCTGCCTCTGCTCTGTTCTGCCCTTGTTCTGGCTTTGCTCTTGCCTTTGGTCTGCCTCTGCTTTGCTCTTGTCCTGCCTTTGCTCTGCTTTTCCCTTGCTTTGCTCTGCCTTTCTTTGCTCTGCCTTGCTTTTGTTTTTCGCTGCTTTGCTCTGCCTCTGTTTTGCTCTTGCCTTGCTCTGTCCTTGCTCTGCTTTGCCTTATGCACTGCCTTTATTCTGCATTTGCTCTGCCTCTGTTCTGCCTCTGTCTTTGCTCTGCCTTTGCTCTGCCTCTGTTCTGCTTTGCCTTTTGCTCTGCCTTTGCTCTGCCTCTGTTCTGCCATTGCTTTGCCTTGCTCTGCTCTTGCCTTGCTCTGCCTCTGCTCTGCTTTTACTTTGCTCTGCTTTGCTCTGCCTCTGTTCTGTTCTGCGCTGCTTCTTGCCTCTGGACCTGCCTATATAAGGCCAGCCGGTCTCCGTTGACCCACACACAGTCGAAGACAGCCAAAGGAGTCGAGTCAGTCGCTCACACAGTCGAGTCATCAGTCGTCGTGAGTTGCCCGTCTCGGAGTCGTCAGCCAGTCAACGATCGGAGTGAACCGTCGCCGGCCATAGTTGATGGAGCGAGAGACGGTCACACTGCGCAGCTGCCTTCAGTCACGGTCGTCCGCTGCGGAGCGAAGGAGTCGGTCGCTGTTTGTCGGGGTAACGAATCGTGAAGTCCGTCCGCAGAGAACGGGTGCAGCTTGACAGTCGCTTACGGCCTGCAGGGCAAGGGACGCTCCGAGGACTCCGAGCAAATCGTCGGCGGAGAACGGACATTGAAACTATACGACTGAGCCGGACTGTTGTGAATTGTCGTGGGCTACGGATTCTGTCTCTGAACTGCGAACTCTGATCGTCGAGGCAAGGAGCCTGTACTTTCGTTGCGAACTGTGAACTCCGATCGTTAGGGCAAAGAGCCCGTACTTTCGTTAATTCTCGGCAGAAAGAAACATTGCTTAGTTAAACACGGCAAAAAGACTATTGCTCGTCGAATCAAGTGGATTCTTCTTGGTTCAATAATAAAAGTTGCTGAAACTGTTTGGCCGCGTCTCCTGAAAAATCACCGACAATTCTTGCCACTCGTAGAACAGGGCTGGGGTAGTCATCCTGGTGTCCGAGTTCGAACCCCTAGGTCCTTAACAGGACTCGCCCAAGCACCCGGAACCTCATCAACATGGGATCCTACACTTAAGTCCCGCTGTAAGGTTACACCGAGGAACCGCATTTTTCCTACTCGTTCCACTCCCTCAAGCATTGATGAATGTGCCACAAAATGAATTGAATTAATAGCAACATTTAAATGTGTGAAGATCAAGGATGAGGATATAAGTTGTAGCCTATAATTAATATATAGCTTTTTAGCTTAGTCGAACTTGGCTGAGAAGGCCTTACGTACGATAAGTGTTGTTGAAAATATTGACACTAGACACATGGTAGTAAATAGATTAAATTAATATTGAAAACATAAGTCAATTCTGTACAACAATTACAGCAAATCCTATCTACCTATAGTGGCGTATTTAATCTAGGCCTACAATAAATAGATTATTATGAGGCTTATCTGATTCCCCATTACAAGTGCACGTGGATCCCATGTCGAAGTTATCGTAGAAGAATTCTTGGATTGGTCTCACGTAGTCGTAGATATTCGAGGTTCAATCGCTGGTCTCGAATACGTACATCACTTCTCCGTCTTTGAAAGTCAAGGTAGCGTAGAAATATCCGAATCCACACGTAGGAAGATAGTCTCACGCTTTAAATTCCTCACAACTAACCGTCCAATTGGCTCGCAGTTGGCTCCGAATGACGATCGCTCCCAAACAACCTCGCAACAGTAACTCCAGTTGAATGTTAGTCTTTCCAAGCTTACGCCGGGAACGAATGACTTAGCAATCACACTGTTTTACTCCGTTACACATCCACTTTCTCTCAACAGTAACTACAGCAGAATGACAGTCTTTCCTAACTTACGCAGGAACGATTGACTTCGAATCTCGCCGTCTTACTTCATCGAATAATGTCGTGGCAACGCTTCACTACCACCGACGCTCGCAAGATTAAAGTTCGCTCGAACTCCACTTCGATCGAAACACTTTAAATCCTGGATTCACCGTGATCGCTCCTAATAAAGTCGATCCACGTATATCTCCGCAACTCAAACGATGCTGCTGTTTCCTTCCTTTCTCGGCAATTCTTTTCACCACTCTCTTCACTTCAACTTACAACGTCTCAACTGTCATTACCGGTCTTTAACCGTCTCTGTGTTTCTATCCACCTATAGTCCAGTCATTAAACAACAATTTTTAATTGAGGTTCAAAAAAATTTGAACAAAAGGTTTCTCGATGGTTTTCACCTCTTTGATACGTCTACATCATAAGAAAAAAAAGTTTACCAAAATCTGACATGGGGAACTTTGCGAAAATGGGTCAGATCCAAGATGGCCGCCGTCAAAATAAACTAAACTGGGGAAAATGTCATAGTCCAGGCAATTTAGAGTTAGACGTGGGCAAAATTGCTTCAGCAAACGGTTTCCTGCTCAGTTTCCATTGCTGAATAACATATCCAAAAGCTCACGAAATCCGACCACGGGATCACCCCCAAAAATGCATTTTAACCAAGATGGCGGCCAATATGGCCGCCAACACAGAAAGAGGTATATATCAGGCCATAGGTAAGCTACAATAATAAATGAAGTGTCAAATTTAATACTATCAAGGTCAAGGAATCGATTTATCGTAGTGACAATAGTGTTGGAATGTTACTATCCAAGATGGGCGTCCAATATGGCCGCCAAAAACAGAAAAATATGCATATATCAGGTCAGAGGTAAGCTACAATAACAAATGAAGTGTCGAATTTAATATTATCAAGGTCAAGGAATCGATTTATCGTAGTGGTAATAGTGTTGGAATGTTACTATTCAAGATGGCGTCCAATATGGCCGCCCAAAACAGAAAAATATGCATATATCAGGTCAGAGGTAAGCTACAATAACAAATGAAGTGTCGAATTTAATATTATCAAGGTCAAGGAATCGATTTATCGTAGTGGTAATAGTGTTGGAATGTTACTATCCAAGATGGCGTCCAATATGGCCGCCAAAAACAGAAAAATATGCATATATCAGGTCAGAGGTAAGCTACAATAACAAATAAAGTGTCGAATTTAATATTTTCAAGGTCAAGGAATCGACTTATCATAGTGGCAATAGTGTCGGAATGTTACTATCCAAGGTGGCAGCCCATATGACTGCCAAAACACAAAAATAGGTATATCTCAGCTCATACAGCGTGGATCGGGAGGCCTTTGGAGCTGCTCCTCGGGACTATCATTTTCTCAACGACACTGAGGAAAAATCTGTGCGGACTGTGCGCTGTTTGACTTCTACAACACTGATGACTGAGCTACGAGACACATTCCTCCCAGACACATTCGCTCAGTTAAGATGCGTCATTGTCTCCTCTCGTCGTGATTTAATGCTGAGCCCTTAGGCTTCAAGCCAGGCCACTGCATGGAGAGGGTTTAAAGACGAACGCGAAATCCGAAAGACCAGAGCACGTGGATCCGCTTTGTCCGAAACATGCGCTTTTTCTATCGAAGCAGGGAGCAGGAATAGGCCTACTGGAAGGCCATCATCGAGCGGCGATCGGGTGAGCCAAAAAAAGCTCTGGACTACCTTCAGTAACTTTCTTGACCAAGAGTAGAAAGTCGACCGTTTGTAGGCGGATAGTCCGGCGGGGAAGCAGAGGAGGTTGCCTTACGGATGGAAGAAATCTTGGCTGCTAGTTTCTTCAGAAACTCGTCGGAGGTAAAAGGCGGCGGAGTCTGTGACTGTTGACTACCCGACCGTTGGCCAAGAAGGTCATTGAAGGTTGTCCAGAGCTTTTTGGCTCACCCGATCGCCGCCCGATGATGGCCTGCTCCCTGCTTCGATAGAGAAAGTGCATGTTTCGGACAAAGCGGATCCACGTGCTCTGGTCTTTCGGATTTCGCGTTCGTCTTTAAACCCTCTCCATGCAGTGGCCTGGCTTGAAGCCTAAGGGCTCAGCATTAAATCACGACGAGAGGAGACAATGACGCATCTTAACTGAGCGAATGTGTCTGGGAGGAATGGTTCTCGTAGCTCAGTCATCAGTGTTGTAGAAGTCAAACAGCGCACAGTCCGCACAGATTTTTCCTCAGTGTCGTTGAGAAAATGATAGTCCCGAGGAGCAGCTCCAAAGGCCTCCCGATCCACGCTGTATGAGCTGAGATATACCTATTTTTGTGTTTTGGCAGTCATATGGGCTGCCATCTTGGATAGTAACATTCCGACACTATTGCCACTATGATAAGTCGATTCCTTGACCTTGAAAATATTAAATTCGACACTTCATTTGTTATTTTAGCTTACCTCTGACCTGACAATTATATGCATATTTTTCTGGTTTTGGCGGCCATATTGGACGCCATCTTGGATAGTAAAATCCCAACACTATTACCACTACGATAAATCGATTCCTTGACCCCGAAAATATTAAATTCGACACTTTATTTGTTATTGTAGCTTACCTCTGACCTGATATATGCATATTTTTCTGTTTTTGGCGGCCATATTGGACGCCATCTTGGATAGTAACATTCCAACACTATTACCACTACGATAAATCGATTCCTTGACCTTGATAATATTAAATTCGACACTTCATTTGTTATTGTAGCTTACCTCTGACCTGATATATGCATATTTTTCTGTTTTTGGCGGCCATATTGGACGCCATCTTGGATAGTAACATTCCAACACTATTACCACTACGATAAATCGATTCCTTGACCTTGATAATATTAAATTCGACACTTCATTTGTTATTGTAGCTTACCTCTGACCTGATATATGCATATTTTTCTGTTTTTGGCGGCCATATTGGACGCCATCTTGGATAGTAACATTCCAACACTATTGTCACTACGATAAATCGATTCCTTGACCTTGATAGTATTAAATTTGACACTTCATTTATTATTGTAGCTTACCTATGGCCTGATATATACCTCTTTCTGTGTTGGCGGCCATATTGGCCGCCATCTTGGTTAAAATGCATTTTTGGGGGTGATCCCGTGGTCGGATTTCGTGAGCTTTTGGATATGTTATTCAGCAATGGAAACTGAGCAGGAAACCGTTTGCTGAAGCAATTTTGCCCACGTCTAACTCTAAATTGCCTGGGCTATGACATTTTCCCCAGTTTAGTTTATTTTGACGGCGGCCATCTTGGATCTGACCCATTTTCGCAAAGTTCCCCATGTCAGATTTTGGTAAACTTTTTTTTCTTATGATGTAGACGTAACAAAGAGGTGAAAACCATCGAGAAACCTTTTGTTCAAATTTTTTTGAACCTCAACTATTTAATGACCGGACTACTAGCGTCATTGGTCGCTTAGCAACATAGCACATCACGTGACATTTAAATTACGTTTAAAAGCCTCTTACCTAGTCTAATATTATATTTATGTACCGCCACTACATCTTTTATATATCGCCACTGTAATTGACTAGCTTATACTAGTATTATATTAATTAATTAGTTAAACATGGCATTTGATAAGATTTAATCGCTACACAGTACAATATACTGATATCCTCATATTATGTGGATGAGAAGACATCTTATAAGATAAAGAAAGATAGTAATAACAGTGAGTGAGAAGTAAACATCGGATAGAGGAAGATAATAATTAGGAAATTAGAGTACCTAGTAAAAACCCATATTCAGTTCAGTTGGCTGTCAGTAAGTGCATTTTAAGTGACATTTTGAAGGAGGTGAAGGTCATAAGGCTACATATTTCCAAACATAGTTTGTTCCAAGTCATGGGACCCATGTGCTTGACCGTCTGCTTCCTATAATTAGTGCGAAATTTGACAGGGCGGAAGGTCTCCTTGGCCCTTGTGTACCTTATGTGTGAAAATGAAATAGTCCTTGAAGTTCTTCGGTAGGGAATTATCAATGTATCTGAACATAAAAATACAGGTCTGCAGTTCGTTAATCTTTTCAATGTTCAGCATTCTCAATTGTCAAAATAAGCAGGTGTGAGCATTGTACGTGCTTTTAGTGATCACACGAATTGCTCTCTTCTGCAATTTCAACAGTCTGTCCATGGGCGTCCGCAGGAATTTTACCAGGGAGGGCGCACATTTTTCGATAGTTGTCACAGGGACTAAATATAGTGTCGAAAGCAACCGATCATTCCACCTGCTACGCTCGCTCCATCGGCTCTCGAGCCTCTGGCGCGGATGCCAACATGCGAAACAATTCGTAGACATTCATTGTCAAAAACTATTATGATAATATTAAAATTTAAATGACTGAAATCTGACCTTATTCTTAAAATAGTAATTACAATCGTCTGGGTTCTTGTCCAAACTGATTTGTCACTCTATCTATGAATTCGTCTTTGTATGATGAGTGTACATCGAAAAAAATTCAGACAACAAAGACAAGGTAAGACCTGAAAAAGGCCGTCACTGTCAGTCGATCCTCACAGTTCCAACGAAATTGTCCAGAAATGTTCCTATTTTCCGTTCTTGTGACACTGCCTGACTGACTCACAAAGCGTTGTAGTAGAAGTTTCAGTTTAACATGGCACTATTATTGTCCCAGGTTTAACGACCCGTGCGACAACAAAGATCAATAGATTCGCATTCCTCGTTCATCCAGGCTTGGAACTGGTTCCGAAGCTAGCGGGGTAGTATGTTTAAAAAGTCTGGCAGAATCGTGTGTTAGCTGGCATCTAACTTCTAAGGGAAGAAGATGATTACTTAGTCAGAGACTGTGACACCAGCCAGTGTCAATTATATATGTTTATATATATTTGTATATAATCTATATTATAAGTCTTAGTCTGTTTACGTTGTCCTTCCGTTTGTTTGAACAAAATCTGTTAAATCGTGGATGCCCTGTAATTCACGGGCCGCCAATTGGATAACCGATTCGGTTCCATCAAAACGCAACTAAATCTTCATTGAGTATATTGCCTTCGCCATCCAACGCGCTCTAGAGGGGCACCAGGCTTGCGAACCGCTGTCGAACTGCTCAATCCAAACACGGATGCCGCGAGTTGGAGAATTCTCTCTAATAATCTTGAGGATTGTCAAGTTGAAGCTGTTCAGTAATGAACTCATTCAGTTTATCAGACACAGACAGACATTAATGAGGCTTTGGTTGAAGTTGGGCCAGGTCGGACCATTTATCTTTAAATCGCTTGAAGAGAAGAATGCCTCCCCAGTTGATGGACAAACTTTACCAAGGTACACTACGAATATATCAGACAATAGGACTTCAAACATGGGATGTTGACCAGCCATCTATAGTATACAGCAGATTACGACCGGTGGTTGCCTCTAGAAGGGTGCAGGCTCCATTAACTCTGCCGGTATTTGAGGCCCTTGTGTCAAAACACATGCCGAAAATAAAATTTATGTATCGCACTGCCACGACTTCAAAAGGTCTAGAACTGCTATAATTGCTGCTGCTTGTCTTGACACAGAAGCCAACTTTGAGACACCCAGAAGTTTAGTACTTCTATCAACTGGAGAAGAAATCAGTACTGACAATCTGTCCACTTTGTCCGTGTTTACTGTACTCCAGTTATGTCAGAGAGCAGCTTGCCTTCCCAGTGCACGACAGATCTAAAGACTCGAAAGTCTTCCTTGATTTGCAAGTCAAAAAATTTGATTTCTTCTTGTAGTGTGTTTTATGTCTTCTTCATACTTGAAACTGTATGCATATATATACAAGAAGGTTATGTCTGTAGATTCTGCTGTTTAAGAGCTTTCTAGTGACACTAAGCATGTTATTATGGGATCAAAATGTTGTCACCCAAATATTTAAAAGTCAAAGACGCCATGCGTAATTTACGACAAACTGCATTAACTCTATGAGCCTTGCGGGACCCCTAAATATTTTCGAAATGTTATAAAACTTGGCAGGTGATATTACGGGATAATAAAGACACTTTTAGGAGGGACTGCATCAAAAGTTTCAACAATTTTATTTTTCCTATGTTATCGTGGGACACCCTAATGAGCGTGCATCCTCCTTACAATCATTATGATAATTTTACATATTGCATTGTTTTCTGGTTAAATACATGTTTAAATCATCGATTACTAGATTACACGATCCACATCTTGGTTCTTCACACGTCAGCTGATCCAACTCCATGCAACTTGTCAGTCAGCAGGTCATTAAGCCGCCACGGGACAGTTAATAATATGATTACAAGTTGGGTCAAGCAACGAACGCTTTTCTTGTTATGCTAGTCATATTATAGTTTCATATGCATTACATCATTATAGAGCAACACCAATCAAATTGAATCAGCTAAACTATAGCCGAAAAACAGAAAACAATAGAAAACAGTAGGCCACCTTTTCAATGCAACATGCTCATACCATCTTTTCACTTCAGTCTCTTGGACTAGTGGACCTACAGTTCAATAAGCACCACGCCAAGTACTGAATTGAACTGAACAAAAGCATATTCATCAAGCCACTTTGGTTATAGATCACTTCAAGTCTAGTCGGATCGGTCAAGGCATACGCATGAATGACAACAGATTACAGTTAGCCATCATGTGCAATACTAGACTGAGGCTAATAAAGATTCAAATGTTCTCAGCTTAGGGCCAAATCAATAAAATCAATCAGCTAAGATATAGCCCCAAAACAGAATACAATGGAAGACAGTAGACCACCTGTTCAATGCGTAATGCTTATTCGATGTTATCACTTCAGCCCCAAATACACATATAGATCCAATAAGCATCGCACCAATTATTGAACCGAAACTGATTAAGAGGCATATTCATCAAGCCATTTTAGAACAACTCTCCGAGTCAAGTCAGTCAGCAAAACACAAATAAGAACAAAAACAAAATAATTGGCCATCATTTCCAATAGCCTACTGAACTGAAGCTGATAAAGAGTAATGTACTTCAAGCTATTTTGTAGTATAAGGCCATACCATGTACTATGATATTAGTAATTACTTAGGTGACCCTATCTAGTGGGACTATTGTCCCTTCGGTATCCCCTTTTGTTGCTAGTGATGGAAAATATTCAAGCTACTATTGTGTTGTCATGCTAACATTGGCAAATAATCATGTTACCTCTGTTTCCCTTCTCAGTGGCTTCAATAAAAGAAGAGAAAAGAAATACCAGAACCCTACCAAAACAAAGTCAACCAGTCAACTGCAATATAGCCAAAGACAATAACCTGTACTACACCAGTTCCATGAGACCTTCACATTCTTTCCTATCGACCATAATGCTTTCTAGACTCTAAGTCTGAAAGTTTGTTCTTCTGTTTGTCCGGCTAAAGGCTCGCGAACCTAACGCTCTAGCGATGCGAATAATTTTACAAAAACTTCTTAGAAGAATCTACAGGTAATTGGGGTAAATAGTACTCTTTTTCAACTCACAATTTACTTTAAATTCCGGTATATGAACATTTTTAATTTCGATGTGGTCATTTATTAAAATGCCTTAAAATCTAGTTCAAGCCCGTTTTCTCGCAGCCAATGACGATGCCCGTTAATTTCTAATAAGAAGTTGCCACGTGCGAATTTCTAGCTCAAATCAATTAAAAACTCGCCCAGTGCAACACTTTAGCGATGCGAACAAACGTTCTGTTCTGATCCGAATTTCTATCTCAACTCAAAATTTATTTTCAGTTCCGATATATCGATAATTTTAGTTGATTTTCAAACCCATCAAGCGGCCACGATGGAGTATCGGTAACTATCTTAGTCTGCGTTGATCTACCCACCTGGGGTTTTCGTACTCCTCACCAAGGGGGTCGACTCGCTGTGTCTCGCGAGTATACCCTTCCCCGGCTTAAGTTTTACACAACCTTTTTTCACGCTATCCGAATCAGCCTGATCCCAGACCTGCCAACAGAGTAGGCCCTTACTCCGCCTCAGGTATCCCTTGAATCAGACTCTCCGAATCAGATAGCGAGCGTTACGGTTGTGCCCGGGAGCGCACGGACTCACAGGATTCGTTTCTGAATCCTCGGACTCGATTCCGTTGCCGGAACCAGAGGTAAGTGACACCAACGTTACCCCTTTGTTTCTCACAGACCTGTGTGTTTACTTCCCTGTGAGGGAATTTTACTGTCTCTCACACACCTGAACGAACCACGGTCAGATCTGTCGGGTAGTTCTCCGAACAGAGAGATATGCGGTTAGTTCCGCAAGTAAAGAATCCGCGGGGAAAACAGCGAATAAGAGATAATGCAGCCAGACCCGCAAGTAAAGAATCCGCGGGAAACCACGGGAGTAAGTATGATTGACGATAGGAACGCAAAGGAAGATCTTACGCGGGGAAACCGAGGGAGTAACTGTGAACGACGCTTGGTACGTACCGAAAGATATTCCACGGGGAAACCGCGGGAGTAAGTATGGCCGATGCTAGATACGCAAAGAAAGATATTCCGCTGGGAAACCGCGGAAGTAACGATGAACGACGCTAAGTGCGCAAAGATAGATAATCCGCTGGGAAACCGTGAATTGAGATATTTCGGTAAGTCCCGTGAGTAGAACGGTGCGGTAGACCCGCAAGTTGAAAAGAATATGCGGATAGATCCGCAATTGTTTTACGAACGGTAACAATGGGGTCAACATCTTCCCCGTACTTTAATCAAATCAAATCAAAACTCTTTTATTGAAGCCATGTCAAATAAAATCACATAACATTTCAACATAAAATATCAGGATTGGCCTGCAAGAGGAGTCCCAAAAGGGATCAAGATCTCGCTAACTAGGGACACCTAAAACAACATTTCAGAAATCTGAATTAGTAATAGCTAAATCCTTGATAAACAGTGTAACATCAAGTTTCATACAGCAATGCAAACAGTATAGTACATAGTACACAGTACATGATTAACACAATTCAAAACACTATGAAAATAAAGAAAAAACGAAAACCTTAACTAACAGTATTTATCGAACGGTAACTCCGGGAAGCTTTCCCCGTATTTATCTGTAACCAACGGGGTCACCCTCCCCGTATTCGATCGAACCGGACCATTGGGGAATTTTCCCCGTATTTACGCACTCGCCGATCACTAACCAGACCGCTGATTTCTCGGTCTTCGTCGTGCTTTCCGAACGGTACCACCGGGGGCTCGCCTTCCCCGTGTATTTATACAGACCTGTGACTTCTCGATATCTCCCTGTCTTGTTCCCGACGACCTCTCGCTCGTAACTGTATATTGGCAACTTTACCGAACCCGGACTTTGATTTATCAATCGCCGTTAACTAATTTCTCGGTCTCTCCCGTACTTTCCGAACGGTATCACCGGGGTCTCGCCTTCCCCGTATTTTGTTACAGACCTGTCATTTCCCGGTATCTCCGCGTACTTTCTGAACAACACCAACGGGGTGACACCTTCCCCGTTATAGACCTGTGAGCCTTTATTTCTCACAATCGGTCTTTTCCCGTACTTTCCGAACGGTATCAGTGTGGAAACTTTCCCGGTATTTATCCAGACCTGTGAGCCTTTATTTCTCACGATCGGTCTTTCCCCGATCCGCCTCCTACGATCATAGCTCGGACTGGCTCGCGATCAACAACAAGATGGGCCCTGCCCCGTCAGATCAGCGAACCCGGCACTGGCCAGACCGCGTGAGCGGCTGTCACACGGGAGCGCACGGATTACACTTGTCTTGAACGCATTGGCGCCCGTCACCCACCCGAACCAACGACACTAAAGAACCGTGTCGCTATGCGCAGAGGGTCCGAACCACCACTGACTGCACTATGTATGAAGTAGTACGAACCACCACTTCACATTTTAGGCGATGCACCGTGAGGCAGCCTCTATTCAAGCATAACCTCACCTTATACAGGTCGCTTCGTATAAATACTAGCGTATAAAGCACGTCTTAAATCAAGGTGCTTAAGAGATCAAACTCTTAGATCAAATTTCAGGGGCGACCTATCTTTGGTCATCAATTGGATGGCCTCAAATCGACTTCTCCTAAATCCCTCCAAGACTCAGTTTATTTGGCTAGGTGGCCGTCGGCAACTAGATGGTATTGATTTGCTCCAGCTTACTCGGGTCTTTCCTGATATAACTTTTTCCCTAACGGACCTGGGCCTCGCCCTTGACCAAGCACTTAGTCTTTCTCAACATGTGAACTTGAACTCTCGAAGCTGTTATTATCAGCTTCGGCAGCTCTGAGTGGTTTCTCTATCCTCTATTTTCTTGCTTCGTATTGTACTATGCTGTATTTAATTTTACGTGTATTGTAGTTCAATTTTTGGAGTGAAGTGAATTGTGTTTCCTTACATTGTACTGCATTGTTTGTAGTATAGTCAACACATTGCAATTCAAATTTAGCCTATTTAGGTTTTGTTTGTACTATATTCAACACATTGCAAATTGCAATTCAAATTTAGCCTATTTAGGTTTCCATTTCAATTTTCAAATTTTTAGAACTTTATTAAAACCAAATATCCTACCTCCGCTACTGTTGATAAAATTGACAAGATGCATTTGATTTTCTTCTGTGAGTGCAATCTTCAGTTCTGTTACAGCATCTTTCTCTTCAATATAGCTGAGTAGCTTTCCATTTCGCGCGAATGTAGTTGGCACAGACTTTATATCTTGTATCTCGCGTCGACTTAAAGTTCCTGACATAAGGAAGAAGTCCAGAAGTCCGTAATCCGGATCCATGCAGTTTTCAAGCATTTGCTTAGTCTTGTGATCCATCATCAGCAATGTTTCACGACTATATTATTAGTATTATTACTAATATTATCAAGGCATCAACCGGTGAAGCACCAAAGCCAAACCGTAATCTGGTCAACGTCCAGAAGATCAATCTGTTGAGACACAGCGACAGCCTGTGGTGTATAAGCAGTCTGAAACAGATAAGGTTTAAGTTGAGCACGAAATGACACAAGCAGCTAAGCAGATCGAGCACGTATACAGGGAGGGGATTACAAAGCCTACGTTCAGCGACCGAAATAGCTCGTTCACCCATCACAGTTTTAGCTTTAGGTATGATCAAAGATAGGCAATTAGATAACTTTGTTGAACAATGACGACACTGATTAAACCAATTTCAAGTACTGCGGATGGCCAGAGTTCAGTGTGTTATTAACGATAAGCCCCAATTTGAAAGTACAGATGTTACATGTCCATATTTTCAGGGCAGTATTACTATTAACTTAGGTGGATGCCCCAGTGCACCGCCGTGGTGGAGGCTCATAGCACGCCGCAGAGCAGGCGCCGATGCCAGCAGTGATAGGCTCACAAGTAACGACCGTTAAACGACGAGTTGACTCCAGCATATCCCAAACGCAAAGCTCTAATCTATCGTTTTAGCCTTCTAAATTATTCGCCCATTGTAGCATTTTTATCAATCCAACTTCTACTTTTGCAGGAATCGTTTTAATCAATCCAGCTTCCATTTAGGCAAAAATTCGTTTCATCAATCCAGCGTCTATTTAATCCAGCATCTATTTAAGCAACAATTATTTTTCATCAATCCAACTTCTATTTAAGCAACAATTATTTTTTAATAAATCCAACTTCTATTTAAGCAAGAATCTTTTTATCAATCCCACTTTCATTTAAATCTTTTAAAACTTTCATTTTATCGTTAATAACACACTGAACTCTGGCCATCCGCAGTACTTGAAATTGGTTTAATCACTTTTCATTTTTAAGCAAGAATTCTTTTTGTCAATCCAACTTGTATTCGATCACAGCTAAAACCCATACAATGGTGAATAATTTTGGACACTAAAACTATAGATTACCGAAGCTAAAACTAGTAACTACGCTTCTTTATTTTAATCTGCTCTTTAAGTGGCAGTTTCTAACTTCTATTTCACTGTTATGTTAATGACGTCAACCTGTAATCCAGTCGGTTACCACTAAGTACTATATAGGTAGCCTATAATTCACAACCGGTAGCAAATTAGAGAACTTTCCGTCTTCTCCTTTGTACACAAAGAGTAAAATTATAATTTTTTAAATTTCAAAATACATTGCAGGGCATGAGTTAGTTATAAAAATGTATCTCTATTATATTATTTAGATGATTAGTAGTCTACGAGTAAAAAATTATAAAGTCCAATTTTAACCCGAAATTTCATTGTTCTTTCTTATGGTGAGTCAATTCAACGTTACGTTAGGGTAACAGTTGAAGCGTTGAGCTGATGTTTTATATTTTTTAGATCATCAACTTACATATATCTATTGCTCTATATGGTTTTTGTTAACTTATTAACGAACTACATAATTAAAAAATAAATAAAACCCTCTGTCTTCAATGTTTGCTTACAACACCCTTACGAATGGGTTTCTGCCATCTGTGGAATAAATTGAAAACCCTCGTTTTTTTAATTGACATCGTCTGCACTGATTTTACCAACAACAAATCAATATGGATGTTTGCTTCTGTTGACAATTTTCAGTTATTTATCCGGTAATGTTATAGTATAAAAAGATTTACAACTCCGTGACTGTAATTATTGCATTTTGCGTATATATATTTTTTTTCTTTCAAAAATAATATTGAAACTGACCACTATAAACTAACTATTCTTCATATTTTAACTCGTCCGGTCAGCGTGGAGACCTAATTATGAATATTTTACAACTCCGTTACTACAACTCCGTTACTTTATATCTCCATTAAAATGAATTTATTTTATGGTACATGTATATAATTTATCGTCATAATAATTTAGGTTGCTGTGTAATATTTTAATGCATACTTAAAACTAATTAATTACCAGTTATAAGCAGTGGCGGCATTTTAAACTATGTATTTATAAAGTAACGGAGTTATAAATATTTAGGAATCAAAGTTGTACGTTTCTCATACAGTAAAAAGACTAAAATGAAAAATTAGGCCAAATCTGTCAAATGTAAGCTCTGCTCAATATTAAGTATGCTTCAGCACTGGCATGAAAATATTTGTGTAAGAAATTTTTAAAATTTTGCATGACTTTTTTCTCTAATTCTATTTCTGAATTTGCCTCCGGTTGTGAAATATACCCATAATTCCTAAGCCTGAATACGTTATTTTGTATTGTGAAACTTAAAAAATACACATAATGACTCATTACAATGTCATTGTGATATGTGAAACTGGTTTTATAAATTACTGTTACTTTTTGAAGTTTTAAGTATATGTGGATGTGTCTTGATCACAAGAACTACTGGCAGCGGCATCGAATCTCGTTGAGGTCTATAATAAAGACGACCTTGATGCATGCTTAGGAAATAAGCTTGTGCAGTTTGTTGCCTGAGTGAACACATTCAACGACGAACAAGATCAAGATGTCGAAAGAGAGAGAGAACTTCATGTATCGGGCGATACTCCAGTCATAGGCGCCGACTCCTTGGGAGCCTTGGGTGCCAATGCACCCAGAGAGAAAGTTCAGTGGGTGCCTGGCACCCAGAAGAATTCATACCTTAAATTCGAATTTTTACATTATATTCCAGTAATCTCACAACTTAAGAAGCAGTACAGCACAAATACCCAAACACTGCATGATCTCACAATAGTTATTCGTTCAAGCACTGCCTTTTAAGAAAGTTATCGACAACTATTCCAGTCTCTTGCAATTCCTCGATGAATTGTCTGAATAAGGCAAAACTGAAGCAGGTGCCAAAGCAAGCGGGCTTGTGCGACAATGTCAACAGTTCCACATTAACTTTCTCCTGCGTCTGATGCACAAAGTTCTTTCACCAGCTGGGACCATCTCCACAAGCATATAGCCTACAGGCATGATCTCGACCAGCTTCATTTCATGATGCTTTAAATGTCTTTCATGAATCAGGACAAGACATTATTAAAAGTCAGAACTCTTACCAGAACTAGTTAAGCTCTTCTGCTTAGCAATAAAGATTCCTGTCACAACATGCATAGCTGAGCGGTCATCCTCAGCCATTCGTAGACTGAAATCTTATCTCAGGTCTACCATAACACAGGAATGACTTAACCACATGGCAATCCTACATGTCCACAAAAGCATGTGTACAGAACTGAACTTAGGCACATTTGCTAACGATTTTATCTAAATCTAACGGTGATGTTTTAATAATTTAACATGTAATAAATACACTTCACTAATTGTCTTCACAAGCAGTAATGAATACTATTTGCCATCATTATTTCTTTTCATAGCTTTTAATAGCCTGTAGACCAATTAAGTCATTCACTAAACAGTAACAGCCTGTTAACTGTAAAAAAATTTGCAACTGTCCTGTATAAGACAGGTTATACATAGGCCTACACAAATTTCGAAACATGTATTATAAGACTAAAGAATTAAGGTTGCACAATGATGTCAGTCACCGTCACGTGAGTTTCAAGTACTTTTCTAACCACGTGGCCTAACCCTTGACAAGAAAACAATTTTCATTCCCCCAAATCCACTAAAAGTCACCTATGACAATGTAGAATATAAAAGGTTTCCCGGGGACTGGAGTAGAAACCATATGCAGGCAGTGGCACCCAAAGACAAAACCAAAAGTCGGCGCCTATGACTCCAGCAATAAATTCATGAATAATTTCCTAATGTGGAGTTAGCACTCCGAATGTATCTGGTGCTGATGATCAGTAGCCTAACTGTAGTGCGGAACTTTCACTCAGAAAAATGAAACTGATAAAGAACAGATTTCTCACATCGATGGGCAATGAGCGGTTGTCCCACCTGGCTCTGATGAGCATAGAAGCTGACCTTCTGCGTGAGATCACCTGTGAGGACCTGGTGACCAACTTTGCGAAGAAAACACAGTCATGCAAAGTTTCACTAATTTGACATGACTTCACGCCAGAGACAAACTAACTTCTGACCTTTTAACTGTTTCTTAGTTTTAGACATTTGTGTCTGTGCGCACTGCACACTACTGAAATATTTCATAATCAATTATGAAACATAAGTAAAATTATTCTTGCCTTTGTGGTGTAGGCCCCTATATGTGAAGGCCCCTGTGCAGTGGCACAAAGTGCACAAGCCTAAATCCGCGCCTGCATATTTTCATGTATTAAATTTGCTACAACTCTTGCCTTAGGTGGATGTGGGTCACAGTTGTCTAGATTTGCATTTGACGATTGTGAGTTCGATCCTGCTGAGCTTATTCCCTGTAACACTGCTGTAAGATGTAACCATGCACTCTTGTACATCGCCTCAGATCCAAATACAATGACAATGAGCAAGTAAAAAGTGTATAAAATAAATACATTAATTTAATTAAATTTGTCAGTTATTATACTGTAGGGCGTAGGCTCCCAACTGTGGTTTAACAAACATAAACCCTCCCTCCCATAATATATATATATATATATATATATATATATATATATATATATATATATATATATATATATATATATATATATGTCGATATATATATATATATATATATATTACGACTTACCGGGTCTCTGCAGAGGGCCAAAAAGTATATCTGCGGGAACTCTTGCCCTACTGTGACTGTTGTAAACTGTGCAGCTGTATGATATATTGTGTAAACTTTGCATTATGGCCAACTGCTACTCAAATGTCGATCAATAGGATACTCTGAGTTTTTCTCTGGCCCCTGATCTGGGAGCGTGCACTGCGAGAGGCGCTATATAAATTGATAGATACAATACAATATCATAGTATCGAATTTACTGGTTTTCCTTATAGGACTTGCTCAGGAATTTCACAAGCACTTAAAAATTAATCAGGAGCTGAAGAACCCGGAGCAAAATTTCGTTACATTCTTAATTCAACAATGGTTTTTAAAGTTTCATTATATTAGTACTCTCATCATAGCACTAACTCATTAGGTACATGTATGTTCCCAAAATGCGCTTTATAAAAGTCCAGATATATTATGTACTTGCAAACACCAACCAGGTTGGTTATACAAGACCGGTTAAAAGGCTGCAAACCGTTATGCTATCAATGGAAATTCCCGAAAGTGGGTTTCTACTGTTGCTAAAAATAGTCGTAAACATTGCACAACCAAGAGACATTGTCTGCACCTATGCGTTACGGTTAGGCCGTTAAGGCCTAAGAGACGAATGTAAATAACAGACTGAGAAATTTCACAACATGCTGAAACCGATTTTTCTTTACTTAATAAGCCTTTAAATAAACCGTTCGGCCAGAAGAGAGTATTGAGTCTGAGGACAGTTTGGAACCTTAAGAACACCTGAATATCCTCAACCTTAATATTTCAGCATCAATCCAGGTAAAACATAGGCCTATATATATATATATATGTATATATATATAGGCCTATTTATGTCTATCTATGATTACGTGCACGCATAATTCATGCATATATACATAGCCTATGCACGTTCGTATTTATGTAGGTAGGCCTATTTTAGCATTCAAGTAGGTATAGGTAGGCTAGCTGGTAGGTATAGGAAGATTGGTAGGCCTGTGCGAAGTGCTTATAATATTAAATATACAAGTACGAAATGTATATAGCCCTACATTCATAAAGGCTATAGTTATAATTTATCCATTTGAATCCATTATGGCTTAGATAAGTCAAATATTTTGGTTCCCATTACGATTTAACTTGATGCGATCATCAATTTAAAAACGCTCAGTGCATTATAAAAATCATCGGATTAGATTACTTCGCTCGTTCCTTCATTTCATTCATTCATTCATTCATTCATTCATTCATTCATTCATTCATTCATTCATTCATTCATTCATTCAGTCGTTCATTCAGTTGCTACGTCTTTTAGACAGGTCAATCGGTCAGTCAGTCAGTCAGTCGTGCGTGTTTGAAATATCAAAGCGATACAGTCACCTTTCATGCAGCTGCAGACAGTTGTTTGAGCACATAAAATTATATTGTATAATTATGTTGATTTATTTTGCCAGATCAACGAAGACCATGGGAATCCAATCGTGGAAACGCGGTGTTCATACTGGCAACACAATCCGAGTCGGCGGATCCAGCGCTCAGATGCGATGTCTAGGTAACCAGGCTGGACTCGTCAAACGCCAGGTGCATCCACCGTCTGAGGTCACCGCCCCATTTCTGGAGCCAGAGGAAGAACGGAAGAGGGTTCGAAAACGAGGTGGAAGAGCGAAGAAGGTGGCTCAAGCAGAAAAACGATACGTCGAGGTTGAAGAGCTGGAGGAGCTTGAAGAGAACGTTTTCTATTCACTTAATAAGAAGGGAAGGTGGAACCTACCGGAAATGATTAAAACGGAAATCAGGGACTCCAAATGCATGCCGAAGGGTTAGTATATATATAAGTCACTCAATGGGAACGCTTCTGAGTAGATTTCTTGAACGCTAACTGACCTGGTCGGAAGATAACCGACTTGATAGAAGATGTGAACCTGTAAATTAAGGTCGACATAACGGTCATTGCGTCACAACGACATTGCGTTACACCCAGTCTCTGATAGTAATAGCAGGCTACCGTGTCTGCCATTATTGCCCTGCAGGACTTGAAGTGTCCTTAAACGCTGCCAACTAATGAAGCCTAAAAAGATCTGACTTAAACATAACCACCTGTCCTTTCCATACTTTTTGCTCCTTTTCCCTTGCTTTTCTTTCCCTCATTTACTATCTCCTTGTTTCATTTCATTTGTAGGCTCTATCCCTTTTACTCCTTACGGTTCCTTTTCTCTAACCTTTTCTAGCATTTCCTTGCATATATTTTCCTATTCTTCCCATCCCTTTTATTCCCAATTCTTCCTTTCTTTTTGGTCCATTTCTTTCTTAACTATTCACTTTTTTAATCTTTCCTTGCTCATGACTGATTTCACTTCAGGTGATATTGCGTTGCCTCTCATTACCTTAGCTGTTAGACAGTTATCTGATATTATCCTGCAGCTGTCCCTGCTTGACATGTCTCTGGAAACTTATTGTCGTTATTATCATGAAGCGAACATGAGATTTTCAGCAAGTGAATCGTTTATAAAACGAGACAAACTGGAATATTGTCAGGATTTCTTATCAGCTTAACTTTTGCTTTAGGCAAATCTGAGGTCAGAAATCGAAGGTCCGCCAGAGACGAAGAAACAGAATTGGACCAAGATTTGACTATGGTTCAGTGCCACCCCTTGAAGCGCGGTTCCAATTGCTTTGCTGTAACCTCAACGAAGTTGCCAGGTGACGGGACTGTCTCAAAGACCAAGAGTTACTTGAACGCAAACAGTGTTCTTCAAAAGAAAACAAAACAAAGAATACGACCGAATAAGAAGCGAAAAAGTGGCACTCCTCAAGTAGAAAAGGTGCCAGAGCAACCGACCACAGAAATCGAAATATTCTCTCCCTACCCTCGCGACAGCTGCCTGCAGTATGCTGGTAAGAATACTGAGTTTACATTGTTCTAAAATACTCGTCACGGATAGGCCTAAGTGCAAAACTCAAGAGAAGTCTTTGCATAATGTACTTATTTATAGAATTTTAAGGCTAGGGATGATGACAATCATGAAAACACTTATATTTTTGTTATTATTATTATTTTTTATTATTATTATTATTATTATTATTATTATTATTATTATTATTATTATTATTATTATTATTATTATTATTATTATTATTATTATTATGCTATTATTATTATTATTATGCTATTATTATTATTATTATTATTATTATTATTATTATTATTATTATTATTATTATTATTATTATTATTATTATTATTATTATTATTATTATTATTATTATTATTGTCATTGTTTAAACCTGTAAGGCTTAGTGTTGTTGAGGTGGTCGCTCCTCAGCGCCGGGCAACCTCGACATGGTGCTCTGGAAGGCAACCGCGTTGAAACGCTGGACCGTAACCGACAGGCGCTGGAGGATGAATCCTGTCTCTCGGGTGTCTCCGGATATTTTCGTCAGGCGCGACCCATCTCGGAGATGAAGGCGAGACCCTCTCTGTTGAGAGGGCCAAGGGACTCCAGGGCTACTGGGACGAAGGTGTACCTCCTCTGTAGATCTGCGTATTTGGCGTGTTTCCTTGTGGCAGCCAACTCCGCCGCCCTTCCAGCTTCGGTCGCCGTCTCAGGGATGTATGAGGCGGCCACGGTATCCACCACCGTATTATTAGGTCCGCCCTATTATTATTATTATTATTATTATTATTATTATTATTATTATTATTATTATTATTATTATTATTATTATTATTATTATTATTATTATTATACAGTTACTAAACGCCATTACCTAATGACCAAGCATCATCTATGGCACTGAGCAATTGTGAGTGAAGGACTTGTTTAAAGTCTCTACACAATAGACATCTCAGAGCAAACACAAAGCCCGTACTCGCTGCGTCACACAGCCAGCGTAAAATTATATAATTGATAATTGGACTGAAGTGAATTGCTTGATTTTTTGTTCTGAAGAATTTGTGCTATCGTTCAATAAAAAGTCTGGCATTGAATTGAACTGAATTCTAAGCAATCAGCTACCGTGCACCACAATAGGTTATCGTATATTTATAAGATTGCATGTCCAATGCACATCATGACGGATTCTTTGACTATACTATTTACTATTTACTTAGGTAGCGTTAAATAAAGAGACTCATGAGTGACAATAACTATGATAAATCAAAGTAAAAATATATATATATATATAATAATATGCGTATGTTCATTGATAATTTTTATTCGCCTTTAATTGTCCTCTGGTTGTGTCGTAATTCTTTGGGTATAGGAATTAGATGGGCTATTCGCTAATAGCTAATTTACTAGTCAGTAGTCACCATGTATAACTTTTATCTGCGGACCAAGTTGAACATTTGACACCTGAATAGTTTACCTTGTCCATCATTCCAAAGTAAAATTTAGTATTATGATTGCAATAGATAGCTGTGCACTTACTTTATGCCTATTTCATAAAACTTTGCATTCTTGAACAAAATATGCTATCAATAGGCTCCTGATGCTTTTATTTATTAGGTTAGGTGTTATTCGGTTTGATATTTTTGTTATGTCTTAGAAAACTCTCGAAATTCGTGGCCCATTCATAAAGATACGAAGCAGCCATCAAGGAGAAACCTTTCTTCAGATGAAATCTGTGACGTAATGAGAATTGACGCATACTGCGATAGCAAATACTGCTGCATTGATCCCGGAGATTGGTTAACCGATGAATGCCCTGAGGACGAATGTCGTGTAGAATTTAGCAGGCATCAGCCCCATCGCAAATATCGAAAGGGTGACGTTCAAAGGGCAAAACCTGTTGCTGAACCAGTCGAGGACTCGTACGTGTGGTTCCTAGAAGAATTTGTGCAGATGCCAAGCTCTGAGTTCCAAGACGACACAGCAGAGGAGGAAGAGGGTCAGCACGAGATAAAAGAAGAAAAAGGGAATGAGAAGCGAGACAATGAGAATGTTATGAATAGGGTTGCAAATGATTCGTCCTTGGAGATTCCTGGTGTTTACGAGGAAAGTGAAGACTGGGAATTACTGGAAAATGATGTTCCCTCTGAAGGCGAGGAATTCCACGAAGGCGGTTATGGAATCCTTGCAACGCTTATCGAGGATGCCCTGGTTCGCAAAACAACCAGGTTTCAGATCGCTCAAGAAGATTCACGAATAAATAGAAGAAAGAACAAGGGAAGACGAAAGAACACGGACTGATGGAGTAGTGAATATAAGGGCGGCGCCAGCAACATAGGAAAAAGAAAGGAGTTAAGAGCAAAGAAAATGAACGAAATGGATTTTAAGAATAGTAACACGCAGAAGAGAAAATGAACTATAGCTACTTGAAAGAGTCATCGTTCTTACAGCATTTTGGCTAGAGAATATACACACACGTGACATCCACTTTCAATCCTGGTGTGACTTTGTATGTTTGTATGTCATAGATGTAGTTCTAAGGATATGCATGACATCGGCAGGCATAATCTTTCATAGGTTTTATTTCATTTTAATGCTATAGGTCTTATTCAGTGGACTAGCCCGTTACCCGATCCTGACGAATCGGGACTGATCCACGGCATCACTTCTAACGGCAACGGTCTTTTACGCAACTTAGAATTAGCCGACAACACCTGCGAGGCTGTTAGTAGAAGTAATCAAGGAGAATTGATGGGATGGATTCATCGTGTTAGAAACTTCTCAGAATAATTACAGTGTACATTTCCACTGCATTTTGGTACCAAGATCGCTGATAGTGTGCCGTAGTAACTTCAATTGGAATGCTATAATATACGAACTCATTATTGAGACGAACGAAACATTTCCAAAATGAAACTATTTTAGAAAAAAATGCAATGTCAAACTCAGTGAGCAGTACTCTGCTATCAAATTTTGGTTAATAATTTATTAGAATTAGCAACCAGACGAATTAATTAGCAAATAACTACGATTTTAATTAGAATTAGAAGAAATTTTGGTTAATAATTTATTAGAAACAAGGTTTCTAATTGATTAGTTACCCATCACGGACGTTTCCGAAAACAATTTTAAAGTTATTGTTCGTTAAGTTGAATATCATATAAATGCTTTGATGCTAAACATACAATGAAACAAATTTCTCATCCTGATGAGGATGTTGATCTCTAGAATATTCCACTAGAATTCCATATTTGCAAGGTAATAAAATAGCACGTCACAGTGACACGGAAATCCAATGCAAGATCAGGAAGGGTAAACATTGCGGAAAAGTAGACATTGGCTACTCGTGAATCTTAGATCGCATTTCTAAAATGTTATATCCCTCCGCATGTTATAGTGCCTACTAATCATGTAGTGGACAACTATAGGCAGACACATCGACAGAAAGGTAGGAAAATCGAGAGACACACTCGATATATGGTCTGCTTCTTGCCATTTTCTGACCAAACCCAGATAGGCCTACATTTACCAGAGACTCAACAGTCATAACACTTGGTCCTTTGTGGAGGAATCGATGACTTTGTTACAAATGCTGGGACGTGGTGCTAACAGTAAAAGTGCATTCCTTGGATTATAGTAAATCCGAAGGCCTCCAGCGAACCGAAGCCGGTTACGTTGAGCTGCAAAATTGGCCAAGCAATTCATGCGGTGTATTTCCTTCGAGCAGTAGACATGGGTTTTAATCTATTTTTCGTTCATAGTCCGTGACTATTCTTTGTCGTATATTTCGTCGTATGTAGTACTGTTGTCGTCTGCCATGCAATCATCGTGTAATTTACAATTTCCTCCCATGAAATCATCGTATGATGGATAGCCTTCTACTGTCATGTAAACAGCTTCGTCAGATGGTCCCATGTTCTCATGAATCTGAAGCGAAGCAGAATCTGGTTTTTCTGCAACGTTTGACATGGGTGATTTGACGCAGTATATCATCAATGCCCCGCTCTGGAGTCCGACCAACAGCAATCCCTTGGCTTCGTTCAAATGAACTCGAGTTGTTGCCTCTAACCCATTTTCAGATGTCAAAAGGATTCGGTGACGGTTCAAGGTGTCATTCGCTAAGATGATCCTATTTCGCCCTCTCTCAGCAATCAATATCTGTTGGCGCGAGTCCACAGCAAGTTGGCTCGGGCTCACAAGTTGCATCGTCTTTGTTCCTGGTGAGATTTTTCCGTATAGGTCGATTACACTTACTCCCTCGCTCTCCTGACTTGCATCGGTATTTCCGTGACACACGACTAGAAGATGAGAACCAAGCTGTAACGCGTGTCGAGGTCCATCCCTGTTGCAACCAAAACTGATCTCATGTACTAATTCCCCATTGGAAGTGTATTCACAGATTTTGCATTCGCATGTGCAGCTCACTAAAAGATTTCCATCTTCTGTAACGGCTAACGCAGACGGTTTTCCGGCCGCCACCTCCCAAGACAAAATGACTTGTCGGACATTCAGACCGATGCAATAAATTCTATAGCCATTCCACTCACTTGCGAAAAGGCATGCATTTCTATTTCCATTGCATGTAATGTCTTGCAGTCCATTCTGCTTCTCACCGTGTTCAGAGGTTCTACTCTTGAAAACCTTTAGAAACCAAAGTCGATCCGACTTTGGTTTCTCGCCAACAGTTATACCTCGACCGCGCTTGAATTTGGAGCCACAGTAAGTTTCTATGCTCGTTGAATCGTCTCGCGCAAGAAAAATTTCGTCGTCGTATACGGTGACACCCGTCACCGCTCCCTTTCCTTTTAATGTGGCGATCAGGTTAGGACTTCGCAAGTATCCCATCAAATCTAAAGAATAACAATCATGATCAAACAAATATACCTACAACCTAAATCACTTCATATTGAATCGTCACTATCGACATGATAGTACTATGTCTGAATGAAACCGTGAATGTCGTGGTCATCTGTTTTTCTTTCATTGTGGTCACTTGATTAATGTTGACAAACACTTGCTAAGTCGACGCCAATTTGTGTAACCATTGCAAATAGTTTGGGATGCCAATACTTTAGCGCTGGAGGAGTTGACCCATTGTCAGTTATATAAAGTGTATGATTTTGCTGTTTAAGCATGTTAGTTTAATTTTGCCCTGTTAATGTTTATTCTCAAACTGTGAGAAAACTTAAACGTTTTAAATTTGAAATTAAGCATTACCACTTTCAATGTCAGTCATATTCTAAGCACACTGAACATCTAACGTCAATGCCTTGAGCGGTGGTTCAGCGCAACGGGTTTGTCAACATTAATCAAGTGATTCTCCGCCTTTCTCTCTGACCGCCGCCATTCCATTATCTTTGGTTCAACCCGAACACTCTGAATCCCAATAACCATTGGTCTCCCGCAGAGCTCCGTCTTGGCCCCGTTCCTTTTCATTCTTAATACCGCTGACTCGCTCCCCATTATATTCCTTAGGGTACCATCGCATCAATATGCCGATGACACGCAGGCATAAACCCACGTCCATGCTGTAGAGGCCACCTCCATGGTTCAGAGATTACTCAGAGCATCGTTGACCTTAGAGACCTGGCAGAATAAAATCGTCTTCTCCTGAACTTCAACAAAACAAATTCATTTGGATAAAGCTATAATTGACTCTGGACCGAGAACACACTCTACGGGATGAAGTTAAAAAAGCCTCACGCACCTGCTTCTATCACTTGCGCCAAATGTGCACCATTCGCCGTTCCCCTTCACCTCCTGCCTCCATTGCTCTGATCCATGCTCTGACCTGTTCCATAGTGGACTTCGGAAACATCAGTTTTGTGAGATTGGACCCTTCTGCACCTCCCAGTTACGGTCAGTTTTAAATGCTGTCGCTCTTTCAATTGGTGGCAATCACAAGTTCGGCCATATCTCCACATTCATCCTGGAGCAGCTCCACCGGCTCCCAATTCCAGAGCACAAACTGTTCAAGACCGTGGCTCTTATGCGTAACTGTTTTGCCATTTACGTCCCGATCTACTTAAAGGAACTCTGTGTCCATATTTATTTACTAACCCTGGTTGTCGTCCTCTGCGATCTCTGGCACACGGAGACCTGTTCAATCCAAAAGCCCGAACTGCCAATGCACAGCACCTAAAATTCACGGATATAGGCTCTGCCTTGTAGAGTGCCCTCCCTGCTGGTCTCCTGTCTTCTTTTCCTTTACGTAAACGCTTGAAGACTGCACTATTTCCCACGGGGCCGGGAGCGCCATTGATGAATTCGCCTTGAAGTGGAGCTTAATATGTTTTCATTACAATTACAGATATTACAATTGCAATGTACGATGTCCTCTATGTTAAAAAACGATGACAGAAAATATCTCTTTATAAGTACAATTGTCTCATTTTACGAAACGATATTCATTTACATTAATCGAAATAATTACACCATTAAGCAAAGGATGTACAATAGCCGTTTACTTTCTGCGTCACATGCGGCGAAGTAACCATTGAAGAATCCGACCAAGTACTTGAAGTCGGGTCTTTTAAAAGGGTCTTTGATCCAACAACATTGCAATATCTTATGCAATCTTTTCTCCGGATGGGTGAAATTCCGACCGGCTGGATAAGGAACTTCGTAGGAATTACGAATACAATTCAATAGATCTGTTTTGTCCATTCCTGCAGAAGTAGTCAAGTTTTTACAGGAAGCTTAATTCATTTATATGGGGAGATGGGTGGATTGCTGGCCATATGGCTGGATGAATTATAGAAAGCTTGTATTACTGATGACTCTCTGCAAAAATGTATGCGTAAGTGTGAGAAGGAAATATATTACTTTACAGGAACAGTTTATTATTGATCCTCCCGTAATTTTTCAAAATACTATGAAAAACTTGTGCATATCCGCCTCTTTAACTACGTCACCGGTCTAAACATCAATTTCCAATCTCAGCACGGTTTCCAATCTGGTCATTCTCCCTATGTGACAGTTGTGACACTATTACCTATATGCACGAAATGATTGTCCAACGCTATTGATAACGACTCTTCGGTTGGGGTATTTTTGATCTTTCTAAAGCGTTCGACACTGCCGATCATAGAATACTAATTTTAAAAAACTTGAAATTGGGGCATTCCTCTCAAATGATTCATAATCTATCTCGAGAATCGCACTCAAAATGTAATGTGTAACTAGGTACTCTCTGATGAAGGGATAATTAAGTTTGAAGTCCCATAGGGGTCTAGTGTTTGCACCTTATTGTTTCTCCTCTATATCAATGACTTAGCGAAGGTCTCCTTCACAATATTCCTGATTCTTTTTGCTGACAATACAAACGTTTTTCTCCCATAGCTTCTGGCAAGTCCTCCTCAATACCCCCAAACAATAAAATTATCTAATATTGCTGAATGGTTCTGTGCAAACAGACTTACTCTTAACCTCGACAAAACCAATTTTATTTTGTTTAAGTCGCACAGGAAACCACCCACCACCGAAAAGCCTTGTCTGCTTGTCGGTGATATTCAATTGACCCAAGTGAAACCCACGAGGTTTCCAGGTATCGAAGTAGATCAGCATCTCACCTGGAAGCAGCACAATAATTATATTTCGTCTAAAATTGCTAAGAATATTGGTATACTCGCTCGTACTGCTGTTCTACTGCTTGTGGTTTCCTGTGCGAGTGAGAATATTGGTATACTCGCTCGTACTGCTTTTCTATTGCCTGCGTTTATAAGACTAAACTTATATTATTCCCTGGTATACATGCAACATGACATGGGCATCAGCATATGAATCTAGGCTGTCTAAGCTAGTTGTGCTTCGGAAAAGGGCAGTAAGTATTATCGCGGGCATTCGTAGGGAGAACATACTGGCCCTCACTGTTGTAAATATAAGCTTCTCAACATTAACCAGGTTTCTTCAAATAGGTGAATTTATTTATCGCCTATAAAATGGATTACTCCCTCAAGTATTCAGCAACTACCTCCAATTGGGCTCTGACATTAACACTCATTACACAAGAAACGCTAAGGCGCATCGTTCTGTTAGAAAACAATCCAACATTCGTCACTTCAACATCAAGTCATCTGGCATTTCAGTTTGGCACGCAATTCCTGCCAAAATTCTTAATGCCTGCAAACATAGGCGTAAACTTGTCGAAAATATTGGGGGGCCCTCGACCTCGAGTGGCCCACACAGACAGTTAGGCCTAGGAGGCGGATGGCGTACAGATGCGTCGGTATCCGGACAATTCCCCCGGACCTTCCCCCCCACCCAGGACATTCCCCCCAACAGTAAGTAGGTAACTCTACCATTGTAAATGATAACTGTCATTAATCCAAATTCTATTGAAGTAAGGACCTTCTTTCATCAATATAACTTCCATTTAAGCAAAAACATTCTTTCATCAATCCAATTTCTAGTTAAACACAGAATTTTCTTCATAAATTCAGCTTATATTTAAGAATAGAATTTCTTTCGTCAATCCAACTTCTTTTTAACCATAGAATTTGCTTCCTCAATCCAGCTTCTATTTAAGAAAAATAATTGCTTTCATCAATCCAACTTCTACTGAAGTAGAGAATTATTTTCATCAGTCCAACTTCGGGGGGAAACGTCCAGGGGGATTGTCCGCTGCGTTAACTATTTCGAATCAAGAAAGGGTCCAGAGATAATGTTAATATTATTATTTTAATATTTCGAGTATTGCTATGTAGGTCCAGAGTCTGCCAACGATATTTCTCAGGCAGGTCATGACCTAACGGTTCAGGCCTTGTGCACCAGCCAGGTCCAGCCTGCATCCCAGGCATGTCAGCCCCAGAGCCTTGCACCTTTGTAGGGTTAAAGGTCGGGCAGACGGAGCTAGTCTGTCTGAGCGTTCTTTGGCGCTATTGCCCTCAGTGCCCTCCAGTTGCCCTCCTCAAATGCACACGTATGGCAGTGCACAGCTACTTACATGTTGCTGTGTCAAAAGCTGTGTCAAAAAGTCGAACAATGGAGACAGTAGGCCTACTTATTTTAAAACTCGAGGTTTATTTTCCGAAGATTACTTCCTCTAGCAAATATTTGTGACTCTAACCAACACTGAAGTAGTATGAATGCAAACAGAAAAAACAAAGCAATAATTTCGTTAATTATGCAAACAATTTCGAACCATGTCTAGCTAATTCAGCTGTCCTTGGCAGGCCTGTAGCTTTGTCCAGGGTTCCATGTCTGCCCGACTTCAACCAACTAATAACATAGGCCTACTTCTCGGTATTCCATAGCGCGAGAGGTGGACAATTTATACCTCATTAGTAAGTCATCTACATTAACGATCAACCTGTTCCTTTTTAACAGTGCTGTCACACTCTGTTTTCTAACACTGCACCACCACTCTTCTTTAATATAGCACATTCTACTACAATATCGGTCAGTAGGCCTACGAGATTTCTCATTCACACTTACCAGCTTCTGATTCATACTTAGTTGTCGCAGTTTCAGTTTCTTCATAACATTCATCACTATTATCAAATCGTTTTTGCGCGAAAATCCACTCTTAAGTAAACTCATTTTACGTGGCAATTGGCCATAAGTCTAGCGTCCAAAAGAAGCCGCAGCAAGACGCTGCAAGTTTATAGCAGAGATATACGGAAATAGAACTGCGGCAGTGAGACATTGATACGGTATATATGTATATATATATTGATACGTATATAATATATGTATGTATGTTTGTATGTATATATATTATATGTACCGGAAAGACATCTGTTGTTCGGAAGATGCTGTGGCTAACCGTTGACCCCGGGGATAAGGGCGAAGCCCATATAGGCCAAACCGTGGTCCACGGGCTAACACATGTTGGAAGTCTTTGGATGCACGCGAAAATCAAGATACATTGAGCCGCTGAAGGCTAATTGGGAGGGGGAGAGTTTAACTTGACCCGCCCAAGGCTGCTGCATGGATGGCGTCCAGGCTGTGGTGGTCAAATTAGTGGCAGGGCCAGGACGGTGTTCAGCCTTGAAAATAAGTTCCTAGGCTCCGTCCATGACCGTTCATTCACACTTTAAGCCCTGAGTTTAGCGAAAAAATATATTACTATTGGGGGGGCTCAAAGCCTGGGCAGGCCTGGAGCCTCAATTATTGGGGGCTCGAGCCTAGCGGCCTATAGGAGTTTACGCCTATGCCTGCAAACTCCACATATTTAAAAAAGTATCGCTCTTTTTTGCTTGGCAATTAGAACTCATCACTACTTCACTGACTCTCACTCAAACTTCAGAATCGCTCACACTGTGTGCATTACCGCATATTTTAGTTAAGTCTGTAGTGAAGATTGTATAGTTAAGCTGTACGCATGACAATGTAATGCTCCTATAGTCAATTCTCGACTATGGACCACTTTTGTTTGTGTAGTTTATAATGTGGCTGTTTACTTTCCACTCTGTATCCTTATTCAATTCCATCTTTCGATTGATTTGGTAATACTATATAGTACTTAGGGTGTCCCTCCTAGCGGGATTGCGATTCCCTTTGGGTCTCCCCTTTGTAACCAATGTAATTTCATCATTAGTACAGTATTGTGTGAAAATTGGTTGCAATAAAAATACTTTACTTGACAATTGAAATCCTGATAGAAATGTTTTCAACTTGCCTGGATACGGTTCTGCTCCGTATGTCAGCATTTCGTAAAGAACAATAGCAAACGACCAGACGTCGCTTTTAATGGACCATCGTTGATATTCGATCACTTCCGGAGCGCGTGTCTTGATCGAACTTTCAAACAGTTCATCTATGCAATGCATAATATACTGTCACACTATTTAAATTTTAAAAGAAAGGATGGCAAGACAGACTGTGGTAGAGAATGCATGAATAACTGATTCTGAACGGACCGATGTGGAAGAGAAATCATTCTCAAAGCATTATCAAAATTACATTTTAAGAGTCTTACACATATTTGTGAATGTCGCCATATGTTCACGTATTTTGCCAAGATTTCGAGCCATCTCAAAATTGGTCAATTTGATCGAATTGTTTTCTCCCACGAGAATCGATTTTGCTGCCAGGCATCGATGAATGAAGTTATTGACCTCGAGATAATGCATTGCAGAGCTGATCTGAAGAATCAAGAAGCTACAGTGAGTTTTCTTTTGAATAAACACTGAATCACTTTGGGAAGGCACTACTAATAGTGATGACGATGACGACGCTGATGATGATGATCTTGCTGTCTACAATGATGACAATTATGACGATGATGACGACGACGACCGTAACAATGACGGTGATGACGATTGTGATGACGATGATGATGGCAGTATTACAGTTCATATTATTATAGTAGTCAGAAGTATTAATGTTTTTACTATACATAAAGTTTCAAACTCAACCAAGGCTTTTTACTGTGACAAGACTACCTGAGTAGCCATGTTGATAATGTCCTTCAGCTTGACAGTAACTCCTTTGTCTTGCTTGAGATAATGGTCGAGGTAACCTTTGGAAGTTGTCTCCGTAATGACGTAGAAGGGTTCGCCTATTGCTGACACCCCGATGAGTCGAACGATGTTTTCGTGTTGAAGTTCGTACAAGATTTCGGCCTCTTGGAAGAAATCACAGGATTTGACAATCCAGGAATTTCTCTTCGCCTCATCCGAAAACGCCTTCACAGCAACGTCATCAAGTTGATTTAGTTTTCCTGTAAGAAAAAGGTAAGGTGAATAAAGGATCAAGGTTCGATCGATTCAGAGCGTATCATCAACAATAAAAAAATGTTTTGTGCAATTATATCAGATTCTCTCACCTCCCTTCTTTCTTTTTTCTCTATCTCACCCTTTCTACCTTATTTTTGCTGTGTACGATACACACACAGACACAGACACAGACACACAGACACACAGACACACGCACGCACACACACACACACACACGCGCGCGCGCGCACACACACACACACACACACACACGGTCGTCAACGTCGCTGCTCTTGTGGCCGTTCGATTAAAAAAGTTCGACCCCAATTGCAACGTGCTGTAGGACCAGCTTCAGTGGCTCAGGATCAGCGAGCTTGTGAAGTTCAAACTTTGCCTTAATGTGTACAAATGTCTGCGTAACTGCGCACCCCGTTACCTTACAGACATCGTCAGGTCGCTATCGGACGGCCCTAATAGACTGCGACTGCAAGCATCAAAGTCCGCCGATGTATTCGTTCCAGCAACTAAGACTAAAATGTGCGATCAATTCTTATGGGTCGCTGGCCCGCCGCCCCCGTGCCTATAGCAACATTCCTGAATCTATTGAGAAGGCCCAAAAACATATTTAAACCTACATATATCTTGTAAGATCAACAATCAATTATTTGGGTATTTTTCACAACCACGCAAATTTCATAAATGAAATTGGAGAAATCGTTGTGTCATACAAATAAAAAAATGTTCCTATACAAATATTTTTATGGCAGTGATGAAACAAACTTAATATTGAGCAGAGCTTGAATGTGACCGAGTTGGCCTAATTTTTCATTTTAGTTTCTTCTAATGTTTTAAAAAATACAACACCATTACTTTGATTCCTAAATATTTACAACTCCGTTACCTTACTTACAAGTATACACAGTTCAAAATACCGCCACTGTTTATAATAATAAATTAGTGATTAATAATTAGTTTTAAGTATTACACTAAAATATTACACAGCAACCCAAATCATTCTGACAATAAATTATTTATTTGAACCATCAAATGATTTCATTTTATTAAAGAACAGATACGGAGTAGTAAATCGGTCACGGAGTTGTAAATTGCAATCAAATATTCATCCAAACTAATCTCACTCACTATTAGGATGGATGGATTGAACCTCTGTATTCTCAGAATGTGAAAACCGTGACCCTTCACTGGTATAGGCCTAATACTCTTTTCGTAGATAAATATAAGGAAGCGAACGATATAGCTCTACCAAATATTCCACGTTTGGTTTCACGAAACTAGCACTGTTAAAATCTTGTAGAAAAAAGTCAAAACTATACCTAAAATATTTAATATTTCCAACTGATAGAAATAAAGCCAAATTTATAAAATATCGCAATTAATTTAAGCAGGTTAGAATTTTATCTGAACGTCAATACTATGCTGATAAATTTGCACAATACGAACACAATGTTCCTATCACGTGGCATATTGTTCGGTCACTGGTTAGAGCAGGTGATCTTGAAAAAAATTTGAACTGCATTGACGTTAATTGGATAATAGTTGATAATGCTACTAAGTCTATTGCCAAAACGTTTAACGATTTACTTCACAAGCATTGGTCACTTTTTAGCAATCAAAATTCCAAAAACCAAACTGCCTTATCAAAATTTTATGAAAAGCTCTCCTTTGCAATCATCTGGGTATATTGCATCGCATTCAATATTTACTGCCTAAGTTTATACTGCTCAATCTTTATTATTCTCTTATTTACCCATACCACTCTTACTGCAACCTAATTTGGGCAGCCAATTATCCCTCTCGCTTAAACGTTCTATACTGTAAAAATAGAATCTGTAAATAAATTCTTAATTGCAGAATTTATGTATAAATATGAACGGAAATTATTGCCCCAAGTCTTTGATGGCTATGTCTTGCACTCCAATCAAATTCATTCATATAATACAAGATCGCAAGATAACTTTCGCAGTAGGCTACTTACGCTCGAACTAACACTAGATTTTTCAATATTAAATTCATTGAACCAATAGTATGGAATACATTAGGCCTACCTGTACATATTCGATGTTTGCCGATTTTACAATTATTTAAACAACAACTGCGCAGCTTCTTAAACGGCACACGACTGTAATTTGTAACTTGTTTTATAGCTTAGTTAAGTTTAACTTTCTCTACGTTTAGTGGGTCATGTCAATTGATGAAAAACATCAATACGAGGAGCATAACTCCAATTATTCAATTATTTTTTTCATAGTTAAGATTTTGATACATGTTTAATTAAAAAGACAACAGTTCTTCGTCGCCATCTGTAGGCCTACTGCTTTCAATTTGGGGACCCTATTCAAGCGAAACTCTGGTTCCTTCTGGGTCTACCGGTTGTTTCTCAATACCCATGTCAATGTTTCATGTCTGTATTTTCTATTGCTGACTTTTTGGGATGCAATAAACGAAGAATGAATGAATGAATGAATGAATATAATACACAACAAATCTAACGCATACCCTAATTGCAACTCCGATTCCGAAACTTTAAAAAGTAACGGAGTTGTAGTATCGGAGTTGTACTTCGTAAATATTAGGCCTCCACGCTGATCAAACGAGTGAAGGTAAAAATAATAGTTAGTTTATAGTGGCCATGCTGTCAATTTCAATTTTATTTTTTTAGAAAAAACTTAAATCTGTATACGCAAAATGTAATAATTACAATTACGGAGTTGTAAATCTTTAATATACTATAATATTACCTGATAAATGTCCGAAAATTGCCAATGGAAAGAAATAATCATATTGATTTTTTTCTTCTACACAAAATTAATGTAGGCTGGTTCCCTGCTATCAAAGATGTCAATTTAAAAATCGAGAGTTTTCAATTTATTCCACAGATGGCGAAAGTCTATTAGTAACGGTGTTGTAAGTAATTTTTGAAGACAGAGGTTTAATTAATTTTTTTATTTAATTACTTCGTTAATAAGTAAATAAAAACCATATAGAACAATGGACATAATAATGTAAATTAATGATTTAAAATTATCAACCATCAGTTAAGCACTTCAATTGTTATTCTAATGTAACTTTAATTGACTCAGCATGGGTAAGAACAATGAAATTTGTTGTATAAATTTGACTTTGCAATTTTTCTCATACTAATCATCTAAATAATAATATTAAAAATATTTTTTCAACTAATTTATGCCGCACAAGGAATTAAAAAATTATAAATTGTAATTTTAGGCTACTCTTTTTGAATGCTCCGGTTGTGAAAAATACCCATTTGCGCTGACCGTTGACATTGTAGAGCACTCTAGAAGAAATTGGCAAGTGCTATTGCTATAAAGATTTTCGTAATTACAATAACAATAGCTAAACTCGAAGAAATGCATAGGCCTACATACCAAGCCAGATCTCTGTAAAGTTTCCTCTGCGCAGTCTTCGTTCCAGATTAATCGTAGTCGGACATATTTCATTGCCTCTCGACTTCTCTGTGCAGACAAGAACAAACTTCTATTAATTTCAATACATAGAATAGGCTATGCTACACTGAATGGTGCGTTTTCACCATACTCGAGACGATTCATCAAGACTTGCAAAAATAAACGTGAAGATTATTCAAACTTCACTATTGGTCAACTCCACGAGCAAGGTTTGCAAACTTAATAGCACTACATAGACACTCTGTTTTGTAGATGACAAGTTTAAGATACTCTGTTAATGCTTTGTTGGGAGCTGATCAAAGTTTCTCTTACCAGTAAAAGTTTGCAACGATCCAGGAGAAGACTTTACTCTCAGAGGTACTGGTGGCACCTGCTTCACTTGTGCATCTTCTCTAGCCGAGTGTAGTCGAGTTTGATCGTCAGTATACTGAAATGTGTTTTAAAAACAGCTCGATTTTAGTGTAGTTAGTCTTTTAGCAACACCAACAGTAATGTCGTATGTAGAATTTATGAAGCCCATATGATGACAATATTCCCTTATGGGCTTCATATACCATACATAGAGATCTATATGATTCAGCTTGTATGAAAAATGAAGCCTATATGACAACTCATTTATTCATTCCGAACATTTATATAGCGCTTCTCCGAGATAACTACTCAGAGGCTAGCCTATCCCAGCCCAATGCCAGCGGAAGGGAACAGTTTTCAAGTATTTTTAGTGCATGCAGATTCGACAGCAAAGAGAATGCGCAGATACAAAGGGAATCTGTTCCAGGTACCCAACCACCGAAAGAGCATGACATTGCATTTTCGAAATTCGTGCGCAAGGAAAAACCATTACACAGCTCAGCTTGCATTTAATTTCCTCATATATGGCTGGATTCTCTGGAACATGATGTTCACTTAATTAGCCTGCCTGTAAAATGTAAAATGAGAGCTGTGCAGGCTTTTAACTTCTGTCGTAATATTGTTATAATGTTATAGTGACGGTCCTCATTTTCTGTTTTTGCCTTTGTTAAGCTCACGTTTAGCCTTCCCGCCTCTCTGCTTCTCCAAGACCATTTAAAAACGTTTCGCCTATAACCTACTTGTCCCGCCTCTGACCTACTGGCTTCGCCTAGTCTCATTTAAACAATTTTCGATTTAGGTTTCGCCTCCCGCCTCATTGCCTCGCCAAACTCACATAAATATGTTTCGCCTGTGACCTATATGTTTTGCCTACGGTTTCGCCTCCCCACTTCACTGTTTCGCAAAGCTCATACAAATATGTTTCGCCTGTTACAACCTATATGTTTCGTCTGCAGTTTCTCCTCTCCTATCCTCATTGCCTCGCCTGCCAGAGAACTATATAAGGACGTGGGCGGCCTAAGAGAAGACAGAGAGGATGAGAAAAGTCGCGTCTTCGTCGTCAACACGCAGAGAACCACCGAACTACGGAATAGAGCTACAGTACGAGAACTGAAGAACTGAGAACAGTGAAGAAAGAGAAAAGAAGTGACAGCACATGCATATGCGATAGCCAATCGTTCAAGTAAGCTTCCGTCGCTCTTCTCCGCAGGGAGATACATGTAGCTACGTCGGCGGTCAGTTACCGGCGGCCGCGTCGATCGTCCGTCGCGATCGCCAGTCGTTGAAGACAGCTTCCGTCGCTCGTCTTCCCCTTGCTGTCAGTCGTTCTGCTGTTCGTAATCGTCGCCTACATGTGTACTGATTTTAGTTGACATTCAACCAGGTGAGCCTGTGCGTCCGAAGAACGGCGAATGTATTGGTAACGATTTCGTTGAAGACAGCGAGATATAAGAACTAATCGCAAACTGTTTATGTTCATCAATTATCAGTTACGGTCGAGAAGACCGCAGCATACAAGTCGTTGAAAGAGAGCTTAATTTCTTTTTGTTTGAAAAATGTCGATGTCTAAAAGAAGTATGCGAAGAAGAAGAAGGCGAAGAAGAAGAAAGCGAAGAATGCGAAGAATGCGAAGAAGAAAAATTCGAAGAAGAAGAAGAAGAATGCGAAGAAGAAGAATTCGAAGAAGAAGAAGAATGCGAAGAAGAAGGAGAATGCGAAGAAGAATGCGAAGAAGAAGAAGAAGAAGAAGAAGAAGAAGAAGAAGAAGAAGAAGAAGAAGAAGAAGAAGAAGAAGAAGAAGAACAAGAAGAAGAAGAACAAGAAGAACAAAGAACAAGAACAAGAACAAGAACAAGAACAAGAAAAAAAGAACAAGAAGAAGAAGAAGCCCCTTGAAGAAGAAGATGATGAAGAAGCCCCTTTACGTAGTCCTGGGGCAGCCATGGGTATGAGGTGTTAGCGACTTCATTTTCTTAGCCTCGACATCTGAAAGCGGGTGGCCAGCCCTCTCCCTCGCTGTCTTATCTTCCACCGACAATGTACGGTCAGTATACCCATTATAGCAGAGTTGGCTGGATGGAACAGAAATCTCGACCAAAATTCAGACATAGCTTGGCTATATTATTGGTCATACGGGTTCTGTTCTGAAATTATTGCTTACTATGCGCTTGAACGGAGAACACAATTATTGTAATTCAATAATTGTAATAGCAGATTTAAATGGCGCCACTTAGACAGACTTATCAGAGTTGCTCCCAACCTTACAGAATGAAACCGCTATTGAACAGACTGGTCTTCAAGTGTTTACGGAAAAGAAGCACAGTGAGGCTGACGAGTTCATGTCGTAGGTTGCTGGGCAATTTATTGCACGAGGGGGCCACAGCAGAACTTAAGTTTTTTTAGGGTTGGTATTAGTTCAGCGATTAGCAAGGAAACCAACGAAGAAACTGTACCTGATATTGTTTTTCAGATCCTTCCCTTTCCTGTTCACTGTCGAGTGTCACTTTACATTCCCCGAGTATCTGAGCCTGAGTGTCAATTGTAGTGCAATCCGTGCAAGAGTCATCGACGTAGTCGAACGAAAGAGGGAACTTATAGTATTCATGGCCACCTTTCGAGTTGCGAGTGTTCACTGTAAAACATAGAAGGAAAACCATGGAGACAACGATTTTACACCGTTGGAAGTTATGACCAGAAAAACAGATACTATTCATCCAGTGGGCCTCAAGCACATCAACAGTGAAGTCACTAGTCACTTAAAATGCAAACACATCGACATTTTAGTAACCAGCGTTTTCAGTGGCCAGGTTACCTGGTCAGATTTAAGCATGGGCTACACGGGTGCCAGCCCAGAGGCCCCACCACTTAGGAGCTCTATGGGCGCCCGCAGGATATTTGGCTGGGTGGTCAGTCACGGCCGGGAGAGTTAGCTGCGTAGCGCTAATATATAAAAATTTCATTAAAAACTAGACAACTCACATAAATTACATTATCTTAATATTACTTATTAATTAAGTAATTATTACTTATTAATTTTTTAATTTAATAATTGATTAATTAAATAATTAAATTTTTAAATAATTAATTAATTAATCAATAATGATTAATAATGAATAATGAATAATGAATAATTAATAATTAATAATAAAATAACTAATTAATCAATTAAAATAATAGTAATAGTTATAATACTGTTAACTCTGTTAGTGCTATAGCTTTTAACTATGAATATAATTATCATACATGAATATATTATTATTGTTAGGACGTTTTTATATAGCGCTCCTTCAAGGTAATCTACTCAGAATCGCTCCCCGTACGGCTAAATAAGACAGTCTTTATGTTAGCAAAGAATCTAGCGGTGTGACCTCTAGGCACTGAGCGGAGTGCAACAGGGAGCCCATTCCAGGTAATAGGGCCAGCAACCGAATAAGAGCGCCGCTGCTTATACCATAACTCATAGCCGGACCCTTAAATGTTTAGTCTTATTGCAAAGGACTACTACACAGTAAGCTTATTTCGCGAGTGTCACCGGTAGTCTTCGACAGTCAGCTTCCGGTCTCCGATAAGAAGGCGAGGCCCTCTCTGTTGAAGGGACCGAAGGTTTCTATGGCGACAGGTACGAAGGTGTATCTCCTTTCCAGCTCCGAGTACCTGACGTGCTTCCTTGCGGCGGCATGGGTATGAGGTGTTAGCATCTCTGCCGCCCCACCAGCCGCGGCCGCTGTCTCCAAAATGTATGAGGCGGCCACCATGTCCACCACCGTCGCGTCCCAAAGTAAGGTCCGTTCACCACTCCACGGTATTAGGGTCTGCCCGTCCGGTGTTTTGCCATCCGATCTGGTCGGGCCGGACGGCTCTTTGACTGCCGGGATGCCAGCTCTGTTGAGGCTACGATGGATGAGGTCATTGATGTTGCTGTGCCTCGCTTGTCGGCCGAATCCCAGTGAGCACGACAACCCATGCGTACCTCTCGAGGAAACGGAAGTACCGTATGCGCATACGTGCGGCTCGCAAATGGCCGCACCCAATCGCAGGCCAACCGCCACCCTTACGGCCTCGTCCTCCAGTCTGAGGTCGTGTATAACAAGCGGGAGAGCATGTAGCCAATCCGAGGCGTGCGGTGACTGTGATGCTCTTAGTCTCGCTTGGTCGTAGGGATCCTGTAGATCAGTGCTGCCCAACCCGCGGCCCGCGGGCCGCATGCAGCCCGCGGGTTGATTCTAAGTGGCCCGCCCGAGCTCACTAAATACTTGCAATTTCTGTGAAGAAGAAGTAAAAGACAGTCAGTGCCCTACTTGCATACCTATTCGTGCTTGAGCATTTATTTTTGTTACTGAAAGCATGACACACACATTACAAACATACAATATTCATTATTATTATTCTACAATTAATTTTAATACGGTTAATAATTTTCAATAAATTTTAGTCGTTGCTTTTGAGTTTAATGGTGCGGCCCTCGGCTTCAAGAATAACTTCTCTCAGTGGCCCGCCGTGTCAAAAAGGTTGGACAGCACTGCTGTAGATTGTCGTTAACAGCCGAAAAAACGGCGTTCAACAGCGGTCTATCCCAGTGTGACTGCTTGTGACCTGGGGCGACCATCGGTTCCGGTACACCAGTGATCTGAAGTAGAGCTGTACCGATATCGCTTTTTGCCGATTATGCCGATACGGCGTATAGCCGATTATTAAATTGCCGATACCGATACCGCGTATAGCCGATTATTAAACTGCCAATACCCATTATGAGACCAAATATTTCATTATTTGTTTAGTCAAAATGATCGGTTCTGAAACATAAACCAGTAATCTATTGTCACAACTAAAACGGTGCACGGACGTTTAAACGAAGTTGGGAAGTTTGGAACGATAGCCTATGTTTTAATGTGTAAATAATAAGGGACGTAAAACGATCGATAGATGAAAATTGATTAAAAAAACTTGGAATATGCAATAATTCAAGTAAAATTACTAAATTATAATACAATTTTGACATCGGCACCGATTAGCCGATTATTTCTGCCGATACCCGATTATACCGATTGTTCTAATAATCGGCCCGATTACGCGTATGGCCGTTTAATCGGTACAGCTCTAATCTGAAGCCAGGTATTCCGCGCCAAGTCGTAAGCCGTGTCAGAGCCAACCGGTGTGGCTCCCAAGATGAGTGCAGTGCAATCAAGGTCATTATTATTATTATTATTATTATTATTATTATTATTATTATTATTATTATTATTATTATTAAATTTTTATTATTATTATTATTACCACCACATTATTATTATCATCACCATTATCATTATTCTTAAAATCAGAGTTCTTAAAATCAAGGTTCTTAAAATAAAGGTTCTAGGGACCCATCGAACCCCGGCACGCGATATCGTTGAACTGCTAATTATTATTATTATTATTATTATTATTATTATTATTATTATTATTATTATTATTATTATTATTATTATTATTGCTGCTGCTGCTGCTGCTGCTGCTGCTGCTGCTGCTACTACTACTACTACTACTACTACTACTACTACTACTACTACTACTACTACTACTACTACTACTACTGCTACTACTACTATCACCACTACTACTACCACCACCACCACCACCACAACCACCACTACTACTACTACTACTACTACTACTACTACTACTACTACTACTACTACTACTACTACTACTACTACTACTACAACAACTACTACTACTACTTCTAGTTACAAGATCAATTATTTTTACCTCGTGATCTCGGTATTCGAACGTGAGTCACAAAGGAAAAGTCGCTTGTCAACAGTCCGGCGTTGCTAACAGCGTTGGCTGAGGGCCATGTAAGTGTCTGCCCAAGCACGGTTGACAGTTTCCGGGTCATATGCAGTGCAATCAAGGTTGCTACTCAGGAGCGCTCCCGACCCAACCCCGTGAACTTATTGGTGGGCTAAGACCCATTGAGGATGAATATGCCTGTTAAATTAGCAGTATAGAGGAGAGTGGGGGAACCGAGCCTTGAGGTAAGCAATTTGTGATATAGGTCCAGACAGATTATTGAAGCGCCTGACAAACGCACTGCACTGTACATTTACATGTTATGCAATTGAAATCTTAACTACTAACAGAACAGACAGCCTGCAATACGCGGCGCTAATAGCAGCCTACAAAGCATATCCGCCCTACGGGGCTCGAACTCGGTACCTCTCGCACTCCATGCCAGCGTGTTATCCAATGCGCCATCGGGCCCCCCCCAACGAGATAGCGCTCGGTCAGAGAAAAACGAACAGAATCCGAGTAGGGCAGAGTCGGCAATGACAAAAGTTTTAGACATACGTTTCAGTAGGATAGCGTGGTCTAGAGTGTGAAAGGCGGCACTAACATTGACCAAGGCCCGAAGAGAAACATGGCCTTGATCGACTGCACTAAAGACACCCGCTCGAAAGTGAGTGATGAGTGATTCAGTGAAGTGGTATTTCCTGAATCCGGATTGAAGAGAGGGTGTTCTATTTAGCTGGTGTCAAGGTAATCAACCAGCTTCAAAGATAAGCATGTTTCTAGGAGTTTGAAGAGGAAGGAGAAGTTGGAAATTGATCGATAGCCGTTATAATTATCATCATAAGCAACATCATAATTATTGTAGTAATTATTGCAACGAAAACTGACCTCTGATTTTTCCTACGATATTTCCCGTGGTATACGACAACAGTCTCTCGATGTCAACTGGTACGAGATCTGTATAGGGCCAGTTTCTCTGGTTCTTCAGCTTTGTGCACATGACCTGGTGATTTGTTTGCAGTTCCTGGGCTCTCGCCAGCAGACTTGGCCCAACGCCAGTTATATCTGATATGGAACCATGAAACTTTAGAGCCTGTATCAGTTTTAGAACACTTCGGATTTCGTCCAAGTGGCTCTCCACTTCGAAGACCTCCATTCCGTATTCCTTTTGAATTCTACTTTTCACTATTCCTAGATATTCGAACAATCTTGCTCTATGATGTTTCACAATAATCATCACCTTTTCGCTTCTCTCGCGGATTTCTATTTCAGTTGCAGACACTCGATTCAAAAACAGAGTCTGAGGATTTTCCGTCATGACATCCTCCACCTCAGCAACAAGATTTGCCATGCTTTCGGCAACGCCATCCAAATCTATCTGCATCCTGTCTGCCATACTTCTAACTTCCTCCGACTTATGACCACCGTGGCTCTCGTCAAAACAAATCTGACAAATTGTCGTTTGACAGTCAAGACAGTATATGACCATGGGCTTTCTCGGATGCTTATCGCAAGTGCTTGATGTAATTTTTGCGCGTTCAGTTTCCTCTAGCCCTTGAAGATTGATAAGTTCATGACAACTACTAAGTTTTTGTCTTGAATGATGAATAGAACACTCTTTACACATGTTCTGCTGACATTCGATGCAATGTTTCACTGCGACTGGTATGTCTGCGGTGGCATCTTCAATGCTGTTACTACACATGTCACATAGGATCTCCTTTGATACATTTTCAGAGTTATTGCCGAGTTCTACCCATTTATCCACCCAATTGTTTCTTGGAAACCCATCAACGCCATCTACTGGAATTTTCCATTGCTGTTTGCAGACAGGGCAGCCAATCCTTTCTCCGGGTGACTTGTTCTCCACACATCGTTCTAGGCACTTTCGGCAGAACGTGTGTAGGCATGGCAATGACCTGGGATTATTGAAGGTTTGCATACAAATACAGCATTTTGTCATTTCACACACTTGTTCATGTGCCACAATAAGTTTCGAGGATGAGTCCTTTCTCTCTGTTGAGCTGGAACTTTCTGAAACGGATATCACTCAAACGTTGACAATGCAATCAGTGAACCCGAAAGTTGATTTGAGCTTGTGAAATGATAATTCACCGCCCAAGGTTGGGCCTTGGTTACTTACTGCCCCAGGCACCACCACAGGTTTAGCTAGGGTCACCAGTATGGTGATCTTTGGAGTAACCATTTCTGATGACTTAAGATTTAATGACTTTGCTGTCAGTTCCGTCAATCCTTTTACGCCTTACGAACTTTGGTCGCTCGTGGTCTACATCTGTATGACGTTGTGCGAGCCACTATCTTGGCAAGAATGTGTTAATGAAGAAGGATGCGAAAGAGATGTGTGATAGATAGTAAGAGAGGATAGGATGAACCACGGTGCAGCAGATTATTTACAGTTTTCCCAAAGATTTACAGGATTGGATTAATTCGAACAAACAAGAGAGGACAGATATAGTAAGGATGGCATTATCACATTCTTATTGGAATGTTTTGTATTCCAACGCATGGTCATTCTCAATTCTAGCTAACGCTAGTCATCATCTTAACAGATTTAGAGTAGCTTATTCAACTCGGTCTTACCTTGTAAAAAGCTCTCGCATATGTTGTAATAATAATTGTTAGGCCATCGAATCTTAAAGACATCAGTATCATTGGAGGACTTAAGAATCTCGTCCAAAACCTTCTCATCCATTGTGCTAAAAGTAGCCGCATCGCAAGATCTCAGAATCCCGATGAAGGTGGTCTCAACTATTGTCTTCAGACGACCGTTGAACATCAGATGGCGCAAATGCACCAGGCCCTTTACAGTTGTGCAGTGAAAATACAAAGCAATGCTGCCCGACTTCCTGGCACTAACCAACTGAACGTCGTCATCCCCCAGTTGCACCAGCTCCATGATTCTTGTCTGTTCTTCCTGCGTCTTTCCTTTCAGTAGACCTTTAATCGTTTTCACGATTTGGTTTTCTGATATTTCCACGCGCTCTTCTTCTCCATCCATTGTTACATGGATTTCAATTATGACTACAGCACAAATCATCATAACCTGAATACATACGTTTTGCACCACAAATTCTATTTATTCTATCTATTTTAGCGCGTAAAGTGGAAGAAATATATGAGCGAACAAATAAGTAGGCCTAATTGTAAAATCAAAAAGAACAAGAAGAAAGATTTATTCAGCCAAGGAAGCTATTTATGATTTATGATATATGATTTCGTATCGTCATGATCTGGGAACATAGAATAGGCCTATACACTGTCACAACACTGTAAATTATTTGCAAACATAAATTAACTAATTGGCGTAATTTAATAGTTTGTTTATTTTTCTCAAATTTGATGGCGTTTTAAAGTGCAGATTAATTTTACAATAAAAACTATTTTACGAAGAAACTAGAAATTTTACAAACCTCCACCGTTTTTTAGGATATCTCCAATGTGGCTCTGTCCAGAAATGTTAAGGCATTCGATTATCTTAAGAAAGTTGGTTCGGCTCGTTTTCCACCAAATTTCAATTAGCTCTTCATTTTGTTCGCCCTCATTCTTTTTAGATTTTAGGGAATTCAGCTGTCGAGCATTTATGATCTTCTTTGAGAACAGATGACCAATCAGTTCCGTCGGATCGATGAGGTCCACGAGTTTTCCCTGGTTGAAATCGAGTATTTCGGTCTCATTGTTGGACAAGGGCCAATCGTTGCCAAACTCTTCTCGATAAACTATGTTATAAATTTTATGCAAGATAAACTATGTTATGCAAATCAATAAGTAACATTTGCTTTACGAGTTTTAAAGTAGTGTTTAACGTGTTGTAGGCCTACTTGGATTCAGCAGTGTGATTCTCGTTAACGATAACGATAACGAAAATGTTCGTTAACGAAAATAAAATGATTTCGTTAACGATAACTATAACTATAACTAAAAATATCATTAACTATAACTATAACTATAACAAAATTAACACTAACGAAAATTCATCTTTATTTTCGTTAATGCAAAAAATAAAAATAAGAAATGCAATATGGACGATTCGACATAAATGAGAACGAAAAATGCGATATTTTTATTATGCAATTTGTCAGTTACTTTTGAAACTCGTGTATTCATGAAACTGAATGCACCCATGCTTCAAAGGCTCTCAAAGCTCCGCCAAATTGTGATACAGCGTGTTAAGTACGCACAATTTTGCTTATAGCTTTAATTATTGTAACTAAGTAGTAACTAAAATTAACTAAAATAAAAACCATTAACTATAACTATAACTATAACTAAAAAATAATACTAACTATAACTATAACTATAACTAAAATAAAAAATCATTAACTATAACTGTAACTATAACTAAAATAAAATCTGTAAGGAGAATCACACTGGGATTCAGTCGGGACATTGTAATTAACAACTTCTATTGCGCCGGTGTCTAATGTACAAGGCATCAACCGATGGCACATGGGGGGTTTGATTCACCAGGGATAGCCTGTAATCTAATTGAACCGATTGGAAAGACTGGTCATCCAACCTCATAATATACAGATGCTAGAAGAAGCGCTCAAAGACTCTCAAAGGCCATTAATAGCAATCAAAATGCTAAGAGAGGTTTTTACTAAAGCTGCTGCATTTTGCTGTTCTTAGATCTTCAACATCCTATGGTTAAATTACAAATTGAGTCTATTTTCTTGCATTAGTAATCGTTATCGGAAATTCCAAACTTTTCAAGAGCCACTCGAAACCCAAGCGTAGGGCATCGGCTTATACGAACGCTGTGTTGAGTCAAAGGGGTTGTCCAAAAGGGTGTCCGAAGGAGGTCCGTTCGCCAGGGGGTAAGAAGGGGCAGAATAGCTGTTAGGAAGGCTGTCGTTTCGGTCGAGAATTGGAAGGTGGAGGATCACATGAGTCGGAGTGTGAATTCTTGAAGAGGTGAGACTTCAGTTTTGAGTGGAAAGTCCGAGGCGTGATAGATACATGTAGAGGAGCCTGAGGCAGATGATGGTGGGTGGTTGGCAATGATGATCAGGTTGCGAGAATTTGAGGAATTCAGGAGGAAGGTCGTTCCAATGTCGTGGTGCAGTGTATTGTGTGGCTCCGTTGGAGAACTTGAGACGAGTAGCCTAGTGACCGGGGGTCGAGAAAGACTAAGACAGAAGGATGATCGGGTAGAGCGGGTTTTCTGGATGGTGAAGGGTTTGCGAAGAGTTCGTGAAGAGTTCTGGCATAGTGTTGTACGATAGGCTACTATATTTAATTCTACGTGTAATGTAGTTCGGTTTTTGCATGGTATTGTAATGAGCTGCATTGTTTCGTTTCATTGTAGGCCTATTGTATTCTATTGTATTGAGCAAAATACAATTCATCTTCAGTTTTGACATTCCGATTTCAAGTTGTTAGAATCTCTATTCTAAAATTATAAACAACGATTTTAGTTTATTTATCGCTGAATTTGATGATATCCTACCTCCAGCACTGTTGATGAAATTGACCAGATGCATCTGATTTTCTTCAGCGAGTGCAAGCTTCAGATCTCCTATGGCGTATTTCTTCTTGATATAGCTGAGTAGCTTTCCATTTTTCGCGAATGTAGGTGACACAGACTTTATATCTTGTATCTCTCGTCTACTTAAAGTTCCTGACTTAAGAAGGACGTCAAGAAGTCCGTAATCTGGCTCCATGCGCTCTTCAAGCATTGACTTAGTCTCGTCATCCATCATCTAAAGCAGTGTTTCGTGGCACTATTTTGTATGAAACTCACAATTTAAGGTCATATTCATCTGAAGACAAATATGGTGAGCCACATGTTCAAACTGTTTTCGAACACCAAATGTATATTAAATTTTCATCAGAAATATCAAGGAGGTCGGAGGGTGTTGGGTTGCAGCAAGACAAAGGTCATCAAGGGTAGACGGAGGGTTGAGAATCAGCTGGGAGTCGAGCATATCTTTGATGAAGAGCTGATCGTCAATGGTTCCGGTGGGAAGGAAGGAATTAATAGAAGGAGGAGGCCGAGTAAAAGGCTTAATTTCAAGGTCGGCCATGATGGGGTAATGATCATTGATCAGTGATGATGAGAACAGAGTTTGAGAGTTTGGGAGATAGGAGGGAGGCGGCGGAAGTGATGAAAAGGTCGAGGGTGTGATTCTTGATGTGAGTCGGGAAGTCGACATGTTGGACGAGGAGGACGATAGATATGGAAGACTGTCAGTAGGCTATATCTGAAGCATGTCGAAGGGTTAACTGATGACAGGAGGTTCAGAAAGTCTTACGCAAGAGTGTAAGAGGGAGTGTCAACATGGATATTGAAATCCCAAGTGAGTTAGAAACTAAGAATTCGTTGGGAGTACTTCGAGCGAAAGTAGAGAGCTAAATTCATCAAGAAAGAAAGGTTTGGAAGAGTAGGTCACGCGATATAGGAGGACGATAGATATGGAAGACTGTGAGTAGGCTATATATCATATATATATCTGAAGCATGTCGAAGGGCTATGGATGAGTATTCGAAAGATCGGAAAGTGTGGCAAGAAGAGTTTAGGACGACAGCCGGTTCACGGACCAGGAAGGAAGCGTTGCCATCAGATATTTGTGCAGACTTTGAGGAGGAGGTTAAGCGAGGGAAACTTTGCAGAGGGTAGAGGTTTTCAGACAGCTACATGGGCGCTAGACGATGAAGTGAAGATCTAGGTTTTTTGGAGGGCGATTAGATCAGGTGGACGAGAGCAAGAGGCAAGATCGCTTAAGATAATGTATTTTTTAGGATTTAGGAGAGACCGAATATTTAGGGAATAGAGAAGAAATTTCTTGTTTGAAGACCTGGTTGCATGATGTGAGGAGTGTGTGCTGGGTTGAAGTGGGATGTGTAGGTTGGAGTGGGTTGCAGAAACCGGCCCGGGGTTCAAACTGATGTCACCGCATAAGAGGAGAAGTAGAGATGGAAATAATTTCTGAGGTTTGAAGTAGATGCGAGGTACAGCGAGGTACAGTGAGGAAGTATGACAAAGGAATGAATGTGAGGCGGCCACATTCGGCCGTGGCTGTTGTGCATGGTGCGCGTAGGTGAGGGGAGTAGGAAGTATGGAATGCGAGGCAGCGGAGGGAGAGGGAGGATGAGCGTTGATGGATGCATGGGATGAGGCGGATGAAGATGATTGGTCGGATGAAAGTAATGGCGGTGCAGAGGCAGGGATTTGAAAAACAAAGGGTTCAGACAGAAGGGGGAAATGTCAGCATTTAGGCCATTTCAGACAGATTATAAATTGGAACGGACTCACCAACTCCAGGAATAGGTTCATACCGAAAACCGGGATTGGTAACTGAAAGGCGACGTCGAAAAGCACGGAAGTCGAACTTATGAGAAGCGCCGTGCATCTGCTGGCTCCCCACGTGACCTCATTGAGGGATACATACCTCACCTCAATCAATACTTGACCTCAATCGGGATACAGAAGGCCTAGAGGTATGAAGGATCTACCCCGACCAATCGGATGGGCACGAAGGTTAACATTTTAAACTGAATGCTCTGGGGCACAGGGAGCCCGTTGAGTGTCAATCTCCAAGTAACTCTCTTCGCAGCATTCGACTCAATGCGCGGTACGATACGAACATCTGAGCAGACGAAGTCGAATCGACGGTTGAAACCTGATTTGCGTTCTATATGTGTTGTTTGCTCTATACTAATATAGTTCAACATGGCAATTAGCAAATCGTATTTCAGAAGCCCTATATTTTACACCCAGTGATGCTGGGTTTATAGATGCCGGTAATTAATTATTTCAATAAATTAAATCTCATAACTACTCAACCAGCACATTATTATGATCTAGTACCTTGCATAATAGAACAAACCCATTCTCCTCGTCTGTGATAGGACGTTAATGTGCATTACAAAGACATCCTTTCAGAAACCCTTGAACGTCTGGTTTGAGGTTTCAATTCAGATTCTTCCTTACCTTGAGTCTTCAGGCCTTCTCCCCTCACACCAATCTGGTTTCAGGGCGTTCCACTCAACTGAAACAGCCCTGCTCTCTATGCTAGCTGACATCTACTCAGCTATTGATAAGGCTCAGGTCACCCGTCTTGCACTTTTTGATGTCTCATCAGCCTTCGACATGGTGGATCACAATATTTTGCTCCAACGCTTTGAATCCTCTTATGGTCTTAAGGGAGTCCCTCTTCTCTGGCTTTAATCCTACCTGTCTGGTCGCACCCAAATGGTTATAGCTGGTAATACCAGGTCTAACTGGTGCCTGTCCTTCTAGGAGTTCCTCAGGGATCAGTCCTAGAACCCTTCTTTTCATTCTGTACACGGCTGATATTACCTCTTTGTTTACAAATTACTCTGCTACTGGTTAACTTTTTGCTGATGACGTTCAGGCATATGTTCATGGTCCTGCGTCTACTCAACTCACTTTAGCTCGCCGTATTGAAGCCCTTTCCCATGACTTGCATTTGTGGATGTCTTCCATCGCCTTTCGCTAAACTCTTCCAAAACTCAACTTATTTGGCTTGGCACACCCCAACAACTTCTGAAAATTGACTTTTTCGCTTCTCTCTGAAAACTTTCCCAAATTTACGTTCTCTACTTGTGCGCGTGACCTAGGTGTCACTTTGGACAGCGCTCTCACTTTTTCTGCTCATGTAACCAACCTTACACGATCCTCTTACTTTCACCTCTGGCGTCTCAGGGTTATTCGCAGATCTGTTCCCCTCTCTACCATGGCATCCATTGTCCATGCATTTGTCTGTTCCAGAATTGATTATTGCAATTCCCTACTTATTGGTCTTCCCAAGGTCCGTCTATACCCTATTCAATCTGTTCTCAATGCTGCTGCTCGATTGATTGCTCACCTTCCTAAATACTCCCATATATCATCGTTCATGGTCAACCAACTGCATTGGCTTCCTCTCTCTGACCGCATTCAGTTTAAGTTCCATGCTTTGGTCCTCAAATCCAAACTGGGACTTGCTCCAAAATACCTCAGGGATGTCATTCGTCCTCCTCTTTCTGCATCTTCTCATTGGCCTCTCCGATCTCTGGACCGGTCCGACTTCTTTGTCCCACGAGCTAGGACCACGATTGCTCAAACTCGATCCTTTGCCATCATTGGACCTCTTTCCTCTTTATGGAATGCCCTTCCCTTCACTTTGCGTGAGACTTTCCTTTCTGGATCATTGTCTTCGTCTTCATCTCTCTCTCTCTCTCTCTCTCTCTCTCTCTCTCTCTCTCTCTCTCTCTCTCTCTCTCTCTCTCTCTCTCTCTCTCTCTCTCTCTCTCTCTCTCTCTCTCTCTCTCTCTCTCTCTCTCTCTCTCTTGAAACCTATCTCTTCTCTCGGGGTTCTCTCACTGGGAGCGCTACTGAATAGCCTCGGCTGGGAACGGCGCTATATAAATTACTAATTACATTACATTACATTAAGATTTAGGATAGGCTACCATACAGGAAAGGTCATAAGTAGGGTTAGGAAAACGAGTTAGGGAAAGAGACATTGGGGACAGATAGAACCAGAGCTTTTTGACGATAGTATAGCAAAGTGTAGATTGTATCGTATAGCACAGGATATCAAAGCATAGCATAACACAGTATATTATAATGTTGTTATCAAAATACTGTATAAATGACATTTTTAATCACTCAGCAAAGGGCCCTATACGCCCTAGCGTAGATGATCGTAATCTCAATCGTTATCTCCAAATTTCTACAGCGTCTCTGGAAAGCCAAGCGGAGGGCACAAGCTTATTCATGTGCGCTGTATCGAGTCAGGGTTTCAAAGGATAGCCCGAGTCCGGTTTTCATAACGGCAGAGCAGCAGTTAAGTCGGGTGTCGTTTAGGAGTGGAAGGTGAAGGATCAATTGAGTCAGGGTATGAATTCAAGAGGAGGTAAGACTTCAGTTTTGAATGACAGCCTGAGAGGTGATCGATAGAGGAGCCTGAGGCAGATGATGGTGGGTGGTGGGTGCTATTGAAGACTAGAATTCAACGTCCCTGTGTAAGAAACGTGTTCAGATATCTAGAAGAGTCCGACATTTACGGGCGACGTACATCTGAAGGGAGGGGCGTCCATCCTATGGGGGGAATGAAGCAGAAATCTTCATTGGCTTTTCAGTGGGGGAAATAAATTTTTTGTACATTAAACGTCTGCTCAATGATTGTATTATTTTAAAAACAAAGAACTGCATTTTTAAAATGAAAAACACATCCATTAATAATTTCTGAAATGAAAAACTGAGCAGTACTGTCTCGCCGCTCTGGCAGTATGCTTCTGTCTGTGTACAAGCTTTCATATTTTATAATGCATAATGTTGCTGATTAGTGAACTAAGAGTTACAGAATTCAATAAAGAATTCAATGAATAATTCCACAATAAATCGTGATTCAAATTTGGCAATCGAAATTTTCTCTTTTGTCTACATTCGACCAATCGTCTGGGGCGCTCGTCGGGGGCAATCTGATGACAGGAGGGGAAATGCTTCATAGGCGTACGGGGGGATGGACACCCCTGTCTGAAGGTCTGATGCTCGACTATTTGGTGGAGAAACTATTGAAACTCGGAAATGTAAATCTGCCCAGTTTTGGTAAGGCTTCGATTACATTCGGACGAATAACGACGGAAAACACCTACTACATTGAGGAGAATCAAGAAATAATCTTAAACGCTGGTAACAGTAGCAGACCGAACACGTGAATGAATAATTATGATCTAACAAAATGCGATAAGACCAACATTTTACCGAAATGGCAGAGTCGTCGAAACTCGCGGCAACTTGACATACGTATACGACAATAGTATAGGATTTCATAGAATATGATAGGATAATAAGCAGATATAAATGGAAATTAAGGTTACTTACAGCGTCGAAAATTGCTACCGTCCCACCGCTTCCTAGTTGTGGGTTGGGGGAAGCGCATTCAACCCAATCACTCGGCGGACCAGCGCCCAGCCAGGAAAACCGAAAGAGCCAATTTGGCAAGAAATTTCGGAAACTCATGCTGCGTCAAGTTTATATAAGTATTACAACTTTGCGGAAGAACTGTCGCACAAAGAAGACAACTTTGAAGAAAACTTTCATGATACTCCAACACATTTCATGGACGCAATTAACCGCATAAATATGGCTCCGCCCCACGTTCATAGGAGAAAGTCACTCTGCCTGCTTCCGTATGCCTGCGAGTTCGTGTCTGTCTGGCTAAGGTTGTCAGTGAGATCACAGTGCAGCATAACAGGATCTACTAAGCGGCTGCATGCTGTTATTTACACAGGCCTACCTAATAGTAATAATCAATAGTAATAGTTAAACATTGTCAATATCTTTTTGCTCCTCTATTATAACCAATCTGACAATGAAACACGCTGTTCGTACTTTGCACAAGACCACACTTCAAGATAGCCAAATAAAACAATTACTATTCTGGTTGGGTGATACTATTATTAGTATTACTACATGATGACCATTCAGCCTATTAGTGGGGACCCGGACACTCAGTTTTATCAAATTGGTATAAAAGTTTCGTTTTCAGTACCAATTTGAACCACAAGTGACTTAATGAGGAATTGTGCAGCCGGCTTATAATTATATAGGCTAAGTCCTGGCGCCAATCGTTTACGCGGGCGACCCATCCTATCTACATGTACCATGGACGTGCTAGGCACTACCGCCTACCAGCAGTCCATTTATGTAGTGCCTATATGTTACATAGTACCAATTTGAAGGTAATGATCTATAGATCAATATTGGTCTGAGGAAAAGCATTCAAACATAAAATGAAGGATGGGGTTATAAACCCACTCAGGCCCATGAAAATATGTGTATTTTGCTCAAGTCATTTCAGATTCATTCATTCATTCATTCAGAGCATTTATATAGCGCCCCTTCAAGAAACTACTCAGGAGCGCTCCCGGCCCAGCCACGACTAAAGAAAGAGACTTGAGGGACTTGTAGAACCCTATCGGATGGCTTACAAGTAAAAAAAACGGAGCTTAAGTGGGAGGTCATTCCAGATGGAAGGGCCCACAACCGAGAAAGCACGGCGCTGCCTAATAGCCAAGCGAGCCCGTGGAACAAGGAACTCACCCCTCGTCGCAGAGCGAAGCACCCGACGCGCTGCAACATCAGACACTGGGCGGCAAAGATCGCGCAAGTAAGATGGAGCACAGCCAAGAACACAACGAGAAACCAGAGCAGCAATGCGATATGAGATCCGCTGAGACACAAGCAGCCAATGCAACACATCACGCATGTATGCAGAGACAGGAGAGAACTTAGGAAGCCGTCCAATAAGCCGAGCAGCCGAGCGTAGAACTCGATCTAGTCGCCCCAGAACCCCAAGGGGAAGGCCAGCAAGTAGTGAGGAACAGTGGTCAATTCGACTAGTAACAAAGGCATAAACAAGGACCACAACTGCATCGTGAGAGAGAGAGAGCGAGAGACCACTCGAAGCTGACGAAGCTGATAATAACAACTCCGTGCAATTGAGTTCACATGTTGAGACAAAGTAAGCTCGGAGTCAAGAGAAAGTCCCAGATCACGAACTGTGAGGGAAAAGGTTATGAGAGGAAAGAGCAGGGTAAGTTGAGGAAAGTCGATACCCTGCAGTTGTCTACGGCTACCCAGCCAAATGAGCTGTGTTTTAGAGCGATTTAAGAGTAGCCCAAGAAGAGAGGACATCCATAGTCAGACACATCTGACTCACAGTAGCGGTAGCCACCGCATCGGCTGAACGGGTGTGGATGTAGGCTAGATGTAGATGTAGACCGCCCCATTTCTGGACTCAGAAGGTGATGCAAAACTTTCTGTTCCAGTACCAATTTGAAGGTAACGGTCTAGATATCAATTTTGGTCCGATGGGAAAGCACTCAGATAAAAATGGAGCGCGAGCGTTTGAAACACCCTGCGGCCTATGCGAAATATATAGACCGTTTTAACTTTTGATGGGTTGGTCCGATCTGAACATAGGTGCCAATTTAATCTACATGCCTTAGGTCAGTTAAATAATTAATTATTGGTTCCTATTACGATTTCACTTGATGCGGCTATCGATTGAAGGAAGTTCTGTGCATTTTAAAAACGGCGCTATAGAAATCATTAGATTAGATAACTTCGTTTTCTTATTCATTAATTCAGTCGTTCATTCCTTTGCTACGTCTTTCAGATAGGTCAGTCAGTCAGTCAGTCTGTGTTGTTGGGTGTTTGAAATATCAAAGCGATACAGTCACCTTTCATGCAGCTGCAGACACAGTTGTTTTTTGAAGACCATGGGAATCCAATCGTGAAAACGCAGTGTTCACACCGGCAACACAATCCGAGTCGGTGGATCCAGCGCTCAGATACGATGTCTAGGTAACCAGGCTGGACTCGTCAAACGCCAGGTGCATCCACCGTCTGAGGTCACCGCCGCATTTCTGGAGCCAGAGGAAGAACGGAAGAGAGTTCGAAGACGGGGTGGAAGAGCGAAGAAGGTGACTCAAGAAACAAAACAATCCATCGAGGTTGAAGAGCTGGAGGAACTTGAAGAGAACGTTTTCTATTCATTAAATAAGAAAGGAAGGTGGAACCTTCCAGAAATGATTAGAACGGAAATCAATTACTCCAAATGCATGTCGAAGGGTTAGTACATAAGTTAATTCACCTTAATTGACCTGGTCGGAAGATACCCGACTTGATAGAAGACGTGAACCTGTAAATTAAGGTCGACATCAACGGCCATTGCATTCGGGCCAAGCAATCTCTCCATGCCCATCGTATTTTGATCTCACATGGGCTTTCGGGGGTCAGGCTTCATGATGTGGTCAGGGCTATCACTATCAACCGCATGCTATACTGTTCCCAAGTATGGTGGCCCTTTGGTGGGGCTTCGCCAGTAAGCAGGAACTTGACTCTTTGAGCGCGCTGGTCCGCAAGTTGGTACGCCTTGGTTTCCTACCCAAATCTTTCTCCACCTTTGAGGAGCTTTGCAAAAAATCTGACATAGACCTCTTTAGAAACATCTTAACAAATACTAGCTACACCCTCCACGACCTTCTCCCCTCTGTCAATTGTACTGGTCATGACCTGCGCCCACGCTTACATAACCGTGTTCTCCCTAGATTTGATTCCCTTTCCAGGCGCGGCTTCTTAGCTAGGATGTTGTACAGTTAGACATCTGTTTTCTAGTAGACTTAATTATCTTCTAATTATCGTTTTATTTATACATAAATTATTTATGACTTTGTATGTAAAGCGCTGAGCGTTTGCTTGCGTGGTTGGTCGGCTGTTGCTTTCGTCAGCTCCGTCTTATCAGGAGCTGCATCAAGTCCTTGCCTTTCGAGGCCGCTAGAGCAGCCGTTGCTGCTTTTGTCATCTCTCAAGTGGACCGCTGTAACAGCTTGCTTGCTGGCGCGCCTGCGTGTCTCTTGGACGGACTCCAGTCGGTGCTTAACGCCGCGGCGAGGCTCATATGTAATAGGAGGAAATATGATCACGTCACACCGCTCCTACGCGATGTCCTGCATTGGCTTCCTGTCCCGTTCCGCATCGAGTTCAAGCTTTGTCTGCTTGTATTCAAGGCGCTTCATGGAGCAGCGCCTGAATATCTGCGTGACTATTGCACCGAGACTCATTCCTCTGCGTCTGGACTGCGACTTAGATCGCTTAAGAAGACCGACCTACGCGTACGGAGGATGAGGACGCGCTTCGGCGATCGCGCTTTCTCGGCCGCTGGTCCTAGATGCTGGAACAGTCTTCCACCCACCATCAGATCGGCCAACTCAGTAGACTCTTTCAAATCTCAGCTTAAGACATATTTATTCTCCAAGGCTTATCCCGCTGATTAGTTGTATGTGAGGCGCCCTTGTAGCGGTATGGCCGCGTTACGGCGCCATATAAATTGTCGTTATTATTATTATTATTATTATTATTAATAAAGAACATTCTTACATACTTACTTACTTATAACGACATTGCTTTAATACGTAGTCCATGATAGTAATTGTATCGTGTCTGGCATTATTCGTCCTGGATTCGAGGTGTACTTGAAGGCTGACAACTAATGAGACCAACACAGATCTGACTTACGCATAACTGACTGTCCTTTCCATACTCTGTTCTTGTTTTATTTCTTTTCTTTCCCTTCTTTCCTATACTCGTCTTTTCCTTTTACATGTTTTCCTTTTAGTTTTGCCTAGTCCCTTTTTCTTTGCATTTCCTTTCCTAGCATTTCCTAGCCTATTATTTCCTATCCTTCCCTTGCTTTAATTTCCATGTCTTCCTTTCTTTTTGGACCATGTATTTCTAAACTTTCAATTTTCTATATTTCCCTGCTGGTTTCTGCTTGCAAGTCTGGTGTTATTGCTTTGCCTCGCATTACCTTACATAGTTATTTATTATAAATTTGCTTGACATGTCTCTGGAACGTTAATTGTCGTTATTTCGCGAAACGAACATGAGATTTTCAGCAAGTGAATCGTTCATAAAATGAAACAAACTTGAATGTTGTCAGGATTCTATATCAGCTTAACTTTTGCTTTAGGCAAATCCGAGGTCAGAAATCGAAGATCTGTCACAGACGAAGAAACAAGACTGGACCAGGATTTGATTATGGTTCAGTGAGAAGAAACATTACTAAAATGAAACTATTTAGAAGAAATGTAATGTCAAAGTCAGTGGGAAATACTGTTCTATCAAATTCATCACGAAGGATGACTGTATAAACTGCATTAAAAGTTTTTCTAATGGTGCAACTAAAACAGTGATAAATTTCAGTCTGTGGCAACGTTGTCTCAATAGTCGGTTTCCAAATGGCTTTGTCACAATAGACACAGTCGCAATACAGTTAATATATATCTCTCCAGGCTTATTATTATTCCCTCCCAGAGGAGTCACAATACAGTGGTATAACTCGAGCTGTGATGTTATCTGGGGGCACTATTGTTTCTGCTCGTTCTCTTAAGACTTTTCTTTTTTCAAGGGGCCCTTCGCACTGGAAGCGCCTCTGATTAGGTTGTACTGTGAGAGGCGCTTTATAAATCCGTAAATAGAGATAGAAATAATGACTGGTTACGTGCAAATCTTTGACCGTGACATTACTTCTTTCAAGTTGTTAGCCATTTAGAATTAGCTACTGAGAAAGCTAAGTATAAAGATCTCGATTAAATAATGGTTTTAAAATGACTTATTCTTTGCTTTGCTTCGATTTCATATAAACGTATTTAGACCTGTGCCGAGACAGTTAACCAGTTAGCCGGCTTGCTGTCAAGACATTTAACATGGTGTCTTTTAAGTACTTCAAAAAATTACTGCTTGCACAACCTGAAATGATGTTAAAGTAGGCCTACGTCGTAAAGAAAAGCAGATTGCCAATAAGCCATTGCCCATATTAAATTAACAACATATTCATTTTTCCAATTCAGTGCACATTTAAACAAATAAACAGACTGAAGCTAACCAGTGGCGTTATGGACTGTGGATTAAAGCTGAAGATTTTGAAAAAGACTGAAGCTGACTTTGATTTGGAGAGCTAACAAACCGCAGGTGTCATGATATTTATCAAGCGGATTCCGGACAGGAGTATTCTTTCCTCGGAGAGTCTTCGAAGCGAAGTCTTCCTCATTGAAATGGACTTCCTCATGCCTACGACATAAAGTCGTCCCCAACTACATTGGTCTGGCACACGTCGGTTGTCACTTGACACGTCATGTTATTGACAAAAGCGACTTTTATGTTTTTATTCGTTCAGTTGGATATCATGTAAATGCTTCGATGCTAAATATACAATGAAACAGATTTCTCAAGCTTAGGAGAATCTTGGTCTTTAGAATATTCTACTGGATATTCCTTATTTGTAATGTAATTAAATACCACGTCACGATCACCGGGATAGCCAATGCGACATCATAAAGGCGCTTAGAATAATCATTACGACTAAGAATACATTGGCTTTACTTTGAACCTAAGGCCACATTTCAAACATTTTATATCCCCGCATATTACGTTAATCGTATCGTGATAAGTAGGCAGACGCATCGACAGAAAAGTAGGCGAGTAGACAGAGATTCACTTCTCTTTTTCCAGCCATTTTCTGACGAAAACCCAGAAACCTTAACTAGAAACTCAAAGTACTCAAAAGAAATTGCTCGAGAGAACATTCAGAACACTCGGACCTTTGTTCAGGAATCGGGTGTTGACATTCATTGAAATATAAGTCTTAAAACTAAGAATCCAGTGACCGAAGCCTCTTACGTTAAGTTGCAAAATTGGCGACCCTTTTCATACGATATATTTCCTTCGACCTAGAGACAAGTTTTAATCTAGTTCTTCGTTTAAAGTCTTAATGTGTCAGATCTATTGTTTTCATGGTATTTTTTCGTAATCATCGCAATCCTCGGAATCATCGAACAATGCATAAGTCTCCTCTGCCACTTGAGATGGTTCTATGTTCTCACGAACCAAAAGCGAAGCAGAATCTTGATTTGCTGCATCATCAACGTTGGACTTTGGTGATTTGACGGAGTATATCATCAATACCCCGCTCTGCAGTCCGACCAACAGCAGTCCCTTGGCTTCATTCAAATGAACTCGAGTTGGTGCCTCTAACCCATTTTCACCTGTCAAAAGGATTCGGTGACGGTCCAAGGTGTGATTCGCTAAGATGATCCTATTTCGCCCTCTCTCAGCAATCAATATCTGTTTGTCAGAGTCCATGGTAAGGTGGCTCGGGTTCAGAAGTTGCATCGTCTTTGTTCCTGGTGAGATTTTGCCATATAAGTCGATTACACTGACTCCCTCGCTTTCCTGACTTGCATCTGTTTTTCCATGACACACGACTAGAAGATGAGAACCAAGCTGTAACGCGTGTCGAGGTCCATCCCTGTCGCCACCAAAACTGATCTCGTGTACTAATTCCCCACTCGAAGTGTATTCACAGATTTTGCATTCGCATGTGCAGCTCACTAAAAGATTTCCATCTTCTGTAACGGCTAACGCAGACGGTTTTCCAGCTTCCACCTGCCAAGACGAAATGACTTTTCTGATATAAAGACCGATGCAATAGATTCTATGGCCATTCCATTCACTTGCGAAAAGACATGCTTTTCTATTGCAGGTAACGTCTTGCAGTCCATTCTGCTTCTCCACGTCTTCAGATGCTCTACTCTTGAAAACCTTTAATCGGATCGACTTTGGCTTTTCGCCAACAGTTATACCTCGACCGCGCTTGAATTTAGAGCAACAGTAAGTTTCTATGCTCGTTGAATCTTTCCGCGTAAGAAAAATTTCGTCGTTGTATACGGTGACCCCAGTCACCGCTCCCTTTCCTTTGAATGAAGTAACCGGGTAAGGACTTCGCGAGTATCCTATGAAATCTAAAGAGCAAAACGATCAGACATATATACCAGCAGCCTACATCATAAATCACTTGATAATGCGGACCACTAATATAGAACATGATAGTGTTATGTCTGAATACAACCATAAAGGTCGTGCATGGTAATCTGGTTTTCTTTAATTGTGGTCACTTGATTTATGTTGACAAACACTTGCTAAGTCGATGCCAATTTATGTAACCATTGCAAATTGTTTCGGATGACAAGACTTCGGCGCTGGAAGAGTTTACCCGTTGTCAAGTATTAAAATTGCCTGATTTTGTGTTTTACGCGTATTCGGCCTAACTTTATTGTTCCCCCGTTAATGCTCATTCTCGATCTGTGAGAAAATTAAGCGCTCAAATTTTTAAATTAAACATCAACACGTTCAATGAGAGTATTGTAGGCACACTGAACATCTAGCGTCAACTACTGCTCGGCTCTCTGATGATTCTACGCCTTTCACTCTGACCGTTCCCAATCCATGATCCTTGTCTCAACCCGAACATTCTGATCCCCAGTATCCATTGGTCTCCCGCCGAGCTCGGTCTTACACAGATCCTCTTCATCCTTTATTCTGCTGACCTGGGCCCCGCCTGTCTTCTTTAGGGATACTCTCGCATCAATTCATCGGTCAAAGATAGATGCTGCGGACCTGTGGCTCTTCCCTCACATTCATTTCTCTAACTTGGTACGCAATCTAGGAGCGACTCTGAATCGGGAACCCACTCTCCGTGATCAAGTTAAAATGCAGCGGATTCACCCTCCGGAGTCAAGTTGACGCACTTGCTTTTAGTACTTGTTCCAAATTCGCACTATCCCGCCGTTCCTTTTCGCCTCAGACCTCCATTACTCTGGTCCGAGCTCTGATCTTTTCCATAGTTGACTTCAGCACCATGAGGTTTATGGGTATTGGATCTTCCTGCACCTCCCAGTTTCGGTAAGTCTTAAATGCTGCCGCTCGTTTAATTTGTGACATTACCATATTATCTCTACATTCATGCTGGAGCCGGTCCAATGGCTCCCAATTCGAGAGCACATCCGGTTCAAAACCTTGGTTCTTACGCGGAACTCTCTTACCAATTACGTCTCGATCTATTTAAAGGAGCTCGGTGTCCACTGTTCCTGGCTGTCGTCGTCTGCGATCGATGGCACACGAAGACCTGGTCGATCCCAAATTCGAGAGCACATCCGGTTCAAAACCTTGGTTCTTACGCGGAACTCTCTTACCAATTACGTCTCGATCTATTTAAAGGAGCTCGGTGTCCACTGTTCCTGGCTGTCGTCGTCTGCGATCGATGGCACACGAAGACCTGGTCGATCCCAAAGCCTGAACAGCCAATGCACAGCTTCGCAACTTCACGGTTATAGGACCTGTCTTGTAGAATGCCCCTACTGCTGGTCTCCGACGGGAGCCTCTCTCTCTCTCTCTCTCTCTTCTTTTCTTTAACGTAAACGCTTGAATACCCACCGTTTCCCACCAGGGCCACCACTACTGGGACATCGGGCCGGGAGCGCCACTGATGATGAATTCGCCTTCAAGTGGCGCTGAATAAGTTTCGAATTGCAATAACAGATTACAATCACAGTCGCAATGTGTGAATGCCCTATATGTTACAAGACGATAACAGCTCTTTATAGGTAAAATATTCTTATTTTATGAAACAAAATTCCCTAACATGAATCGAAATAATTACTCAATTAAGCAAAGGATGTCTTTTACCTTCTGCGTCCCTTGCGACGAAGTAATCTTTGAAGAATCCGACCAAGTACTTAAAGTCGGGTCTTTTTATAGGGTCTTTGATCCAACAACATTCCATTAGCTTAAGGAGTCTCCTCTCTGGATGGGTGAAATTCAGTCCAGCTGGACAAGGAACTTCGTTGGAATTAAGAATGCAGCTACTTAGATCTGTGTTGTCCATTCCTACGGAAGCAATCAATTTTGTTAGTAAGAATATTACATTTATACAGATAGATGGATGGATGGATGGATGGATGGATGGATGGATGGATGGATGGATGGATGGATGGATGGATGGATGGATGGACGAATGGACTGATGGACGAATGGATTGATGATTAAGTAGATGGCTGGCTGGATCGTTGGTTTTGTGGATTATGGAAACAGTTTATTAATGAAGACTCTCGGCAAATATGTATGTGCAAGTATAAGAACGATATAATATTTCTTTAAAGTTACTCATATGAACGGTCAGTATTCCTGTGACCTATGTCTGCAACTTGCCTGGATACGGTTCGGCTCCGTATGTCAACATTTCGTAAAGAACAATAGCAAATGACCAGACGTCGCTTTTAATGGACCATCGATGAGATTTGATCCCCTCCGGAGCGCGTGTCTTGATCGGACTTTCAAGCAGTTCATCTGTGCAATGTATAATAATGAAACTATTACACTATTTAAGAGAAAATATAATGATGATGATGATTATAAGGAAACAAGGAAAGGAGCCTTTGCCTTCATTGGCCCTGCACTATGGAACCAGCTTCCTCCTTCGACACGTTCCTCTTTATTAACTGGTGGGCCAAGTGCCTCCTTTCTTTGTCTCAAGACCTCTTTCTCTCTTTTCTCCGGGTTTCTCGCACTGGGAAAGCCTCTGAATGGTGTGCACTGCAAGAGGCGCTATGTAACTTGATAGATACAATACAATACAATGGTAAGATAGACTGTGGAAAAGAAACATGAATCACTAATTCTGAACGGGCGGGTGGGTGAACAGAAATGGAGAAGCATTCTCAAAGCATCACCAAAATTACATTTTAAAAGTCTTACACGTATCTGTGAAGGTCGCCATAAGTTGACGATTTTTGCCAAGAAATCGAGCCATCTCAAAATTGGTCAACTTGACGGAGTTGTTTACTCCCACGAGAATCGATTTAGCCGCCAGGTATCGATGGATGCAATGATTGACCTCGAGATAATGCATTGCAGAGCTGATCTGAAGAATCAAGAAGCTACAATAAGTATTGTTTTGAAAAAAACACCTGAATCACTTCGAGAAGGGATTACTAATGGTGATGACGATGACGACGCTGATGATGATATTGTTGGCTACGATGATGACAATTGTGAATGTGATGCCCACGACTATGACGGTGATGACAATGGTAATGACGACGATAATGAAAGTATTACAGGTTATAGGCCTATTGATCAAAGGAATTGATCTTATTATATATACATATAAAGTTTTAAAACATTTCGGTTTCTCGTCCTACTTCAATAATTTATAGATGAATGGTTGTATATTAAGATTACCAATTGTAATTTAATTAATTGCACAATAAAGATGCAATTCAGTCTGGTACCATGTAAAATTAGTATCCAGAAAATGGGTGTCTCTATTTTAGCGGTATTTTATCTGTTTTGGGCAATTCAGTCTGGTACCATGTAAAATTAGTTTCCAGAAAATGGGTGTCTCTATTTTAGCGGTATTTTATCTCTTTTGGGCAATTCAGTCTGGTACCATGTAAAATTAGTATCCAGCAAATGGGTGTCCCTATTTTAGCGGTATTTTATCTCTTTTGGGCTTCCCTTATTACCTGTCTGCTAATGTTAAACTTGTTACTTTTCTGCACATTGTTCCATGGTTGCATTAAAAAATTATTGATTGAATGATTGATTGATAAAAATCAACCAAGGTTTTTTTATTTTAACAAGACTACCTGCGCTGCCATGTTGACGATGTCCTTCAGCTTGACAGTTACTCCTTTGTCTTGCTTGAGATAATGATCGAGGTAACCTTTGGAAGTTGTCTCCGTAATGACGTAGAAGGGTTCGCCTACTGATGATACCCCGATGAGTCGAACGATGTTTTCGTGCTGAAGCTTGTGTAATATTTCGGCCTCTTGGAAGAAATCACAGGATTTGACGACCCATGACTCTGTCTTCGCCTCATCCGTAAACGTCTTCACAGCAACGTCACCGACTTTGTTATGTTTTCCTGTAAGAACACGTAAAGCGGATCACGGTTCAATCTACTCAGCGTATCGACAGTCAAATGATGTTTTGTGCAATTATATAAGATTCAATCACCTTCCTACCTTCTTCTTTCTCTCTTTCTCACCATGCCTATATTTTTTATCTCTGTTCTACTATCTCTGTTTATTCTATCCCTTTCTATTTGTACGCTAAAACATAGTTGTGAATTTTGGCGTGCATGTGCGTGTTTCCATAATTGCACTGTGTACAATATCTACGAACATTCCTTTAAAATCGTGACAATCTGTGGGAATACTCGAATAGGCCGCTTTCGGACGACCTTGATCGACTGCAGCTGAGATCATCAATGTCCGCTGATTTATTCGTTCTTGAAACTAAAACTAAAAAGGGTGATCGATACTTACGGGTCGCTGATCCGCGTGCTTTATAATTCTATTACGGTGGCCCAAACAGCTGAAAACCAATTTACTGTGTAACTCTTAGCATTTACGCTGACAGTTGACATTGTAAAATACCCTTGGAGTACATGGTTACTGACGATGCCATATAAATTGTCGTAATTGCAATAAAAATGGCTAAGCATGAAGAAATACACACCAAGCCATATCTCCGTAAACTTTCCTCTACGCAATCTTTGTATCAGATTAATCGTAGACGGACGTATTTCAAGACCTCTCGGGTTTCCTGTTTAGACAAAAACAATACCTGTTAATTTCAACAAAAGAAATGTGCTAAAATGAATACTGCGTTTTCACCGCACTCGAGATTAAGTCTTTCATTAAGTCTTTCATTAAGTCTTTCATTAAGTCTTGCATTAATTCTTGCAGAAATAATCATGCAGATTTTTGGACTTCACTTTTAGTTAAATCTACATGAACAAAGTTTGCAAACTTAATAGCACAACATATCCACGCTGTTTTTGTAGATCAAAAGTTTAAGATAAATTTTTCTGTTAACGATTTGTTTGGTGCTGGTGATAAAACTTTCATTTACCAGTAGAGGTTTGCAACGATCCGGGAGACTTATCTGCTCTCACAGGTACCGGTAGTGCCTGCTTCACTTGAGAATCTTCTGTGAGAGATGCTGGTGATGCCTGCTCCACTTGAGAATCGTTTCCGGCCGAGCAAATTGGACCGTAGTCTTCAATACGCTGAAATATGTTGAAATTAAAGCTCGAAGAAGCGGATTTAGTGTTTTTAGCAACACAAACAGTAATGCCATATATAGAAATTATGAAGCCCATATATATATATGTATATATATATTATATATATATATGATGACATTATTCTCATCCCATAGGCTTCATGTGTCCCTGTTTAGACCGCCATGACCTTCTAGTTCTTCGGTGTCGACTGACAGCACAGTATCGTGCCTATTCCTCTGTGGAACTTTTCTGTGGCAATGTCAGTGCTTTGTAGGTAATGCACAATGCTTCAACTGATTGTCTATTTGGTAGCACACCACTAACGATAGCAAGTTCGACACTGCTTATCAGACCCCGTGTAATGATCCTGAATGACCTTCCTGCGATAACTCATGCTACGATGTGATCTGGGGCACTACTATTTTGCAGGTTCTCATTGTTTAAGAATAAGACGCATTATAAGTCCGTAAATAGAATAGAATATTAATTATTTCCATGTGTTTATGATTCCACACGCACTGACGAATTTAGCCAATTAGGATAATTCATTAATTCATTCAACAACTGGATTTATACAGCATCTTCTCGCCCTAGTTAGCATATTCTATTGGCGATCATAGCCCAACCCCTACGGAAAGGCCAGTGATCCAAGTGTTCACTGAGTACATGCAGAACAAATATAGCTAAGACGACGCGCAGATCCAAAGGGAGTTTATCGTTGTTCCAGGCAGATAACCGATTGACCAAATAATTGTTATTGATTAGACATTGTCGAAATACGTAGCACTGGAAAACTCTTATTAGGTTGTACTCTGAGAGGCGAACAGCAGAACGAAGATTCTTCGGCTAGACAAACATGAAATTGGGCAGCATATATCGCATAAATAGCAAAGGACATTCCCAAATTGGAATCGCTAAACCCAAATCAAAGACTTGAACTCAATACGCTTGGAAACAGGCAGCCAACAAAGTACGTTACACATGAAGTGCGAGATAGAGCATTCCCATAGGCTTCTCATTCCTACACATGAAATCCTGTTGAATAATGTGACGAAGCTGACACAGCGCTCGCAGACAGTTTGAAGACCGACCCAGCATGCGTATATCAACCAGAGGGCGCTGCGCTCGCTGCATCCACCAAGTAGGCTGACTCCGACTACCGAGGACATCCGGCGAAAGCAGCTAAGGAAGCTCGAAATCAGCTCTTAGGCCGATGTAGGATTTGTCTTTGACCACGCTGTGGTTTGGTTTTTGGCCATGCATGATGCAACAGGCTTGGTTGGCGGCCAATCTTTGGCTTGATTTGTGGCCACGCAGCGGCTTGGTTTCGTCGAAACAACGGTAGGGCTTTCGGCCACTCAACAGCTTGGGTTGTGGAAACGCGACGGCTTGATTTGATGTTTCGAAGAGACTCCGTTTGTGGTCACCCAGGGGCTTGTTTTTGTCTCCACGTAGCAGCTTGGCTGCGTCCATATATATAGCGACTCGATTTTTGGTCAAGCAGGGCTTGTTTTATGCATGGCTACGCAGCGGTTTGGTTTTTGGACACACAGCGGCTTTTTAATATCACGCAGCGGTTTGTTTTTTTTGGCTACGTACTGACCCCCAATTAGTCCAACCAACTCCACCTGTTGGGGACATGCCGTCCTTGAATGGTGCATAAGTAGGCCTACACCGAGATGGCCCTTAAGGCTGGTTCGGAAGAACGGGTAGGCTATCTATCGACTAATAATAACCACAATAGTTCCTGTACGATCAGAAGTATCACGGCAGACTCGGAGAAGGACACAGAAGATGAAGGCATAGCGACTGTGAGCAGCAACCTGGAGGCGAGACGACGTCATATACAAAGTGCGAGCTGTCGAGTGCTGCGTACTGACGCTATTGTAAATACTCTATACTATCGTAAACATCAGAGTATCGCAAAATGACTTTGACGTGTCGTTTTATATTCCGTTGAATAACTCTTCAAGCAGGCCGCGGAAGCCGCTTTCACGCTCGGAAACATTAACTTTTAAATTCGGGTTTTGGTCGAATTATTTTGGGAAAAGTTCTCTTTCTCAAAGATGATAAAACTGGTTGTTTTCATTAATCATGCAAAACGTCGTCTAAATTTAGCGAATATTTGACAATGCATGCGCACCTTATGGACCCGGGACGGACAAAATAAGCTGGATATGGCGGACTTGATTTGAAAGAGCGCCGGTAATTAATTTGGTGTCCCTTACGTGGCTTTTGTGTGGCGCTGAAAAGATTTGAACATCTACATTACATTATACACGTGATAAGTTTTGAACCGGATGATATCGTTCAAGGTAATAAATCGTATGCATCGGAAGTACGGAAGTGTTTACAATTATACGTTTAGCACTGAGGAGGCTGCTTTTAGCATGCTACAGATTACACAGATCAGTAGGCATTCAGTATCATTACCTCATATCTGACTGAAAACGATGTCAAGTTAACCTGCTTGTAATCGAGTGCTGTTAGGCCTAGTCCTTCCTACTGAAATATTGCCACAATATTATCAGTACGCACTAAACCTGTCTCCCTACGCTTTTTAGCTGAGGTCATCCGACTTCTGTTACAGAGGTCTAACTTACGTCACAGTGTGTCCAGAATGAAGCATTGATTAGATAGAATGGTCTTTAAGCGATTGCGGAAAAGAAGCAAAGAGAAGCTGATGAGTTCATAATATTTTCATGTCGCAATTTGCTGGCAATTTATTTAAGCTTTTTAGCGTTTGTATTAGTTCAGCGACTAGCAAGAAAATCAACCAAGAAACTGTACCTCATACTCATCTTCAGATCCTTCACTTTCCGATCCAGTGTTGAATGTCACTTTACATTCCGCGAGTATCTGAGATTGAGCGTCAACTCTAGGTTGCAAAGCGCAGTCCTTGTAACAGTCATCCACGATGACGTCCAAACCAGCGAACTTATAGTAATCGTGGTCACCTTCCAGGTTGCAAGTGTTCACTGTAAAACATCCAAGAAAAACCATGTTGGATGCTATGACCAGTAAAAGCAGATACTATTCATCCAGAGAGCTTTAAGCACATCAACAGCGTAGACCTAGTCATTAGTCACTTAAGATGCAAACACATCGACATTTAGTAATAAGAACTTTCAGTGGCCAGGCAGATATATATATATATATATATATATATATATATATATATATATATATATATATAGACTATTGTAGAAAATACGCAGGTTTTCCTATTGCAATTGCCATCAACCAGTTTAGGGCAAAGATCATAAGAAGAGCAGAGGAGAGGAAAAACCAGTGAGCAAACGCGTCAATGAAAAGTACCTGGAAGGCTGGAAAGCATCAGGAAATGCTACCTTTTTAGCAGTGTGTTGCGAATGAAATGATTATTAAATATCTTGTTTCTGTGGCGAGCGGTAGTTGTGTGGTCACCTCTCTCTCTCTCGCCTGGTTCACTGCTCGTGTTTGCCAGTGTTCGTGCGTGTTTACTAGAAACCGTTGGCGATTACTTATCCACCGCCTCTCACCGCCACTCGCCGCCGGTCAGACAGACATCGGCCCTGGTTCATAGCCCATGTTCCTTCCTTTCCCCTCCTTATTTAAAGAGTGTGACTAGAGGCGAGAGAAGAGAGTACGAGAAGGGAGGAGAGTTTTGTATACGTTTGACTTAGCTATAAGAGTGTTGAATGCATCGTTAATACAATATATCGTGTCAAAAACCACCGTGTGTTGACTTTGAACACGGCGGGATGATCGATGGGCTGATGCGTGAGTCCTTCGAAAGACGACGATGGCCGGTGCTGCGCTCCTATGAGCGACAAACGACATACAACCCCCAGTGAGAAACGCACTCTCCCCAGCAGCCAATAGCGCTCCAGTGGGGGGTCCGTCACACTGGTACCAGAAGTGGGGTATGCAGTTGTACCAGTCAGCCGACGGCCGCTCGACACAACCAACGATGCTGCTGGGAGACGACGAAGACACAAGCGAATATCGGATGCAGGACAACTTTCGCACGCCTGCCAACGCCTCAACGCCGGCCACGAGGAAAGAGACAACGGAGATGCCGCCGGAAGAGAGCCGCCTGCTGGGAGACCTCGACTTCGACGATCCGAAGCCGGTAAGGGCGAGCTTCTGCGAAAAGACGGACGAGCCTACATCGACGTCCAAGCTGCTGGAGAGCGTCGGAAGGCTGGTGCAAAACATACCGACGCCGATTAAACCTGGCCATTTCGATGGGTCCGGATCGCTGGAGTCGTTCCTGGTGCAATTCGAGGTGCATACGAGGCACAGCAAGTGGGCCGCCTCGGAGAAGGTCAGCTACTTCCGTTGTGCACTGCAAAAGCTGTCACGCAGCTCCTCTGGGACCTCGGCGCTCAACCGAGTGTGAGCTACGAGAAACTCTTCTAATGTTTCCAGCAGAGGTACAGTACGGAGCGCGAAGCGGAACCGTCCGAGCTCAAGCGTATTAACGACGTCAATGAACGGAAGAAGGTCTGAGCGAACTGTTGCATAAAATAATGGGCGGCTATTCGTGTTAGCCTACCCTGTTCCATCCAACGCGACCACGCAGATTTTTGGTAAAGGACGCCTTCTTGGAGGCCATGAGAGACCGGGAACACTCGCTCAAAGTTCGCTAGCGAGAGCCGAAGACTCTGGACGAAGCATACCGGACGGCGATGCGTCTGGAGGCGTGCCAGCGAACGACCGATTCTGAGGCTCGGAGAAGACCGCCGACCGAGTGCGCGGAACACAGGAAGCCGATGCGAATGCCTAGTTGCAGGCGCAGCTGGATCGGTTTCTGACGACCCAGTGGGACCAGAAGCGGAGATGGTAGCGGAAGATGGAGCAGAGAATCGATTGGCAATCACGGGAGCTGCGCCAGGGAACTCCGATGCGCGAGTAACCGCGTCGAGACGAACGCCCCGGACGAGAACGTACGAGCCATCCTGGGAATTCTAGATGGACTGTGTCCTTCTACAACAGTTACTGTGGCCGAGCCGGTCACATTGCCCGCAACAGCCGCCAAGCTCGCCGTTCCCAGAACCGTCCGAACGAGCCCGAAACGATCGAGCAAGAAGCATCGACGCCAACAGATTCGGTGGCAGTCAACCATACGACACGCCCGAGATTGGCGAACAACGCCCTTCTACATCCGCGAGACGATCGACGGACGACCGAAGATGTGCCCGATCCACACGGATCGGAAGTCAGCCTGGTGCCGTCATCTACCGTCGAAGGGATAGAACGTGATCGTCGCCGAGGAAGTGGATAGCGTCCCCTAAGTGCTAGAGCGATATACCTGTTAAGAGTTTGTATGGGGATCTAACTACTGTAGCGCCAGCCTGGATGGCGGAGGCTAAAGAGATCCAACCTGGGGTTCATCTCTCCCGTGCACTGGTCGGTGATTTTGGTGAATTTAAATGAGATCCGGCTGCCTAAACACCAGCTTTTGGGAGGTTTGCACCCGAGTGCAAATAGAGCTGAGTGAGACGAGTGAGAAGGATGTGGAACCGGTTGAAGAGACTTAGCCCAGCGATTTTGCTAGCTGGTTTGCCCGAAGAAGTGTCGCCCGTGATTCGGGAACGATCAAGTCAAATGCTGGTAGAGTACGGGGTGTGGGCGGCCAAAGTGATGATGGTCCGTAAGAAAGACGGCACCCGAAGATTCTGTACAGATTATCGGAAGCTAAATGAGAGAACGTAGAAGGATTCATATCCGCTTTCGAGGATTGACAGTGATTGGTTTAGAACGCTGGATCTGAGAAGTGGCTAACATCAGGTTATCGTGGGCACGAGGAACGCCGATAAGACCGGAATCGTCACGCGAATAGGCGTTTTGAGGCTGGCCATGGAAAGTTTGACCTCCCGAAGGCTGCTTTGACGACCGAGCCGATTCTAGGGCTGCCGAGAGACGAAGGAACATACGTCCTATATTGCGATGCGCGCGATTTGGGCATAGGCGCAGTATTATCCCAGCGCTTAGAGAGCGAGGAGCGAGTGATCGCGTATGGGAGTCGCCTGTTGTCGACCGCAGAGAGAAACTATTGCGTTATTTGTAAGCTATATAGACAGTTTCTGCAGGGACGGCCATACGTCCTAAGAACCGACCACGTGGCTTTGCAATGGTTGCAGCGTACGCAAATCGGCCGACAAAGGCCAGTGTGGCTGGGAAGACTCGACCACGGTAGCTGAGGTAACCGAGGCGTCCGAACCGCCGACGCCGAGTGCCGACGCCGGTCCGCCGGGTTCCATGGAAAGCGCCCAAGAAGAGGCCCGGATCTAAAGATAGTGCGCTGATGATTGGAAAAGGGTGCGGAGGTACCTGAGTTCGTAGAAAATCTCCAGGAAAGTGAAGCCATTATGATTTAATGGCAGCAACGGGCTAAGTTGTGCTCTCCGCCAGACGCTCCGACGGCGTGGACCAGATACTGATGACAAGACAAAGAAAAATAATTCTTAAAATTTGCTCACGATCGGTTGACGGAATTCATCTGAGAGTTCGCCGGACGCCGTGGCAAGTGCGGCGCCGGGCGTATTCGGTGGGTTGGTCAGGAGATGTTAAACGGTTTTGTCAGCGTTGTTCCTCAGTAAGCAGTATCGCCGGGGTCAACCTCCAAGGCAGGGTCCTCTCCAGCCGTTGCCAAGCGGGGAGCCCTGAGAGAGATTAAGCATAGATATTACGGGTCCTCATCCGCGTAGCCGTCGGGGACACGTCTACATGTTAACGGCAATGGACGGTTTTATCAAATTCATGGAAGTCATTCCAATGGCCAACCAAGAGGATTCTTCGACAATATCATCAAACGGCATTTGCGGAAGGACATTTGATTCTATGCACATCAGGTTAAGAGAAATAGAGAAAGTGAGAAAGAGATAGAAATACAGACAGACAGGAAGGGGTTTGGGTCTAGGCCCTGACGTTTAAGCGATGGATAATACCACTGCCTTTTTGAGTTGGGGAGAACTGAATCGAGGAAGAAATTCGTCAATAAACGTCTCATTCATAAATGGAGGAAATAGATCCAGATCGTATGACCTCGACAAAAGCTCTCATGTCCAGCGCTTTTGTCAGTCAACTCAAAATGCGCTATATTAAGGGTTATAATACATAGACCTACATAAATAATTATTCAGAAATTAGTTTTCAATGTTTCATCAACTGATTTCCTCTGTCCACTTCAAGTCACCCTACAAGTTCTCCGTTTCTTTAAATTATTGTTTAATTTTCATGACAGCAGCTCACATGTTCATCATCAACATCTACATCAACACCGTCGTCATCGTCACAGCCTTTATAATGGTCGTCATAAGCAGTGTCATAATTGTAATTATTACAGCAATGATTGAAACGAAAGCTGACCTCTGATTTTTCCAATGATATTTCCCGAGTTATACACCAAGAGATCATCTATGTCAACTGGTACGAGTTCCGTGTAAGTCTGATTCTTCAACTTTGTGCACATGATCCGGTGATTTTTTTGCAGTTCCTGGGCCTTCGACAGCAGATTTGGAGCGATGCCGGTTATATCTGATATGGAACCCTGAGCCTTTAGATCCTGTATTCGTTTAAGAACACTTCGGATTTCACCCAAGTGAATCTTCAGATCGTAAACTGTCATTCCGTATTCCTTCTGAATTCTACTTTTCACTATTCCTAGATATTCGAACAATCTTGCTCTATGATTTTCCACAATCTTCATTACCTTTTCGCTTCTGTCACGTATTTCTATTTCAGTTTCAGACACTCGATTCAGAAACAAAGTCTGAGGATTTTCCTTCATAGCATCCTCCACCTCAGCAACAAGATTTGTCATACTGTCGGCAACGCCATCCAAATCTGTCTGCATCCTTTTTGCAATGTTTCTAACTTCCTCCGATTTGTGACCACCGTGACTCTCGTTAAAACAAATCTGACAGATTGTCGTTTGACAGTCAAGACAGTATATGACCATAGGCTTTCTCGCATGCTTATCGCACGTGCTTGATGTAATTTTTGCGCGTTCAATTTTTTCTAGCCCTTCCAGATTGATAAGTTCATGACACCAACTAAGTTTTTGTCTTGAATGATGAATAGAACACTCTTTACACATATTCTGCTGACATTCGATGCAATGTTTCACTGCGACTGGTATGACTGCGGTGGCATAATCAATGCTGTTACTACACATGTCACACAGGACCTCCTTTGATACATTTGCAGAGTTGTTGCCGAGTTCTACCCATTTATCCACCCAATTGTTTCTTGGAAAACCATCAACGCCATTCACTGGAATCTTCCATTGCTGTCTGCAAACAGGGCAACCAATCCTTTCTCTGGGTGACTTATTCTCCGCACAGCGTTCTAGACAATTTCGGCAGAACGTGTGTAGGCATGGCAGTGACCTGGGATTATTGAATGTTTCCTTACAAATGCAGCATTTTGTCATTTCACACACTTGTTCGCGTGCTATAATCAGTTTTGAGGAGGATTCCTTTTTCTCTTTTAAACCGGTACCTTCTGAAACGGATATCACCCAAAGTTGTTCGTGAAATCAATGAACCCGAAAAGTGATTTGAGCTTGTAACAAAAGCATTCCTTGGACAGGACATGCTATTCAAACAAGAAATTAATAAATGTACATACACTACGAGTTCATCCTCTTTATCACGAACCTCCAAAATGAAGAACTTAGACTAAGTAACATTGTTAAAACACAAAAACACATGAAAACAGGATGGATAGTCTTATCGTAAATAGCCTTCTGAAAAACCTGGCAACCGAAATACCGTCTGGCACAGTATCAGGACAAATTGAACACTTTCCGAAAGCGAGCATGCAGCGCCGCTGTGACAAAGTTAATGTGTTTGGTAATGAATTAAAGGGGATAAATACGATGTAAGTTCTTATGCTACGTAGTCTAGGAACTATTTGGTGTAATTTATCAACTATGGAAGGGAATCCGTCAGTTGTGCTCTCCAAGCATACGAGAGCGTATCTATGGTGACTATAGGTATCTTAGTACTGGTCGCTTTTTGATTAACTTCGCATTCTTCATGACTTTAACATTATTTATAGTCAGGCGCAGACAACGCTTTTGTGAAGTATCTGAAAGTGCTATTATTTCTACATACATACACAAATACAAGTAAGAGTCTGTAATGAATGACGGAGGCAGGAGATTGTGTTAATGAAGAAGGATGCGAAGAAGATGGACGTGCGATAGATTATAAGAGATTATTGAAGGAACCAGTAATTATTTACGGCTGTCCCAAAGATTTACATGAGTAGATGAATTTGAATGAACAAACTAGGGCTGGTATTGTAAGGATGGTATTATCAAATTCTTATTGTACTGTTTTGTATGGCAACGCATGAATATAATGTCACCTCTTATTTCTAGATAAAGTTAGCCATCAGCTGTAAAAGCCTCAGACTAGCTTATTAAACTCGGTCTTACCTTGTAAAAAGGTCTCGCATATGTTGTAATTATTACTAGGCCACCGAATCGCAAACACATCAGTATCATCGGTGGATTTCAGAATCTTTCCCAAACCCTCCTCATCCATCGACGTAAGGAAAGCCGCATCGCAAGATCTCAGAATCCCGATGAAGGTGGTCTCAACGATTGTCTTCAGACGACCGTTGAACATCAGATCGCGCAAGTGAACCAGGCCCTTTACAGTTGTGCAGTGAAAGTACAAAGCAATGCTGCCCGACTTCATGGCACTGATCAACTGAACTTCGTCATCCCCCAGTTGCACAAGTTCCATGATTCTTGTCTGTTCTTCCTGCGTCTTTCCTTTCAGTAGACCTTTGATCGTTTTCACGATATGGTTTTCTGAGGCTTCCACGCACTTTTCTTCTCCATTCATTGTTACATGGAATTCATATATGGCTGCAACGCAAATTCTCATCATCAGAATGTTTAAGTTTTAACACCACAAATTCTTTTTTTGTGATTATAACGCTTATGCGTTTAAAAGGTAGTAGAAATATAGAAACTAACCAACAAGTAATTGTAAAAACAAAAAAGAGCAAGCAAAAATGTTTATTCAATCACGGAAGCGATATGATTTGATATTGGCATCAGGTGGTAACAAAGAATACCGTATTTATTGGAACAACATTGTAAATTATTTGCAAAATAAATTAACTAATAGGCTTAATTTTATAGTTTGTTTACTTTTCTCAAGTTTTAGGACGCTTTAAAAGTGCAGATTAAGTTTAGCCTACAGTAAAACTTATTTCATAAAGAAATTGTACAAACCTCCGCCGTTCTTTAGGATATTTCCTATACGGCTCTGTCCTGAAATGTCGAGGCATTCGATAATTTTGAAATAGTTGCTTCGACTCGTTTTCCACCAAATTTCGATTAGCTTTTCATTTTGCTTGCTCTCATTCTTCTTAGAGTTTAGGAAATTCCGCTGTCGAGCATTTATGATCTTCTTTGAGTACAGGTGACCAATCAGTTCCGTCGGATCGAGGATTTCCACGAGTTTTCCCTGGTTGAAGTCGAGTATTTCGGTCTCATTGTTGGACAAGGGCCAATCGTTGCCAAACTCTTCTTGATAAACTACGTTATGCAAATCAACAACTCACAGTTGTTTTACGAGTTTTAGAGAAGGGGTTAGAGCGTTGCATTTTGAATCAGTCGGTGCCTGGGATCTGATTCCCAACAAAGACTGATGGGTGTAAAATACACGAGGGGTAGCCTGGAAAGGCTAGTAACCCATCCTCATATGCGAATGCTAGAAAACCTCAAAGGCGTTCAGATGCTATTAACAGCCATCTGAATAGTAAGAGAGGTTTTAACTGAAACTGCTGAAAATTGCTGTACTTTGAACTTCAACATAGTATGGATAAAATAACTAATTCACTGTTACAGTACCATACTTAATTCTACGTGTTTTGTACACGTAGTTCGATTTTTTATGAAGTGTATTGTTTCGTTTCATTGTATTGAATTGTTTGTAGTGTATTGAACACAATTTAGTTTTGTAATTATAATTATATTCGTTTTATTTTCTTTGACAGACCGCAACCAGTTACAATAGAAATATGTCAAATAATTAAATCAAAAACAAACAAAAAATCAGACAGGTGTGCAGTCAGGTGAGACCTAGGTCAAGCGTTTGTAAAGTACACGAGGTATAAAGTTCTTCTCATCCTTAGCAGGCAGTTCAAAGTTATGACGTCTTGGGCGAAGGTTGTATTTGAATTGAAATTTCAGATGTTTAAAATCATCATTCTAAAATAAAAAAATGCTTTTTAGTTCATTTATTAATGAATCTGCGATATCTTACCTCCAAAACTGTTGATGAAATTGACAAGATGCATTTGATTTTCTTCAGCGAGGGCATTCTTCAGTTCTTCTATGGCGTCTTTCTTTTCGATGTAGCTGAGTAGTTTTCTATTTTTCTTCGATATAGTTTTCGCAGACTTTATATCTTCTATGTCTGATCTACTTAAAGTTCTTGACTTAAGGAGGGAGTCCAGAAGTCCGTAATCCGGCTCCATACGTGCCTCAAGCATTGACTTAGTCTTGTCATCCATCATCTAGAGCAATGTTTCACGGAACTATTTTGTATGCAACCCACAAATATAAGGTCATATTCGTCTGAATCGCAAATGGTGCTAATTCAGTCACTAGGAGGTTTTATATAGCGTCCCTTCAAGGCCATCTGCTAAGGAGCGCTTCCGACCAAACCCCGGCTAAATTAGGTCATAAGGTTCGAATGGAACATGGTGGTGTGGCCTCTGGACACTAGGCGAAGTGTCACAGGGAGCGCATACCAGGTCGCCGGGCCAGCGACCGTTATAGCTGGGCGCTGTCTGGTGGAGGTCCGCGACCGAGGAAAAAGACTGTTGTTCTGTACAGATGAACGGAGGTAACCTCGTCGCTGGACGCTCTAAGTGGAGCAACAAAGTTTCCGCAGGTATGGGGAGCCGATCCCTCAGACCCAAATACCATAAAACCCTCAATGCAGCGCCATAACAATGCAAAAACCCGTTAAGTGATCCTCTGTGGAAAGGAGGAGAACCAATGACGGACGTCCACGTGTTCAGGTCCACCTTCACGTCCACGGGCATGCCACGTGTTCAGAATGTTTTCGAACACCAAATGTATATTTAATTTTCAGCAGAATACATTATGATTATAAGACTAATGACTAATAAAAGCTTGTCTTCCTTTTTCGTTGTTGTAATTGTAGCGATGTCCCTGTGACTACACAATATCGCCTTATAATATTAAATTATGAAGTAAGTAAGTAAGCAATTTATTGAGAGAGCATCAAATACCATAAGATCACAAGATCACAGTAACAGCAATCAGTACGAATTCAAGAAAAAAAAATCCAGTAGATGAATGCACAAGTCAAAAGGTCAATCCAAAAGGGTCATATGGACCCGCTGCGGCTGGATCGACCTTTTTCTGGATAATATTTGGCAGTAGTAACAGTGCAAAAAACAAAGTGCATTGTGTGAGAGTATGATACACAAATCACAAATCAACGAACCAAACGTAACTGATAGTTTAAGTCTTAACATACAGAGATCAAGTAGTCTTTACATTTTTTTCTTTAACAGATTAAGGCTGGAAAGATGCTTAACATCATTTGGAATATTGTTCCAAGCGACCATCTAAACACTAGAAGCACCGAAGGGGTCAATCTGACCCCTTTTGGTTTTTAGCGGAACGCACCTCGGCCCCAGGCCTATAGCCCGGGTCCTGTAATTTCATGACTTCTCCTAACTTCGTAGGGTGTACCCTTTGCCAAAATTTGAACTGGGGGTGGGGGGATTCACAATTTCTAAGATTTTTGCTGTTCTACCTTTAAGCACCGAGGGGTCAATCTGACCCCTGTATTAGTACTTGCATGTCAGGCTACGCATTTCTTGCTTTTTATTCAATAATATTATAGATCAAAGCTAATTACATAATCAAATGTGAGAAGATAGGAGATCTGGTTAGAGGAGAGATCAGGTGAGAGGATAGAAGATCTGGTGAGAGAAGAGGAGATCTGGTGAGAAGGAAAAAAGAGGATCTGGTCAGAGGAGAGAAGATCAGATGAGAGGATAGGAGATCTGGTGAGAGGATAGGAGATCTGGCGAGAGGAGATGAGATCTGGTGAGAGGAGAGGAGATCTAGGAGTGAAGAGGAAAGAAGATCTGGTCAGAGGAGATGAAATTTGGTGAGAGAAGAGGAGATCTGGTGAGAGGAAAGAATATCTGGTCAGAGGAGAGAAGATCAAATGAGAGGATAGGAGATCTGGTGAGAGGAAAGAAGATCTGGTAAGAGGAGATGAGATCTGGTGAGAGAAAAGGAGATATGATGAGAGGAGAGATCAGGTGAGAGGATCGGACATCTGGCGAGAGAATTAGAGATCTGGCGAGAGGAGAGGACATATGGCGATGGGAAAGAAGATCTGGGGATATTGGCGATGGGAAAGAAGATCTGGGGAGAGAAGGGATACCTGGTGAGTGGAGAGGATATATAGTGGGAGAAAGAAGATCTGGTCAGAGGAGAGATCTGGTGAGAGGACAGGAGATCAGGTGGGAGGGTAGTAGATTTGGTGAGAAGAGAGGAGATCAAGTGAGAGGATAGGAGATCTGGCGAGAGGAATGATGACTTGGTGAGAGGAGATCTGGTGAGAGGAGAGAAGATCTGGTGAGTGGAGAGAGATCTGGTGAGAGAAGAGAGATTGTGAGAGGAGAGGAGATCTGGTGAGAGGAAAAAGCTCTGGTGAGAGAAGACGATATCTGGTGAGAGGAGAGGAGGAGAGATCTGGTGAGAGGAGAGATCTGGTGAGAGGATAGCAGATCTGGTGAGAGGATAGAAGATCTTGCGAAAGGAGAGGAGATCTGGCGAGAGGATAGAAAATCTGGCGAAAGGAGAGGAGATCTGGGGAGAAGATAGGGTGAGGTCTGTTGAGAGTATTGGAAATCTGGTGAGAGGATAGAAGAGATGATGACATTGATGAGTGGATAGTAGATTTAGTGAGAGCGGAGGGGATCTGGCTAGAGGATAGGAGATCTGGTGAGAGGAGAGGATCTCCTATTATCCCATTGCAACTTACTTATTACACTTGTTTATGCTTATGTAATTTATGTTAATAAAGTTGATAGCCAATTTAATTGAATTTGTAATTGTCTTTGCATTATAAATTATGTGGGGTCAAAATGACCCCTTCGGTGCTGGTAGGAAGTTCGATTTCTCGGTACTTCTAGTGCTAAACCTTTCACTAGACGGCTTTTTCCTGCGGCAATCCAGGCAAAGAGGAAACGTCGTCGATTAAAGAGAAAACGGAAAAGCTCTGGGCTTGATGATGACAGACAGCATTACCGTTGCCACTGCCGTGTAAAAAACAAGATCATGATGTTTTCTTCAACTATTAGTGGGGGAATCCGTTGATTGTGCCCAACGTGTATGTGTCGACACACCATTGGCGACTGAGAGAGAGAGAGAGAGAGAGAGAGAGAGAGAGAGAGAGAGAGAGAGAGAGAGAGAGAGAGAGAGAGAGACCACTCGAAGCTGACGAAGCTGATAAATAACAACTCCTTGCAACTATAGGTTCACATGTTGACAGAAAGTAAGCTCAGAGTCACGAGTAACTTCCAGGTAGGCCTACAGACGGTGAGGGAAAAGGTCATGTGAGAACAGAGCAGGGTAAGTTGCGAAAGTTGATACCCTCAAGTTGCCTACGGCCACTCAACCAAATAAGCTGTGTTTTATAGGGGTTTAAGAGAAGCCGGTTGGAGGCCATCCAAGAAGAGAGGACATCCATAGTTAGACACGTCTGACTCGCAGTAGCTAACGCATTCGTAGAACCGGTATGGATATAGGCTTGGAGATCATCCGCAAATAATCATTTATTTATTTCTGTAACCATCAAAGGAGAAAACGAACAATGACACAAAAAGGCAACGGTTTGACATGTACTGGCTACACGGAGGCCCAGAAGGGATCATGGATCCCGCACAAATAGGGAAATAGTTGGTGCAGAAGCCTCTAAGACTCCAACAAGGGGCAGACATCAGCAGTATAAAGAAGATATAGCAGCGGTCCCAAGACAGAACCTTGGGACACCCCAAAAGGACAGGAACCCAAGAGCCTGGACGTGCCAAGGACTACACAGTTTGAGCGGTCAGATAGGAAAGACCAAAGCCATTCAAGAGGATGGTCCACCAGGCAAAGACGGTGGAGAGGCGCTGCAAGAGAACCCGTAAACCACCACCACCCCTAAATACAAAGGCCGGAGACACAGAATTGTACTCAAACAATAGCTTCCTCTTAATGCACTTAAGTCTATAATTATGCTAAGAGCAAACGTATGTATGCGTTTATGTGTGCGTATGTGTGCGCATATGTATCTCTGCATGTATGTTTGTGTATGTCTACTAGTATGTGTACGTATGTCTGCTTGTCCACGACCTGTCTGAGAAGAAACACTTAACATACTACTAAGAACTGCATATATATACTTTATGAAAACGATGTAATTGTGGATGACATATTAAATAAGAAACAAACTTAATGCCAAATGACTGTCTTCATGTAAATTTAGGCTACTCTACCATAAAGGAAAACCATAAGTGGGGTCGAAGACTGATCATGAGTTAGGGAAAGTGCCAATATGGACAGATAGTACTGTCGCGGAAACCCGCCTTCTGAGCTCTCCAGGCAGCATGCAGGGAAGAGTTTGGGTTCGCAGCAGTTCGCGTGTCGCTCGAAGGAACGCAAGTCCGACCTGCGGAATATTGCGAAGGACTTAGAGTCTAAGTCCTAGACGTTCTCAGTCGATCGGTCGCCAAAGTCAGCCAACACGTCACTAGGTTTTCAGCACGATGTATTTTTCAAGAATAACTCAACCATCAGCACTCTCCAAGCAACGACGGACTCAGAAGACGAATAACCAACCGAACTCTCGGCTTAGCTAGATCCCTCCTATATATATACATTCTGGGGAGAGGGAGGGAACATAATGTAAAGGAACACCTCCATGTAAAAAAACATAATACAAAGGAACATCACCATGTAAAGGAACATAGTGTAAAGGAACATCACCAAGTAAAGGAACATAGTGCAGACGCACATCACCATGTAAAGGAACATCTCCAAGTAAAGGAACATAGTGTAAAGGGACATCACCATGCAAAGGAACATTCATGTAAAGGAACATCCATGTAAAGAAACATCCAACCATGTAAAGGAACATAGTGTAAAGGAACATCACCAGGGGCAAGACGGGCGTCCCAAACAGCCCACGACCATCACAGTACCAAAGAGTTTTGACGATAGTGCAGCATACCGTAGAAGCCCATTGTACACTGTAGTATAGCATAAAATTGCATGCATAGAACAATAACGTAGTTCCCCAAATGCTGCACAAATCACCTTAGAAAAGGGCCCTATGCACGCTATAGCGTATGTGCTATTGAAGATGAGAACACCACGTTCATCAGTAAGAAAACAGATATCTAGAAAATCACCTTCTAAAAAGTCACCTTTTGTAAAGTCACCTTTTGAAAAGTCACCGTTTGCGACTTATAGACCTTCAGACTTCAGACCTCCAGAACGAAAGTCTGAAGGTCTGATGCTTGACTATTTGATTGAGAAACTATTGATCCTTTAAGTAGTAGGCCTAAATATGCCCCATTTCGGTAAGGCTTCGATGATATTCGGACGCATAACGACAAAAAGCACTTACTAGGTTGTGGAGAATCAAAGGATAATCTGAAACGCCGGCAAAATTAGTAGACCGAACACATGAATATCATCTAACAAAATCTGCGATAAGACGAACAATTTACAGAAATGGCAGAGTCGGCGAAACGCACGACAACTAGGCCGCAGACATGCCTGTACAACAATAGTATTGGGTGGCATTGGGTATGATATAACAATAAGCAGTTGAAAATGGAAATTTAGGTCACTCATAGCCATAACAATTGCTACCGCCCCACCGCTTCTAAGTAGTGAGTTCATGTAAGCGAATCCAACCAATCACTCGGCGATTCATCGCCCACCCGGGAAAAACCGAGAAAGCTAATTTGGTCAGAAATTTCGGAAACTCTTGATGCGTCAAGTTTGTGAAGTATCATAACTTTGCAGAAGAACTGTCTCACAAAGATGATAACTTTGAAGAAAACTTTCATGATGTCGCAACACAAGTTTCATGGAGACAATTAAACGTAGGGGGGCCTATAAATTAATTTGACTATATCTCACGTTAATAGGAGTGTGTCTGTGTGCCTGTTTCTGTATGTCTGTGAGTTCCTGTATGTCTGGCTAAAATTGTCATCGGGGCAGGATCTAGAACGCAGCAGAACAGGATCTACAAAGTGCCTCGCTGCTGTTATTTACACACGCGTAGGCCTACCTATACGAGGGCAATCTATGGGACACCGATAGAGCCAAAATTATGGATGTAATTGTCAAAACCACCAAATCAGAGTGTGCTGCTGCGGCGCATGGCGAAAGTATGCCTAGACAAGCAACCTCGTCATGGGAGCCACAAACCGCAGAAATTATCATCCATACACGCCCACACATAAAACAGGGTTACGGATAATTTGCCCCGGACCCCCCTGGAAGATTCGCTTTCCACATTTCGTCCCAAGATGTTTCGCCCACGGAAACCCCCGCCGGAATTATATAAATGAAACAAGCACCATTCATTTGTTGAATTGTAACAGAAGTTTATTGTGAAGTTTATTGTCTAGAATGAAAAGTCATTGTAATTGCCTAGAATTCAAAGTTGTAGGCAATACCGTGTAAATATTCAATATTGGTGCGATTGTTGCCTTCTCAAGCATTCAATGAACCGGTAAATGTTAGGAGAGCTGGTGCCACAACTTTCATGAAAGCTTCGATGCCACCCTTCAATGTTGTTGTTGGTTCTATGCTGATCCTGACGTATTCATCCATAAACTATCCACACTTCAACAGGATAGGCTGGAACACATCGAACTCGACGCTGTCTGTGACCAATGTAATTAATTATATCTTTTTTTAAGTCACAGAAGTGGGGCGAAACATCCTGGGGCAAATTATGGGGAGCTAATCTTCCCGAGCGAATCTACCGGGCACGAAAAATCCGCAAACCCATAAAACTGCCCCCACAACGCAGCAGAATAAAATTACCATCGCCGATCAAACCCTCACAATAGTCTAGCCCCTAAAGCACCGAAGCGTATACGGGTGACCCGAGTCAAACCGCTAGGCGGACCCACCTGCAATCACCAACTACAGAACCAGAGCTCTTTAGTGGGCGGCGGAGCAGACGGTTCGACGGGGACCTCTTGTCCATACAGGACATACCTTACGGCGATTGAGACTTGGCAGAGGCAGAAGTTCTTTAATGAACGAGACGCGAACCTTCTCTCGACCGCGCCTGATAAACTTGCTTTTTGTCTCTTCTTCGAGGATGCCCTCAATTGTAATGTTGGGTTTCTTACGAATCTCATCCTTCATCGCCAGAGACTGCTCCATCTCCTCCAGAACAAGCTGATATTTAGATACTAAATTGCTCACAGAAAACAGGGTACAGCCAACTTTCTACGACAATCGACAAATCTTGAATGTCAAGGTCATTTGAAATGTAACAGATCAGTCGACCTGATTGATACCTGATAGCAAGTAATTACCGCAGAGTCGCATTTTTTCCAATTCCTTGTAGCCGAAGACACCTTAACCCTAGGGCACCGAAGCTTTTTTGTACGGCTACCAAGGGGGTGGTTACCACCCCCTGGATTTCGTGCTAGGTTTTACATATCATGACTTGTAACTAGCATTGGATTCAGCATTCATTTCTGCACAGATTGGTATATTTAGTTGTACATTATGGAATGCACCTTGAAATTACATCACTTTTAACAAAGGAACCCATTAATTAGCAATATTGTATATTATTGCGTACATTTTGTACATTTTGGATAAACAAATATAAGATTATGTGTTTTGAAACTAATCTATGTATAAAAGATACACAAAATCATCGCCTACATATGTTTATATAGTATACCTACATCCATACGATATATATCCTACATATATATCGGTTTACGTTGTAATGCTGTATTCAGCCATCATTTCACACAGATTACGCGTATTATTTATTTTGATCACTTCCGGTATTCAAAAGACAAAGATGTAGGTATGCAAATGAAGCCCTTCATTCCCTCTGAAAGAATGGTATCTTTGTTTCTCTTCCAGAGAAGACAAATGAATACGCTACAGGAAAAACTCAGGGGAGTCCTTCCATTCAGCCATTTTTCAGCATTACGTATTATTATTTATTTTGAGCACTTCCGGTTGTCTCAGGTCAACTCAGTGACCATAGAAATGTAGCCCCACATTCCTCTATAGAATGGTATAATCTGTGTCTCTTAATCTTAAATGACGGATAAGATATAGTCGAAATGTTCTAGTATCCACCCCCTGGTACCTATATTGGGTATAATACGGTGTGATATCATTCACATTTTACCTCAAAACGTGTGCAAATGAACCCCTACAGCTACCTAAAAGGTCAAATTTTTATTCCATACGGAAAAGTTCGAAAAAAAACCTAGGGGGTGGCAACCACCCCCTTGGTAGCCCGAGGGTTAAGACGTATGGTCGTGGAGATATACACGTCACGGCGAGTGACGTCAGGTCAGGTGATCCGCGTACTATAATTAGCGCTCATTGTCAACATGGTTTTTTCGGATATCTTGTAGGCGAAAACTTTACACCAATATCATCCGTCTGAGAACACAATACTTGAAGAGAAACCACTGACCCCATGCCATGTCAACCGTGACGTCAACGTTTGACTTCACATAACACCACATCACGCTCAAGTAACTTTATGAATCGAAAACCTGTTTGTAGGGAATACATAATCAGGAAAAGTCGCCATTGATGGAATGTTGAATAACTATTTAGGTTTAATTATGAAAATCATAATCATGAAAATCCGCTCGGGTGTACCGTAAACTTTCCTTCAGTTTTCCGCATGATGGGTAAACAACTAGGCAATGTGCACTACATACAGATCCGAACTTAAGGTTAGGCTTATTGTTGATGCAAATGATTAAGTGTGGATTTAATGGAATTAAACCAAATTAACTTTTCTGTTAACTTGACAAACAACAAACTTTCAAGCAATCTCATCGATGCGAACCGATTATATCACGAAGTCCTATCAAACCTCCACCTGAAGAATGTTAAGTTGCTGAGGTTGTAACAGATAAACAAAGAAGTTGCCAGCAACACAAAGTTCCTCATGAACAAATGAAATAGGCTCAACCATTGCATTGAGATTTTCGAACTAAAAAAGCCTTAGTCGTTGTGACACAATTATTACCAAGCTTAATGATTGCAGAAGGACATGCAACTGTATTCTCTTACATTCCTAAATTGCTTCATAGCACGGTAGTGTAGTAGTATAATGTAGTAGTAGCCTTATTATTACTATAATTATTATTATTATTATTATTATTATTATTATTACTATTATTATTATTATTATTATTATTATTATTATTATTATTATTATTATATTATTATTATTAGGACCATTAGTATCTACCTTCGAAAAGGTTACAAAGTGACCACTATAATAGCCATCACGACAAAGTAATTATGGAGCTGACGACCAATTGTCTAAACTTTAAAGATTTATAATGAGTTGCATGACAAAACCCTACGCCGCAGAGATAAAGATGCTCTGCAAATATCGCTGTATCCGGTGAGACGATCACTTATTGCAGTAGGCCTACATTTAACAAATAGCCACATCACATTACATCCGACTTATTTAACTTTTCATTATATGACATTGCAGCGCATTATTCTACATTGCATGTAGAGTTAGGTACAGTAGTCTTTCCTCAGCCTCGTATGTGCAACGGCGCTAGCCTATATAAATTGCCTTACTATTAATATCACTATTAGATTACAGCACATATCATTGTATGGTGACCACTTTGCCCATTTGGCATTTCGTTTCAACGTGCTTAGATTTCAGAACACGTTTCCTGAATACCCTCGACGGTGCTGCAGTCTCCGCACAATTCATGGGCCCCGCGTCATTCGTTGCGAGGAGGCTCTGATTAGATTCCCGTCTCGGCCACCGTTCCTCTCGTGAACTCTGACCGCCGCTGATGACCGTCGAAAGCCCCGCTGCGCTGATAAGACCACCACCCACCCCTCGGTCCGTCTTTAATACGGTGCACTCGAACGGCTCTTGGCTAATGAACCGACGACAGACTCGCGTCGCTGTTGTCGTCTGCGAATGGCTCATAAACACAGAACCTCCTCCTATCTATCCATATCGACCGAATGCCCGAATGGATGTGCGACAATATATATAAATGTTCAATACACGTATATAGATATTCTGTGTATATTAAGTAGGATGCAATTTATATATACGTACGGTGCATGTATATGTTCAATGATTGTTCATGTGTATACTCATGTAGAGGATACGTGTGTAGGCCTATGCTTCATGTATATGTATGTATGTATATGTATGTTTGCATGTATCCACATATTTGTATCCATATGTGTATATGGGTATTAGGGTGATCCTTATAAATGAAAGTGGAAAATTTGGAAGTCTTACCCCTCAATATTGTTCTTTGCGTTAAGAAAATGATATACAATTTTTTTGGGATTGATTGGATGTTTTGAAAAGGTGCCACAAGCTGCTAGTTGTAAGTAACTGTGTTGAATGTAAGAAAAATTCACATTCACCGTTAACTTTTTTGCAAGAAAACTCACATACCTTGTAACAAATACTGTTCTTGATAGGTATTAGGTACTTAGGTATTTATGATAGCAGGAAACTGTAAGCTCCCTAACTGACTACATACAAACTAAATTATAAACAATTTTGTTATGTTTCACAATAACCTAGTCTACAGATAGATTTACAACTCGTTAATATTTGCTATGGTCGTGAGTTCGTAGTTACTGTCTGCTTCGGTGCATATGGATACTTTTGCTGATGTTGCTCCACTAACTGCAATAGGAACTGTTTTTGGTCCTCATTCTTTGTGAGAATACTATTGCAATTCTGCACAAGTGCAACTCCCCTTTCCGCAAGTCGTTAACGACCTTCATTGTTCGAACAAACTCGATGGCACCTTGGTAGTCAGGTGGCTTTTCCCATTCGAGTGGATCAACTATCAGTAACTCTGTTGGAAGACTCGACACTTCAAAGAAACTACATGAAGATTTGGTTACGAAGTTAGAAACAGTCTTTTCGCTGATAAGGTGTTGCAGCAACTTCAACAATTATACGTTTTGGAGGGTGCTCTTGTGTTTCCAAGGCCTTCACCAACTCACGCTTGACTGCAACAGAGATGTCAGGATAAAAAAATGACAGTGATAAAAGAATTTCACTCAGGTACCAAAGGTGCTGCTAGCCGCTTTAGAGACAGCTTTGATTCCATAATTAAGAAGCTGGATGAGGAATGCCAAGTCGCTTGCAAAAGCGGCATCTACAAGCAGAGCTAAAATCAGTAGCAGACTTAAACCTTGGAGGCAAAGATAGCAAATTTCTGTATACCAGCTTGCTCATGTTTAATCCTCACAAACTGTGCATGAAAGGGCGTTATTTTGATTGCACAGATGACACGAGCCATGCGTCCACCTGGCTCGATGGAGTGCTCCTGGTCGCATGTGAATAAGCTGATTCCCGCGACTTCGCTTTTGTGGGCGCTGTAGAAATATCGAGTTTACGATTGCAAAAACCGGATTCCTCTTGTAGGCATGTCACCAAAGTAGATGATTGTCAGTTCCAGCAGCTCCTGATAGTCATCGTGTGCTTGTGTTATCACAACTGCTTTTTGCAAAACACTATAATATCTTCATTGTCTGCCACGCCATCACCAAGAGTTGTGTACTGTTCCGTGTCTATAAATTGCCAATGTTGCTCGAAACGCTTAAAGAACAGAATGTCAGGACCAGTTGACTGCATGTCACACGCATTAAAGGCCTCATCTGCAAGAATTTCCATTATGTGATGGTGGATGGCTTCCCATCTTTAACTCGATTAGTGTGCAAGCTCCAAGATTAATGCCAGTATTGCTAGTACTGGTTTTATCAAGTGACATTGCCTAAACGCAGTCTTTGATATTCCAGTCTTTCAAGCAGTTTACCACTGCTTTGGCCATTGCTTCACCTGTTCCTGCTGGCAGCTTGGGAACACCTCCAGAAATAACCACTGGTAATCGTTCAACTTTGTCACCTCCAGATAGTTCAGGAGAAATTAACTCATAACTAACATCATTATTCACCTAATTTCCATCTGAAAACGAATATGTCGATTTGCTGCAGAGTCCAACGAGAACTTCGTGACGAGTGTGGCACCTCTTAATCATATTATAACTTTACATTTTTTGGGGTTTAATTTGTTTTTCATTACATATAACAATATCCAGGGGTAAGAAATTTAAAAAGTGCTCATTTGTTTTTTTATGCAACATAAGGACCACCCTAATGGGTATGTATATACGCATGAATGCATGCACTTAGGTTATGAGCAATAGAATATCTAAATGAAATTATTTAATAGCATCACTATGCAATTATACTAGGGTATTTACAAATTGCTCTATTAAGGCATTTATAAACATATGCTGTACAAAGCAAAACAACTCCGATTACTAGATTGAATCTCTGTGTAACTCATGTTGCATCTCGCTAGGTGTAGCTGTTGTTTATTCGCCTTGGAAATTGTGAATATTTTAGTTTCCTATATTCTGAAATAATTCGGTATGTTTCGTATGTTCGGACGTTTGTTGTGCTTAAGTGTGCGATTTGGATTATTTCTTAAGCCTGCTTTCGGATTTCTTGGGCTTTGGACTAGATTCAGTCACAAAGCACCAAGCTCGACGTATACCTGTTGATTACAGGTAGATTATAATTACTTACCATTCGGACCGTGTTGAGCCCCATTCTTATAATATGCCGTCTACGACCTGGAAATCCAGAATTCAGCGGTACAACGGCGATTCAGTGTCTTTGAAGTGGTGCTGAATATCAATCCTGGACAGATTCTAGAACTGAGAAGTTGTAGAGCCATTGTGCCTGCCTGTTCTGTACAGACCTGTAGTGCTACCTAGTTAACTTAGGTAGGGCCAGACGGTGAGCGTTGCCGTGTCCTGAGGACTTCATTTAGCTACCGGTATTTTCATTCATTATTCTCGATGCCACAAGGACCAAGAACTCAGTTACTTGAGCATTACTTGATCATATATTCGCTTTTTGTTCTAAGTTGTTCTTAGTTAATTTTAACACAAATTGTACCCGCGAACACACCGATTTGGAAAGGCAAAAGGTAAAATATTGTCTTGTGATGCGCATAAGTATGTCTATAGTCACCGAGAGTGCATGCTAATAAGATGCAATAGTATAGGCCCTATTTATATTGAATATAAATGTTCGCCTCATAGGCGCCAATCAAACATCAGATGGAGTTTTTTCTCGTTCTTACCTTTGCGACCTTTACCATCATTTTTTTTTATTTGATCCGACTCAGTCTCAATCTTGGAAAGTTAAATTACTGTTCGTTGGATCGCTGTTATCATGTTCGCGTCTCAGACGAAAGATCCCTCAAATGACCCGGAGACCATCCATCTAATGAGATAACAATATATTATTATATTTTTCTGGCGTCGTGTTTATGTACCGCACTTAATGGTCGTTTTTGACAAGGGTTTTGTGCGTTTAGAAGGTATTTTCCGCGAATGTCGTGGCCTATGTGCTGTATCAGGCCAATCCTACTGAAATGTGGTCAAATCTGGAATATACTGATCGAGATCGTCGCCTTTAGTCGGTACATTCGTTTCGGCGAAGGACGACGATGCGGGTCAGTGCAGTGACCTCTCGACCGTTAGTCACTGGTGGCGCTGCACTCTACTGACCAACACTCGACGAAGGCCTGTTCTACGTACACCTGCGCCTCAATGAATTAGCTAGACGAGAGTCATCTACTACCAAAGAGGGTCTGCTCGTCAGCAGACTCATCGTATGTGCGAGCGCTGTCACCTGTCGCCGTTCTACCCTATCAGCGCAACTTGGTCCAGAGACTCTGAACATCTATGCCGTCTGTCAACTATGACGGGAATCCGTTGGTTGGATCTGCGTGTGTGCGTGGGCCCGCCATTGGCGACTCTGCTTGTTTACTGTGCATTGTTTTGCCAACTGATGCAATATTTTTGTTCATAATACAATAAATTATATCATAGGCTCTACAGGCCAGCAGTAGAGAGCGCCTCTGATTTTATTTGTCCTTTGATCGTTGCTATATAAATGTTCAGTTACAATTAGAATAGTGTAACAAGATTGTTACCTTCGCCAATTTACTCATTAGAAGGGTTTTAAGAAAATAATA
>JACEVL010000947.1:97500-110000 GCA_020284085.1 Aporrectodea caliginosa
GACTAGATTATAGGACTGAGATAGATTTAACATTAAAAATTAATATTAATTTACCAAGACATAAAAATTCTTTGATTTTTTAGGTAGGCCCTATGCTAGATTATAAGAGAAAATGTATAGTTCTGCTCATCTATAGCCATCGACGTATAATATACATGTACGTCGATGTCCATAGCGTTGCAAAAAGCAGATGAGTGCGCTGACTGCGCTTATCACCAATAATTGTAGTTACAGTAACTAAAAATTCAGACGTTTGTTTAATATTGCTCTTACTTTGCAGAATTGTTAGAACTTGTAGGCCTAATATTGTTCAGTAATATTATCGTATTGTTACTACGTGGTCGCGATGTGGTTTTTTGTTTGTGGGCCGCCGCGGGGCCCCCCTGTTGCGCGGGGCCCTAGGCACGTGCCTCGCGTGCCTAGGCCTTAAAACGGCACTGCCGAGAGCTATAGCTTGTGGCTGAAGATTGCCTTCCTTACTGTTCGGGATGGTTTAATGTTACTGTCGCAGAAAGAAAACAGTTCGTTGCGTGTGTAAATCTTACAGTGCTAAACAGCGTTATGAATATGCAATGAAGGTTAAGACGTCATTTATATTAAACTAAAATTTTTACCCGGTTTTGCCCGGGAGAAAACGCGCTTCACCTAGATTTTAAGGCGTTTGAATAAATGACCTCGTCGAAATTATAAATGTCCGTAGGCTATATCGGAATTTAAAGTAAATAATTGAGATCTGAGACAACTTTCTTCTCGAAAAGTTGAAAATAGTACCGCACAGTTGAAAATAGTACCGCACAGGTTATCTCTACCTTATAAAAGCCTATTATTGTTCCCCGGGCTAAATAATATAATAGTAGACGAAGCTCGGTCGAGTTCCATTATAGCGATCATAATTTTTCGGAGCGGCGCCCGCGTTTTATTTCGATTGCGCCTGATTTGCATATTTAGCCTCGCGTGACGTAAGACAAAACTTTCTCTTACGTCACGCCGCTCACGCGAGGCTAAAATATGTAATTTAACTTAATGGCCAACGTACGTTATTGGTATTAAGGTATACCTCATCATTTCGAAGTTTAAAATGTCCATATATCAGCGTTTAAATTAAATTGCGAGATGAAAATAGTCGCGCTAATCTACACACGCCCGTAATAATGTTTTCTAAAAGTTTTCAATTCGCTAAACCGTTCCCTTTCGGAGCCTTTAGCGTACAGACAAACAAACCTACAAACAAACACACAAACAAACGGAAGGATAAACTTTGAGAAATATAATATAAGATTGCGTCCAAGATGGCGTCCACAAATGTCAGCCATTCGAACCGATTTCAAACTTGATTAAGGAAAAGCTAAGCGGGAAGTAGGCCTACAAGAGCAATTACGGCAATTAACTAAAGCTATTCCAAATCAAGTATTAGGTGTATAACAGTATGCTTACGTAGATTGCGAACAGAAAGTTTTGAAGGAAAATTATGTTACAACTGGGCCGCTGGCTAGGTCTAATGACGTCCACAGCGACAGCTGCTCTGTTCGATTTGACACTCGACAAGTCAACGTCAGGGATTAAATCCATCCAAAGTATGTCTATTAATGAAGCGGCGACGAACTAGAATTAATCTGAGTCACAGTTAAAACCTGACAGATAGGCCTACACTGCAAACAGATCAACAGTTTAAGACAAGAAATGAAAAACCTCGAAAGCCCTCACATGAGGGGTTTAGATGCTGACACGCCATCTAGTCTAATCTTTGTAATATTATATGCGAGCATGTAGCCTATGTATGTATGTATTCACGTACGTACGTACGTATGTATCTGGGCTTTATATAGCGCGTTTTTAATCTCTCAAAAGAGCTGTGAACATGGGATGTCTAAGGGATTCTTAACAAACGAAGAGAATTCTCTGGGATCGAGTTTACAGAGATTATACGCATGTTGAGAGGAAGACTATTCCAAAGGAACGGACTCATACAGGACAGTTCACAGTGTTCTCCTGCTGATGTATGGAATCGAGGGACCTGTAGATCTGGCCGGGCAGCCGAGAGAAGCAATGGACCAAGTACCAACCGACAGAAACAACTCTATCTCTCGTGTAGGCCTATTTGCCGGTGAAGAGCCGACCGAACAGGCCAGACCCCGGAAAATGATCTTGAATTAAATTCTTTCCTCAATAGGTAGCCAGCGCAGTACATATGTCATTTATTCTGAAATTATTAGAGAATATATCTATGTATTTATGTATGGCCTAAATGTGCATGCATATAACCATGCCATGCAGCAATGCACGTATGCATGTATGTATGCATGCATCTATGTATGTATGCGTGACCATATGGAAGTATGTATGTATGCATGTATGTAATGTAGGTATTTATGTATGTGTGTATGTACATGCATCAATAAAATCAAAATCAAAATGTTTATTTTTGCAACCAATCAAACAGAATAATGTATAACATAATAATGTATGCATTCATACATGTATGTATGTATGTATGTATGTATGTATGTATGTATGTATGTATGTATGCATGTATGTATGTATGTATGTATGCATGCACGCACGCTTCTGAGCATGCAGCTCCTTTTAAAAACTCCTAAAGTATGTTTGAAAGCTTTTAAATGCTGTTCGTATTTTCTGAGCGAAACTTAAAATGTTTCATGTTGCCTAGAGCTGATCGTCAAGACTAGTGTCATCGTATCAGACAAGAATGCAGAAGTCTGAGATGTTCAGTGTTTAGACGATTGTATTTTAAAATGTCATGGAATGTACAAAGGTTCTTGTGATCTTAGGCTGTCAGAGGACTTAATATGAAGTGTGCCCGCTTAGTTTGGTTGACACGACGCTGGAAGGCGTAGCGAAGTTAAGCAGCGTCGAGCCGGGTTAATTCTTTGACGTATACGTGTGGACGACTGTGACCACCTGCGCCCATTCAACTTCAGCCTGCGTTGTTTTATTGAACGGTAATTGAGTATCAGAGTAAGTTAGGAGGTTAGAAAGGTTTCCTATCATTCGATTATAGTAGTCGTGTTCAATCGAATGACCTTTAGACGACGCTGAGTTTCTTCAGAGACGTGCCAACGATAAATATGTCACCTTAATATTCATCTTTTCATGGATTTAATTAAATATATTATATGAATGAATCTGATACGGTTGCGCCGTATATTATACATAAGAGTGGCCTTAAACGCGTGTTGTGATTGCATTGCGTACATTAGAAGAGGCGATGTATAACGACGCCAATGTATTGCGAGTAGTATCAGAATAAACTGTTAGCTCAGAGGGAGCAAGAGGGATTTTATTCCAAAGGGACATTTTGCCTACTTAGAGCGCAGATGATAGGGTTGTAAAATATGAAGCGCCAGTCATCTGTTGCTGCAGTGTCGCCTGCAATGTCGATCGTGTATAAATAATTGTTCCATATGCCACTGATCTTGAATTGGATTCTTTCCTCGACTGCCGTTGATGTGGCAATCTTCGAAATCGGAGGTGAACTGTTTACATGGAGCTATAGATGTTGGATTAGGAAGACCTCGGATTCCACGCTGGCTGAATCGCGTCCATCGATCGTCCATCTGACTGACCAGAGGTACTTCCGGTCCTAAGATTATATGACCGATTAATTTTATCTTCGCTTTAGATGAAGGCGTCTCTTATGTGTGGCTGCGTTTCAATTATGCAAACGTCCAATGGACTTGACTCGATTCGACTTCAGTCTGTGAACGATATACTGACTGACGATCAGGTTCATGATCTGTTTTGCTCTCTCTCTCTCTCTCTCTCTCTCTCTCTCTCTCTCTCTCTCTGCTCTTTGTCTGTCTATCTGTCTGTCTATCTGTCTGTCTATCTATCTATCTATCTATCTATCTATCTATCTATCTATCTATCTATCTATCTATCTATCTATCTATCTATCTATCTATCTATCTATCTATCTATCTATCTATCTATCTATCTATCTATCTATCTATCTATCTATCTATCTATCTATCTATCTATATCTATCTATCTATCTATCTATCTATCTATCTATCTATCTATCTATCTATCTATCTATCTATCTATCTATCTATCTATCTATCTATCTATCTATCTATCTATCTATCTATCTATCTATCTATCTATCTATCTATCTATCTATCTATCTATCTATCTATCTATCTATCTATCTATCTATCTATCTATCTATCTATCCATCTATCTATCTATCTATCTATCTATCTATCTATCTATCTATCTATCTATCTATCTATCTATCTATCTATCTATCTATCTATCTATCTATCTATCTATCTATCTATCTTCACTAAACCAATCTGTCCATCCATTCGCCCATCCATCTCTACATACATACAATCATCCATCCATTTTGTCATCCACCCATCCACCCTTCCTTCCATTTCTTCATCTGTCCGTCAATCAGTCACCTTCTATACCCTTGCACTGATCATCAACTTCTACACAAACACGCAACTAAACACACTTCTATCTGTCTGTCTGCTTGTATGTCTGTCGTTCATCCACCACCCATCTGATTCTACCATTCCATCCTCTCTTCCTCCGTCCATTCATCCATCTAGACGCTCACCCATCTTTAGCCATCTATATATTTATCTCGTGTCGTCTTCTCGCGCAACTTTTCCCATCACTATCCCTTCAACCGGACTACTTCCGCTCATCCATCTACTTCCGCTCATCATGCCTCGTCCACATCCGGTTCATCATTCAAATCGCCTGCGCTTCCCCGACCAACTGCCCACTCTATACCGAAGTATCTATTTATCCATCCATTCATCCATCCGTTCATTCAGCCAGCCATCCAGCCAGCCATCCATAAATCCATTCATCCATCCATCCAACCATCCATCCATCCATCCATCTATCTATCTATCCATCCATCCATCTATCTATCTATCTATCTATCCATCCATCCATCTATCCATCCATCTATCTATCCATCCATTCATCCATCTATCTATCTATCTCCATCCTATCTATATCATCCATCCATCCATCCATCCATCCATCTCTATCTATTCATCTATCCATCCATCTTCATCTATCCTGTCCATCCATCTGTTTATCTATCTATCCATTATCTATCCATCCATCCATCCATCTATCTATCTTATCTATCTATCCATCCATCCATCCATCTATCTATCATCCATCCATAGATCTATTCATCCATCCTTATCTATCTATCTATCCATCCATCTTATCTATCCATTCATCTATTCATCCATCTATCCATCCATCCATCCATCCATCCATCCATCCATCCATCCATCCATCCATCCATCCATCATCCATCCTCCCTCCCATTTTCTCTCCATCACTCCAACGCTCAATTCCTCGTAGGCTACGACCCACAGGCTATCATCCATTCGAGCAATGGGCGCTGTTGGGCCATATTTCAAGGTTTCTGGCCCAGCTGATTAGGAGTGATATATGACCTTCTGGGAGGTGCGAGGAATGTGCCAGCTGGGACCAGGGACGCCGGGTGAGGTGTGGGTGCATGAAGGGACGCGGGAGGGAGGGAGGGAGGGGAGGGTGCAGGTGCAGAGAACGGGGAGTTAAGGCGGGTATTTTTCAATTACGCATATCATTCGGATACCTAATGGATTCGCGATCTTTGTTTTCGATGGCGTCCAACTCAGCGACCGACGGCTCCGTCGTCGTCGGCGCCCTCTGACGGATGTCGGCTCCAGGGGTCGACCCCCACCCCCCCGTCCCTCACCCGTCCATCGACGTTCGTCCTCCTCAGGAAACAGTCCAATAGACGAACTCGCCGTTGGACGGATGGAAGGATGGAAAGAGGGATGGATGGGAGGATGGAAAGATGGAAAGATGGTTGGACGGATGGAAGGATGGATGGGAGGATGGATAGATGGTTGGACGGATGGAAGGATGGATGGGAGGATGGAAAGATGGTTGGATGGATGGAATGGAAAGATGATTGGAGGATGAAAGGATGGTTGGACGGATGGAAGGATGGATGGACTGATGGAAAGATGGTTGGACGGATGGAAGGATGGATGGAAGGATGGAAAGGATGGATGGGAGGATGGAAATACGGATGGACGGATGGAAGGATGGATGGAAGGATGGAAAGATGGTTGGACGGATGGAAGGATGGAAAGATGGTTGGACGGATGGAAGCATGGATGGGAGGATGGAAATACGGTTGGACGGATGGAAGGATGGATGGAAAGATGGAAAGATGGTTGGACGGATGGAAGGATGGATCGAAGGCTGGAAAGATTGTTGGACGGATGGAAGGATGGATGGATGGAAGGAAGGAAAGACGGTTGGACGGATGGAGGGATGGATGGATGGATGGAAGCTCACAGACACAGACGGACAGAGGTACAGACGGATTTGACGGATGGACGGACAGGCGGAAAGAAAGAGTCAGAGGACGCTGTTAGAGATGTATAAGGAAGGCAGGACGATGAAGAGGGTGGGGATGGAAATGGGTAAATGGGTGGGGTACCATGGGGCATGGCGTGATAGTCCCTCAGCAGTTCGTCGCATAGAATAGATTTACGGACAACGTCGTTAAGCACCGAATATTAGAAAATGAAAAGAGAATATTTCGTTTGACGGGAATTGATCGGGTGATCGATGGCACCCTCCAGTGTTACTCAGAGGACCCTGCAACCCCAACCCCTACGATAACCCCTTCGATCCAGTGTGATTTTCCTTACAGGTTTTATTTTAGTTATAGTTATAGTTATAGTTAATGATTTTTATTTTAGTTATAGTTATAGTTATAGTTAGTATTATTTTTTAGTTATAGTTATAGTTATAGTTAATGGATTTTTATTTTAGTTAATTTTAGTTACTACTTAGTTACAATAATTAAGTCTATAAGCAAAATTGTGCGTATTAATACGCTGTTTCACAATTTACTCAGAGCTATGAAAACCTTTGAAGCATGGGTACATTCAGCTTCATCAATACACGAGTTTCCAAAGTAACTGACAAATTTCACAATAAAAATTTCGCATTTTTCGTTCTCATTTATGTCGTATCGTCCATATTGCACTTCCTATTTTTATTTTTTGTATTAACGAAAATAAAGATGAATTTTCGTTAGTGTTATTTTCGTTATAGTTATAGTTATAGTTAATGATATTTTTTAGTTATAGTTATAGTTATCGTTAACGAAATCATTTTATTTTCGTTAACGAACATTTTCGTTATCGTTATCGTTAACGAAAATCACACTGCTTCGATCCCTACCCACGTCCATCTTACTATCCAGAACGTCCGCGTCCACCCCGACCTCCATCGCCACCAAGTTCAACTTAGCTCTCTCTGTCTCTGTGTGTTTGTGTCTGTCTGTCTCTGTCCCTATCTCCATATGTCTGTGTGTGTCTCTGTCTGTCTGTCTGTCTGTGTCTGTGTCTCTGTCTGTGTGTGTGACGGTGTCTCTGTCTGTCTGTCTCTGTCCCTATCTCCATATGTCTCTGTGTGTGTCTCTGTCTGTCTGTCTGTCTGTCTGTCTGTCTGTGTATCTATCTGTCTGTCTGTCTGTGTCTGTGTCTCTGTCTGTGTCTGTGACGGTGTCTCTGTCTGTCTGTCTGTCTCTGTCTCTGTCTCTGTCTCTGTCTGTCTCTCTCTCGCGCTCTATCTATCTCTCTCTCTCTCGCTCTCTCTCTCTCTCTCTCTCTCTCTCTCTCTCTCTCTCTCTCTCTCTCTCTCTCTCTCTCTCTCTCTCTCCCGTCCACCACCATCTCCACCTCGGGCCACGCTTAGGTCGCAGCCGATCGCCAGAATAAATGGGTTTAAAGGTCGAGAGGATAATCATCTTACCCCACGATACTGGTGAAGCGATGTGAATGCTCTTCTCTGACCCTCTGGTAGTCTGCCGTATAAATGATGTCAAAATGCCCGAGTCGTGAATTGCCCAGCAAGGAAGTAACGGCCTTATGGCAGTTAGGGTCCAGGCACTTGCGTGATCGATGCATAGAGGAGGTGAGAAGGTGAAGATAACTGCACTTCCCCACTATATGTTACCGAGTCTATAATTCGAAGTATAACTGGACATTTATATGGACTTTTCTGTGTACCTCTCGAGGGTACTCCATCATAAGACTGTGCGACGATATTTTGTGACACGGTATACACAGTCGGTTTGAGCGCCTGCCTTGTAATTCGGAGCTTGCATGTTCGAGCCTCTCTGGAACGGTTACTGTGTAAACATGAGGAACTCGAGCGATCCCTTCAAACAACATTCTTCATCGTCATCCACTGATGCTCAGTCATTATGAAGTGACTCATATTAAACACAGACATGAATTATAGTAAATAAGATGTATGGCGACAATAGTGGCTGCTACTGGCAGACATCACTTGTATGAGGAAATTGTGCACGTTTCCTTCTAGCTTTGTCATAGGCTTCTTCGACGAAGTGAAAGCCACCTTCCCAAGTTCCTAACGACTAGTGTGTGAGATAGATAGACCAACAATTTCTAACGATACGTATAATGAGAGAGAGATACGCCAACGCTTCCTATAGCGCTCAGTGTGTGAGAGAGAGATAGGCCAACGGTTTCTAACGATCCATGCATCTGGACAAATGGTTGGCAATTTCTCATTTAATATGCGCTTTCTTAAACACTGACCTTTGATTTACATTGAAGTGCGATCATTATTCCGGAAGATCTTTTTGTTGAAGCATAAGCGCAGGACATATCAATGACAATAATAATGTCGTGGCGTGCATGACATTGCAGAACATAAAACAAATAGGTTTTGGAAGCATTAGGGCCAGATATATGCAATGTTTTATGTACATCTATATGTCCATTAGGGTGTGTTTAAAAATTGAAGTTTCAAAATTAATATCGACCTTGTTGTTTTTGTGTTCCACCTTGAGAAAAATTGTCATTTGCCAAATTAGACAAAAATCGGAATAGATTTAGAACTGGCGCAAAACCCCGGAAGATTGATCACTTAGAAAACAATGTAATACATTGTCATTTTCAAAGATCCATACAACTTTTAACACTTAAACATAAAATATAAGGCAAACGCAAAAGTTACTTTGTCATTTCTTTATTCCCTTTAGTGCTTTTGGGAACTTGTTTCGATGGTACTCCACCATTTGCAGAACAAACTGTTTTTCTTCCACATTTCGGACCAGGGCTTTATTGAAGGACTGCATGAGAGCCACTCCTTTCTCCGCCAAATCGTTCGTCACTTTTAGGACGGATATGGTATTTTTTGCGTCACTGTATGATTGTTCTGACTCCCATTGTTGCGGGTCTCTATCAAGAAAAGAGTTATCCAATCCGAGGATCTGGAATATTTAGGTGGTAGAAGTGGTGAAGAAATCGTTAAGTGCTTTTGTTGGTGGATTATGTATTAGAGGAAGTCTCTTTGGAGGTTCATCGGATCCCTGATTGTTTCGCATGCTGTAGACCATGCGCTGTTGTTCGACGAAGGTGACTGAATCATCAAATAGGCTGAGGCCTACCAGGGTCTCCGACAGACACCAAAGGTGTCGGGGAAAAGCTGTTAGGGCTACCTGTGAGACTTCCTTTTCAGGGTACGTAAGGATTGCCTTCAGGAATTGAAGATCGTTCCTTGGGGCTTCATCGGGTGACGTACAGGTAAACCAGTACTTCACGTAAGTTGTTGCCACAAAAAGGTACACTCAAAATGATTCCACACCTTTCGAGAGTAGGATTGTCCAGATGACCTATCTGAGCTCTGGCGTTGTTGAATGGGAAACTGATCCCTGAAAAGCCACATCTTGATCGCATAGATCGCACGTGCCATCCAACGCGCGCGGTGAAATGCCTCTGGGTACCTGAACTTTATTCCTTTCGGTGGAATTCCTCATAGAAAATGACTGCTAGTTCTAGTAGCTCTTTGTAGTCGTCTCTGTGGTTTTCGGTACTCAGTTGCTGAAATGCGAAGGTGATCACATCGTCTCGAATTTCTGTGACACGCTGTGCTGCATCTTTATAATCCATTGCTGGGCGATACTTGGCCTGCTCGATTTGCGGCCAGAAGTCATGGAAATGACTGAATAGTTCCAATTTTGGAGACCTTGCAGAATCATGCAGTGAAAACACCTTTTCTAGAACAATTTCAGACAAAATATGATGTCGGCAGGCTAAGTTCAAGAGGTCCTTTCCTAATTCCGCTTCCAGCTTGATGTACACGCCGCCCTTGCAACCCGTGTTGCTCGCTGTTGTGTCGAAAAACATGGCCACGATTCTGTCTTCCAATCCCCAACTTCTTATCTCAGCCAAATATGCATCTGACATGACTGCAGCTGTCCCGGATTTGAGTTTGGGGATGGCCAATAGCTTGGCCACATCCTTGCCAGATACCATTATTGGAAGGCGATCGACACACCCTCGTTCTGTCCCTGTAAGATCTGGCATGATCTTGCCGTCCCAGTGAATAGTAAGAGCCTTCGGATTGAAAGATTCACGAATCATTGCTGCCAGGGCTGCGCGGTTATCTTTCCTTGCTCGTTGGATCGCTGAAAGACCGATGATCAGCTCACCAGCTGGTTCTGCATATAAATTTGATGCAGCGAGAGCAGATAAAACATGAGAGGCTTTTGAGCTGCTGGTTCTGGTGCCATCTAGAGCTGGTGTAACATAACGAGGAACTATAATACAGAAATTGTTCCCCTCTGTCGCGTTGTGGCAAAGCAGACACCGACGGTTCTGGCTTTTTCTGAGCTGATGACTCCTCTTCTTCAGATGACGTTTCCAACAGAGAAACGTCCGTCGATACAGCTGTGCTTGCACGATAACGTTCCTCACGCTCCGCAACTGCTATTGATCTTTCCATCGCTCGCTCTCTTCTAATTTCGGTCGCCTTGCGCCAGTCCTAAATGCTCACCTATGAGGCTATAATGTCAGATGTGGAGTTTATACATGTATTGGCATGATAATTCGACAAGGCCGATAAAAAATATTTGAGTTGAAAATATCACATGTACGCTAAAAACACCCTAATGTCCATCCATCCATCCATCCAACTAACCAGTTAGCCATCTGTTTATCCGTTCATCCGCTCATCCTTTATGCATAGGATGCATACACTTAATCTCGATTGATGGCGCACAGCAATCCTGTGTTAGGAATTTTTCAATATAATAATCGACTATCTTATATATGCGTCGTCATAAACGCCGCTATAAACACGATCTGTAATAGATGATGAAGCAAAGTGGTTGCGACACAGCGGGTCAATGTGGGTCACGGCGCTTCCTGGCTGCTGAGGATGATGATGATGATGACCTGTGGAATGCGTTAGGATGTTGTTGATGTCTATGTTGATGCTTTCTCTTTGAATCTGCCAGATGGGCGCTTATGCATTATGTCTCGGAAGCATCTGGAGTCTTCCGCATCCACTTAAGATGACTTACAAGTCCGCCTCTGGACCGTTGATCCACCCTGCCAACTGCCAACCCAGCAGCATCAGCAGCAGCATCTTCTCATACCGCTCATCCTTAAGCGGTCGACGCCACTGATGATAAGGGAGAAGTGGAAGAGGCATTTGGGATGGTGGTTGGTGGACGGACTGTCGATGCATAAGAAATGAGAAGTTTAATGGCTACTACAGCTATTGTCTTGGAAATGCAAAGGATGTACATACATGAACATGTTCGCATAAACATCTACGTGTATGCACGCATACATACAGAGACACGTAGACCTACAACTACGTTGCCAAGCATTTAGAAAGACTCAAGCAAGTACAAACACACGTATACAAGTATGAGACATGTTATTTATCAGATAAACATGTTGCAGTGGCTGTGTGAGGTAATCAAACGGCGCTAAATGAATGGTCAGGTACATATAATAGATGAAAGCATAGAGTATAGACATACATATACATACGTTTGCCTTGCATCTCTGCTATACCTGGATTCGAATCCGATGCACTTTGTGATTAATTAAATTTGTTATTTGCGCACGGTTGCACACAGACATATGAATCTGAGGCACGTATAGTCAGCCGCCAGGAGAAGATGCAGTTAGATGTCCAAGTATGTATGTATGAGCACTTGTTATAGCGCCTCTTCAAGATTTCTACTCAGAGGCGCTCCCGACTACAGCACGGACACTGAATCGGAGTTTCACGCCGAAGCCCATGAGCAATTGCGAGTGAAGGACTTGCCCAGGGTCCCTACGCGGCGGCTTTGAGGTGGATTCGAACCCGCAACCCTCCGGGTGCAAGGCACCGAACATACTCCTACACCACCGCGCCCCAACAAGTGCTTGAAAGTCAATGAGAAATAGTGAGTGTGTATAGGCCTAGGCCTTGTTCTAAAGGGCGCTAAATAAATGGTCAGATAAAGATACACAATGTGCTGTAATATCCCCCCCCCCAAATCTTTGTCGGCGGCAACGGCCTATGTTGTCATAAACTGCCGTTAAACTCTGAATCCAATCCAATCCAGACGCGCGCAAAGATGAGCGTTTACATTATGTTGCTCTGTCTTCAATCAGACATGC
>JACEVL010000947.1:115000-117500 GCA_020284085.1 Aporrectodea caliginosa
CATTTTAGTACTTCATAGATTTCTTTCTGATCATTTATATAGCGCTCCTTCAGAGATCAACTCAGAACGACTCCCAGTTTAAGGACAATGTTTACGAGATCTGTACTATGGCCAGGAGAGTCTTCGGAGTAGTGTCAACCGCCAGCCACGTATAGAGCTTCTACGACTGCACTGCTGGCCTTGACCCGGAGAGCGAGAGATATCCGACCGTGACGATTTTATCATCTACGAGAGACTTCTGAACGGCAAGATAACCTTGTGCTGCGGATTCATCGACTGCCATCGTCCGTCCTTCTCGACGCAACGCAGTCCACAATTATAAACATGGCGTCTACTCTCGATGGACATTCGTTGGTCTGGCTATGTGTTGGTAGGTACCCGCCAATGTTAGCCATTATACCTTCCTGAAATTCTGATCACTATTTGTTTTCTGTTGAACGTTAATTCTTAATGACATTAATACCATTTATGCTGGAGTATGCAGCGCTTTCTAAGGTTTCAAGAGGCGCAATATAAAGTGTTTAGATGTGAGTGTATAATTGGTATATGTATGGACCTTTCCTTGTGTAAAAAGGCATCCATATAGGAAAGTCTCAAAAGAGCTGGCATCCTTTCTCTTGGCTCTGGAATTGCTGCGGTATAAATGGAGAAGTTCCGAATGCACTTTTATAATTTAACCCTTTCCCCGCCGGATTTAATTAGCTCAATCTTATTTATGGTCATTGACTTTTCGCTGGCCACCGATCGCCTGAAACTCCTTTTCATCCTCTTCGTCTCCAAAAGTAATATCTCGTTACATCAGACACTACCATGGATGTCATAGAAATTCATTTTCATATATCTCCCTGTAAGAAGGAAGAACGTAACCAACAGCCAGGACACACTCATGCATCCACAACACAAAAACGTGCCGAGGTCAGCCACAACTGCGATACTCTAACAGACTGATGTACTAGACAATTTATGCGGAAGACCCATCGAGCCACGCCAGAGGACACTGCACGAACAGCGCATCAGATATGCCACAGTGAGCGCATGCATCCATGGAGACGAAGCTAAACCAACAGTCTATGCAAATCGCCGGAGAATTTAGAGTCGCGTCGCTAGGCAATTATTTCGATTGAAGCTCCTTTCCCAGCGGACGATGCGGCCACTCGCCGTGGAAGGACGGGCGAGGGGAAGTGGGCAATATTCGGGGAGTGAAGGTGGCCGACGCCTAAGGCTCTGTGACGCAAGTCGTAATCTAACCTATACTACGGTTTCAGACAGTAGGATCGTCGACAATGCAATTCAAACGAGAGGACGAGGCAGTGTTACGGTGAAGTAGCCGTGAGCTATAAGCAAGTGCATATAGATGAGAAAGACAATGATATAATTGGCTCTTCTTTATCCTCCTCCTTCTTCTTCTTCATTCTTCTCTCGTTCTTTTTCTACTCTTCTTCCTTCTTCTTATTTCTTAGTCGCTTTAAATTACTTATCATCATTTACAGCATCATATTCGTTATAATCATTGTAATCATCGCCCTCCTTCACCTTCATCGCTCTGCAGCTACAAAAGCATCTTCTAATACTTCTCTTCCTCCCTTTTACCTCATCTTCTGTCTACACCTGTTTCCTTCCCTTCAATCTTTTTCATTCGCCCCTCCATCGCACCTCCAATTTCTTCCCGCTCCAATATTTTTTCTCATCTTCGTATATCTTTATTATTATTTTTCCTTTCGGCTTTCCTCCGCGGCTCATCTTCTTTTTCATCCTCTTCCTCGTACTCCTCCAATTTCTTCTGTTCTCTTCCCTCCTATTTCTTTTCCTCCTTCTCCTCTCCTCCTCCTTCAGTTTCATCATCCTCCCCACCTTTCTCTTCCTCCTCCTCCTCCTCTCCATCTTCACCTTAATTCAGCCACCATGTTCTATGGTCTTCCTTGTCTTCCTCCTTCTTTTCATTTTCCTTTTAATCCACTTTCACCACCTCTTCCTCTATCTTCCTTTCCATCCTCCTCTCCTTCCTCGTCTTCCTCGTCCTCCTTTCATTATCATCTAGTAGTTCTACGTCTTCCTCCCCTCTTTCTCCTCTTCCTCGTTCTCCCCTTCCTCTCCTCCTCTTTCTCCTCATCCTCCTCATTTCCCTGAAAACCTCGGGCGTCGTGTTTGTATAATCCTCCTGGGTCGGCGGCCTTCGCAGAAACTGCGATGTATCGTCCTTGTCCAGTTAATCACAATATCTGATCCAAGTATGCCGTCGAGAATGCGACCAGCGGGCGAGGAGGGCGAGTGGATTTGATGGGGGTCGAGGTTTGGGAGGGTCGGCATATCGCGCAGATGTAATATGCGCCACGAGACAGACTGTGACGTAGCAGCAGCAGCAGCAACTGAGGCAGCGGCGCTGAGGACATCCTTCCGTCTGCAGTGAAATACCAACCAGAAGGACTGACGATGGAAAGAATGAGAGCGGGAGAGAGAGAAGGATGGTGGAAGAGAGACAGAAGCGGAGAAAGTGTGCAGT